>ML677373.1:24346263-24397221 GCA_007922305.1 Dermatemys mawii
GCTGTGCTGGGAACCAGTAGAGACCAGTGGAGTACTAGGGGGTGCCGGGGGTCCGGGCTGAGGGGCATTGGCAGAGCTGTGTTGGGAACCAGTAGAGACCAGTGGAGTACTAGGGGGTGCTGAGGGTCATTGGCAGAGCTGTGCTGGGAATCAGTACAGACCAGTGGAGTACTAGGGGGTGCCCAGAATCTGGGAATGGGCAACAGGGGATGGGTCACTTGATTCCCTGTTCTGTTCATTTCCCTTGGGGCACCTGGCACTGGCCACTGTCGGAAGATGGGATATTGGCTAATGGGCCTTTGGTCTGACCCAGCGTGGCCGTTCTTATGCATATCTTTTAATTTTTCAAACAGCCGACAGTACTGCACTGAACTAGTCTGGGGAGAGACAGGGCTGCGGATAGAGACTGAAGTGCACTTGCGGAGCTTTGGGAAGGTCAGAATAGAGCTTGGTAGGTGCAGGTGCTGCAAGTCAGGCTTGAGGTGTATTGGTAGCATAGACGAGGGGCCCTGAACTCACAGACCACACTGGAAGTGTGTTGACAAATGGGAGACGTGAAGGCCAACCTGCATTATGTCTGGCTCCATGCAGTCCTTTCAGCCCTTCACTGATGTGAGTGCGGAAATCCGCCAAAAACTAGAGCTAGAAGATGCTGCTTCTGGTAGTGAAATATACCACGTGGGATGTGCCTGTATAGCATGGACTTCAGTCTGCCCAGGAATGAACTGAGCAGTCTGACTGCTGCTTTCCTGGTGTTCTTTAGAAAGAACTAAAGTGTCTCGTTCACCCTTTATTTGAAACGTGGAGAGCAGCAAGCTTCTAACCAGGGCAGGTTTCCCAGAACTCCTAGGGAGATAATACTTTGTATTCAAAAACTTTGCCTGTCAATGAGCAAATGGCATAGACTGTAAGCAAGTTAGGGATAATGATCATTGATTTTAATTCTTCTGTTTCTTTCTTTTCTTAGAGAGTCCAGTGTGAGCACCACAGGGGAAACTTGACTGAATAAAAGGTACAAAGACACTTTCCTTTTCTGAATAGATACTGAGAGATAAGAATGTGTTTTGTGTCTCAGGCAACTACGTCTGGGGTCCCCATTTACTCCTCGGTGCGGCATGTGCCAGTGCACTCTGATTGCCAGGCCAGCTGTGTAGAGTTGATACCAGCTCCTGTGTCTCTGCCTCACTGGCACAACCCACCCTGTTGCCCCACAGTTTCTGGGTTAAGCAGCTGGATCACATGTGTAGATTGGAGATCTGCCAGCTGTGCAAAGTGAAGTGAATGGCCTGCTCGGTTCCCTTTTGTTGGCCACTGCTGCTTTTCCTGGCTCCAACCAGTGGCAAGCGGCTGAGACTTTCTGGAATAGTGCATGGAGCTAACTGGGGGATGGGTCTATGGAGAGGAGGCTTGGCAGTTGGCACAGCTTAGGGACATTGTGCCCATGAGGTGCTTTGTGCGTGCTGACATTGCTGACTGTGTATTGTATACAGCTGTGGAGGATGAGCTGTGCAGGGATTTGTTGAGAGCGCTGGGGAAGTGGGGGTATCGTATATCTTCATCAAGCTCAGCACTGGGGCAACTTCCGCTTTTCAGGGAGGCCCCCACTTTGTGTACTCAGTGGTATGTAACCTGTCCCTTAAATCAGCTTCTCTACTAGGGGAGGGCGGATAGCTAATGTGATGCTAATTGTTAAAAAAGGCTTCGGAGCGATCCTGGCAATTACAGGCCAGTCAGCTAACTTCAATACCAGGCAAATTGGTTGAAACTATAGTAAAGAATAGAATTATCAGACACATAGATGAACACAGTTTGGGTTCAATATGAAGAGTCAACATGGCTTTTGTAAAGGGAAGTCATGTCTCACCAGTCTATTAGAATTCTTTGAGGGGGTCAACAAGCACGTGGACAAGGGTGATCCAGTGGATACAGTGTACTGGAATTTCAGAAAGCCTGTGACAAGGTCCTTGAGCAAAGGCTCTTAAGCAAAGTAGGCAGTCATGGGATAAGAGGGAAGATCCTCTCATCAATCAGTAACTGGTTACAAGACAGGAAACAAAAGGTAGGAATGTCACGGAGTCCCCGGAGCGATGGTCTGGAATTGCTCCCTACAAAGCCAGTCAGGACTCTGGGGGGAAGCTTCCTCTCCATAAAAAGCCTGTCTTCAAGACTAGTAGCTTCACAGATTACAGCTTCCACCTTCCTGGGTCTGACCTCGGAGCATTCAGCACCTTCTGCCCCTGCATGCGCTTCCCCCAGCGAGCCCGCCCAGGCAGGGTCCTGGGGAAGCCCGTGGGTCTGCAGCCCAACTCCACAGTCAGACGTGACTCTCAGCCAGCCGGTAAAACAGAGGTTTATTAGTCGACAGAAACATGAGCTAACACAGAGCTTGTAGATAGAGCGAACTGGACCCCTCAGCTGGATCCATTTCAGGGGTCCAGGGAGGCCAGACCCTATCTGGGCCTCCCTGCCCTTCCTTAGCCAGCTGCCGACTGAAAACTCACTCCCCAGCTCCTCCCCTGCTTCCTTTGTCTCCTACCCAGGCAGGAGGTCAGGTGACCTCTTCCCCCCACCTGGAGTCAAGTTACAGCTTCAGGCATGGACACCTTCACACAATAGTCAGAGGAGCCATTGAGAGCATGTCTATTCCCTCACAGTTCTCCCCTCTTCGAGAATGAACTGAGCAAGGTCACGTTAGCCAGTGACCTGGGGAAGTTCGACCTCACCAATGTTTTCATGGGAGCCCCATTATTTCTCCCACTCCTTGGTAGGAGTTCACCAGGCCCTGGATTAGAGCCTCCTTCAGCGCACAGAGAGCCCTCGGGTACTGCATGTTCCCAGATCACCTTGTCTGGCTCACTCTTCTTCCCTAGCTCAGTGCTGGGCGGCTAGGGAGCTAACATGGGATACAACCCCCCGATGGTACCCGCTATCTCGATAGAGGCCTGGAGACTGGGCCAACCTCTGATCCTCTCCACCTTGGCCGGCTCTGGGTACGATAGCCTGTGACGATACTTTTGGGGCATCACCTGCTGCCTCCTGATCCCCCATGGTTCCACTTCCTTTTGGGGAGCCCATTCCCGGTACTGGACTCCCTTCTCCCCCAGGAATCTGTCCCTGCAGCCTTCCCCGAGGGGGTCTGCAGTGCTGTGGCCAGGACGTTCCCGCCACTCCTTTAAGGAGGGACCCCTTCTCTGCTGAGGCTGGTCAGCAGCGTATCCACCAGGTGTCTGCCTCGGTGGAGGACAGGTCCCCCACCCCTTGCGCAGCAATCACTTCCCAGTAGCACGTCTTCCTGCCCTGCCTGTGGGCCCCCCCACTCAGCTGGGATCTCAGCTCTCCCCATGCTCAGCACTGCCCTGGCTGTCCCAGTGGGGGCAGGCAGCGAGCTCACTGCTCTGGTCACAGCATCAGAGCAGCGTGAGCCTCCTCTCCGGTGTGCAGGGGGGAGGGGAACATCTCTCTGTCCCACCCCGCCCCAGAGCTCGGACTACAGGCAGGCAGGTATCCTGAGCTCAACCGCTTCTCCCCCGCCAGCCAGGTCAGTTGCATCTTCATGGAGCATTTTCCTCTCAGCTGATTGGTTCCCTGGATTCAAATTCAAACCCTCGGTGGTTACAGGTGCAGGGTCTGGATCCTGCCCCAAAGAGACACAGTCACCCCACCACAGGATCTCACAGCTGATATCCTGGAGACCCCCAACAACCTGCCAGCCTGACCCCTCCTGGGTCTGCACAGGGGTCTGGGCTCTAGGCAGGGTGAATGTTTCCATCCCTGTGACCCTCACCCAGGTCACACAGCCCCCCAGCATCTGGTTACACTGCCCCACCCGGGGCCCAACAACACTTCTCTCTGTCCCTGGGTCTCCCAGGACTGTCTCCCCATTCACCCCCACCTTCGCTCCCTCTGGGTGTCCACACAACTTGAACCCAGGGGACTCCACACAGACATACAGGTCGGGGTCAGGGGTGGGAGTCTGTCCACCACCCCACCCATCTGACTGATGGCGTCGATAGCCTTGGGACCCAGCAAGGGAGCTAGACACCGGGGCTTTTCCGCAGGGCTCCCCTGGTTTGAATTGCCAGCCTGCTCCACAGCAGTGAGGTGGACATTCGCATCCCGTAACCACGGACCCCAATTTAGTATTGAGGCTCCCTGCGGAACTGGCATCCAGGAGACTATCCCCACTCACCCCTCGGAAGTCCCTTGGGTCCCTTGGCTTCACCATCCTCAGTCCACACTGCTGCTCCTCCTGCAGCACTTTTCCAGGCTTTTGCTGCCTCTCACAGTCCACTTCCCTTCTTGGACTCAGCTCCACTTCCCTCTCTCTCCGGTCCCCGGATGGGGAACCCAATCATGAAGACTCCCGTCTGGTTGGGGACAGGAGTCTTGGGGATGCCCAGTGACCACTCCAGATGCTCCCAGATTCTCCTGCAACCCCATCTTGGTCAGGAATCCGCGTCTTCAAGCGGCCAGAATCCGCCAGCTTCACATTAAGCTTCAACTGCACGATTAACTGTCCTTTGGTGATCTTTCCAATTCACAACCCTCTGTGTTTGCACAGGGTTACAATGTCCTTCATCACTCCACTGTTCCCAGGTTGTTGTGAACTCGCAGGCCTGTGAGCTCTCAGCGCCCCACGGTTTCCAGGAGGAACCCCTTTTGTGTGCCAGCCCTTCTCGAGGTCACCGCCTCTTTGCCAGGGTTGAGCTGCAACTCCTCTGCCCGTGGAACTGCTCGCTACAAATCCCAGGGGCACCCTGTTACTGCAAAAGTCCTTCTCCCTCCTAGGGCCAAGTCACAGGCTCCTCCGCCCCTCAGACTGCCCCAGTTCTCTGGGGGACCCAGGTTCCGCAACAGTCCTTCTCGCTGGTCACACACTCTCGGGTTAAGCTGCAGCTTCTCCACCCCCTGTAACCGACCTCTGAGCCTTTAGCACACTTGGTCCCCGGCAATCCCCTTCTGTTTTACTGCTCCCCAGTCACTTGCTGTCAGACGCGCATCCACGAGGTGCGGTACATCCCACCGCTAACACCAGTTGTCACGGAGTTTCCAGGGCGATGGTCTGGAACTGCTCCCTACAAAGCCAGTCAGGACTCTGGGGGGAAGCTTCCTCTCCGTAAACAGCCTGTCTCCAAGGCTAGGATTTTCACAGGTTACAGCTTCCACCTTCCTGGGTCTGACCTTGGATCATTCAGCACCTTCTGCCGCTCCGTGCGCTTCCCACAGCGAGTCCGCGGGTCCTGCACCCCAATTCCACAGTCAGACGTGACTCTCAGCCAGCCAGTAAAATGGAGGTTTATTAGTCGACAGAAACATGAGCTAACACAGAGCTTGTATAGAGTGAACTGGACCCCTCAGCTGCATCCATTTCGGGAGTCCAGGGAGGCCAGACCCTATCTGGGCCTCCCTGCCCTTCCTTAGCCGGCTGCAGACTGACTCTCACTCCCCAGCTCCTGCCCTGCTTTCTTTGTCTCCTTCCTGGGCAGGAGGTCAGGTGACCTCTTCCCCCCACCTGGAGTCAAGTTACAGCTTCAGGTATGGACACCTTCCCACAGTAGTCAGAGGAACCACTGAGAGCATTCCTACTCCGTCACAAGGAATAAATGGTCAGTTTTCAGAATCGATAGAAGTAGCTAGTAGCTATATATACAAAATAAGGAGGGTCTAAATTAGCTCTTACCATTCAAGAAAGAGATCTTGGAGTCACTGTGGATAGTTCTCTGGAAACATCCATTCAATGTGCAGCAGCAGTCAAAGAAGCGAACAGAATATTGGGAATCATTAAGAAAGGGATAGAGAATAAGTCCGAAAATATCCTATTGCCTCTATATAAATCCTTGAATACTGTGTGCAGATGTGATCGCCCCATCTCAATAAAGATCTACTGGCATTGGAAAAGATACAGAGAAGGACAACAATAATGATCAGGGATGTGGAATAGCTTCCATAGGAGGAGAGATTTTAAAAATGGAGACTTGTTCAGTTAGGAAAAGAGGTGACAAAGGTGGAATATGATAGAGATCTATAAAATCATGACTGGTGTGGAGAAAGTGAATAGGGACGTGTTATTTATCCCTTCACATAGCACGAGAACTAGGGGTCACCTGATGAAATTAATAGGCAGCAGGTTTAAAACAACCATAAGGAAGTAACAGAGAGTCCTGTGGCACCTTAAAGACTAACTAGAGTATTGACGCATAAGCTTTCGTGGGCTAATCCCCATCTATCAGATGCGTGCAGTGGAAGTATCCAGAGGCAGCAATAAATAAGAGGCAAGGGCCAGGTTGGAGATAACGAGGTTAGTTCAATCAGGCTGAACCAGCTTGTTCTCTCTGATCAGGGAGGGTGAGGTGTTCTTCTAGCAGCCTATCTGGAGGTGTGGACACCGAGAGAGGAGAAACTGCTTTTGTAGTTAGCTAGCCACTCATAGTCTAGCTAACTACAGAGCAACCTCCCATCTCCAGGGAAACTCTTAAGATCACATCCACCCTCCTCCCTGCTCGTCACATGTGGCATGGACCAGCGGGTCTCCTTTGGAGAATACGTGACTCTGAGTAAGTGCCAGTCTGGTCTTTATCTTAGCCAGCGCTACTACCTTTTGCTGCTCAGTGTCCCTCTGGGCTGTTCTGGGATACAGGTCCAGGACTGGCTCGTGTGTGATGAGCACTACCTATTAAATTGACAAGGCCTCTTCCCGAAGAGGCCTTGCATCCAAGCACCAGTCTAGCCCATACCTGCTGAGATGTGTTAGGTTCCCAGCACAAGGCATCTGGCCTGTTTCTTCCTGTAAAGAAGTCAGGATGCTGGGTTGGGGAGATTGCCATCGATTCCACAGTGCCGTAATGCCCTGCCTCGATCGGAGGGAGCAGCAGGAGAGCCCGGGCCAGGCAAGGCTCAAACCGAGTTGGGAACAGCAAGGTAAATACTGTCAAACAGGAACTACCAGTGGTTTTGTGGTCAAGTTTATTATGGTGCTTTGTGTCAAAGGGTCCCAAAGTGACGTACGGTCATACACAGGGATCCCTTCTAATGCTCACGGAGAGCCAGCCACCTCCCTGTTCAACATCACACAGCTTAGGCAAGGAAGGAGGAAGGCGAAGTAGAGGGAGTCAGATCCCTGCTGGTAAGGCTGACCATTGAATAGTTAAGAGAAGGAAAAGCAACAGTGACCTGCCTGTGTCTGAGCCTCTTCTCCCCAGCAGGCCTGCACAAAATCTCCCTCTCCCGCACAGGCTCCCTTTCTGACCTGGGGAAAGAGGGTTATTTCTAGGCTGTCCTGTGGCCCCTCTCACAGACACTGAGGGCTTTAGCCTCGTATCCCTGTGGCAGGGAAGGGTTACTGGCTCCCTCTTACACCCAGGGGCCCATGTGAGGCTGGGGCAGAGCTGGACGTTGCCCTCAGTTTCCCCTTGCCCCACCCTAGCAGGCCCTCCTCAATTTCTGGGAGGGGAGGCTCGGGAGGGAAGCGGGGGCAGCCTGGGACACCAAGGTAGGAATGAGTGAAAGCCTGAGCTCTCCTCCCCTGCCCGCTTGATCACCCTCTCCTGGGGCTGAATTCTGAAGCGGGTTGTTTTCTTTTATTCTGTGCTGGAGGAGAACGGCCTCACACCAGCTCTGCTTTGAATGGGATTAGGAATGGGGGGGAATGTGAGCGCCAGCCGGGGCCCACAACTCCCTCCCCGCCCTCGCGCGCCTTCGCCTTCCCTTGCTCTTATTGATTTGCATGCTCCTGGGTGTGATCAGCACGCATGGGCCCCTCTCCCCGCGCACAGGTGGTCCCTTGGAGGACGGGAGATTTAGTGTCTAACAGACATGCCTGCAGAAATCTTGCACCTGTCGCCTTGGCTCATGGGTCTGCTCCATGCAGGGCCTGTTTATCTTAGCCTGAGCCATAGCGGGGATTTGTCCCCAAGGGCAGCCTCCTCCGGAGAAACAGGGAACTTGCAGGGCAGTAGCAGGGCTCAGGCCCCAGAGCCTCTCGGCATTCCTGGAGATCCAGCCCCATCTCTGGCTTGGGAAGGGAGTTATAGACATGATCGGGGGGCGGGGGGCAGAGCAGCGTGCAGGAGCTATACAAGCACAGCATGGGATGATTATTTGACGGTAATAGCCTCTAGGCAGCAGAGCTAGAAGGTCAGGATTCTGCCTTTCCCTGACCTATCCCACATGAGCCCTGTGCAATATGAAAAGCGAACACACAGGGACCTTGTCAAGTCCCCGAACCAGCTGGAGGCTCCCAGTCGTCCTGGCCCTCAGCAGGTCAGAATGTCCCTCGAGCCATCCCGAAGGAGAACACTCGGATGTGCTTCCACCTGATCCATTTGTTTGCACCTCTCTGGCTAGAGCCAGCCCATCTCTTTGCCATGCACTGCCCAAGCCTAACCGGAGCCTGTCCCCAACCCCTCACTGGTGGGGCCAAGGTACTGAGCTCCAGACATTCCCTGGAACTGACCAAGCGGCAGGGCTGAGCTGGGCCCCCAGCTCACACTCGGGGCAGGTGAATGAGCGAGCGGGGTGCAGTGACGGGGTCCGAGCGGCTGGGCTGATCTGTGCCCACAGCTCACGCCTGAGGCAGATGAATGAGCGAGCAGAGTGCAGTGACGGGGTCCGAGCGGTTGGGCTGGGCCGAGCTCCCAGCTCACTCCTGGGGCAGATGAATGAGCGAGCGAGGTGCAGTGATGGGGTCCGAGCGTCTGGGCTGAGCTGGGCCCACAGCTCACGCCTGGGGCAGGTGAATGAGCGAGCGGGGTGCAGTGACAGGGTCCGAGCGGCTGGGCTGGGCCCACAGCTCACGCCTGGGGCAGGTGAATGAGCGAGGGGGGTGCAGTGACGGGGTCCGAGCAGCTGGGCTGGGCCTGGCCCCCAGCTCACGCCTGGGGCAGGTGAATGAGCGAGCGAGGTGCAGTGACAGGGTCTGAGTGGCTGGGCTGGGCCGAGCCCCCAGCTCACGCCCGGGGCAGGTGAATGAGCGAGCGGGGTGCAGTGACGGGGTCTGAGTGGCTGGGCTGGGCCGAGCTCCCAGCTTACGCCCGGGGCAGGCGCATGCTTTTCATGGGTTCCCAGCTCTGCATTGGACTCTGTGGCTGTGGGCAGCCCTTTGAACTCAGCCCCTCGGTTTGCTGTTTAACATCACAGAGTAGAGCAATGTTCAAGGCTTGCTCCTTCATTTCCTTAGGCGCTAGCAAGGCTGCTCTTGCTTTTCCTTCCTACCTCCCACCCCACGTCTATCTGGTCTGGTTAACCGTTAGGCTGTAAGTGCTTCAGGACGAGGACTCGCTCACTGTCTGCAGCACCCAGTACAATGGGGCTCAAGGTGCTCCCCGAATCCCGACAAGAATAGACATTCCAAGAACTTTTACTCCCCAGGCAGCCTCGGAGGAAGGGGTTTATACAGACGTGATCGAGGCCGTAGCCGTGAGAACGAGAGGTGGGGGCTCCTGCAATGACCTCTCTCCCTTGGCCGGGGAGGCGGGTAGCCACTAGTCCAGCCTGGCCCATGGGAATCCAGGAGCCGGGCCTGGCTCAGGCTGTCAGCTGTGGATGCTGGAGCAGCCCCAGGAACAGGAGAGGAAAAATCGCTCGTGCCAGGGAGCAAGCGCAGTTGGAGCTGGCTGGCACCTCGCAGGTTAATTGTGAGAGCAGCCGATTCCCTTATTGACAGGGTAGCTTGAAAAATGCTGAGGCAGGACATCCGTTGCCCAGAGTGTCAGAGCAGGAGCCTACACTCCCAGCTCCTGCCATGCAGGCTCTCCCCCTCCCCTCCACACATTCCCCTCCCTTCCCCGCCAGCCCAGCCAGCCCCCCACAACAAACCTGGCCACTTGGCCCCCAGGCTTTCAGCCTGGCTCCTCGCCTCTGATTGGCCTCGCGCTCCCAGCCTGAGTCCAGCAGCCCCTGCGCTCCCAGCCAGCTGTACTCTACCTCCGCAGGAGGAACAGGTCCAGCCTTTCTCGCTTTTCTCGCTTCCTTTTTCTCCGAAGGACGCCCAAGAGGATTTCTTTTTGAATCTCGAATCCACTCCCCTCACCCCACCCTGCCTCGCTCTGTGACTCGTGCTTGGGATCCCGAGGCTCGCTCCTCTCTCCAATCCTCGCACCACGAGCAGCGGAGCACCAGCACCATGGACACTGATGGCCAGCTCTGACGTGCATGGCGGCCTGTGGCGAGTGAGCGCGCTGTGCCGGCGAGGGACCCGCGGCAATAGGGCACTGCCGCCAAGCCCGGGGAGAGAGAGCCTGCGAGAGAGTACAGTGCGGGGCGCCTCAGCCAGCTGCCCAGGGAGCGGAAGGGGAACCCCACACCCTCTCATTGCGCTGCTAGGCCAGCTCACCTGCTTGCTCCTCTCTGGTGCTGCACAGCCCCGCTGTCGACATGATGATGTATTTCTGGGTAGGTACCAGACACCGGATTTTCCCCTTTCTTTCCTGGGGGCTGGGGGCTGGGTTCTTTCACAGCGTTCTTGCTTCCAGATTCTGGAGTCTGCTGCCTGCCAGGGAGATGCTTTCTTCTTCCAGCAGGGATCTCTCTGCTTCCTGGCTTCCATACAGCCGAGGGGATCAGGTGTCTGCCTGCTGGAGACGGGCCCCCAAGAGCAAGGAGAGGGGAGCCATCTCCCCTTCCCAGACAGGGCAACTTGAGCATGGGGTTGGGCAGGGCTTCCTGGGTTGAATCCGACTAGCGGAAGGCATGGTGACCCCTCCCGCCTCACCACTGGGAAAGCTTTCTGCACCTGACCCACCCACTCTCCTCTCCCATCCCTCTTTGTTAGCAGTTAGCAGAAGCAGCAAGTCTTTGGCTGCTCAAGAGAAGTTGCCTTGTTGTTTGGTTTGCTTTGCTCCGGAGAGGCTTGTGCTGTAAGTGAAAGGCCAGAAGCACTTACCCTGGGTGGAACCCTAGAGAACGTGGCCCAAGGTGGGAGTGTCCCGGAGAAAGCGACATTTGCTTCTGTTCATTTGGCCTGACTGTGGGGAATTCCTCCTTCGTCTCTGGACCCAGCACATCTGAGTTTCCCAGGCTCCTTTCAAACAACTCAGCTTGACTGGCAGCAAGTCCTGCTGGAAATAAAGAAGGAGGCCTCTCAGTTTTGAGTCCGTGTATTCAGGCAGCAGCCCAGTGAGCAGCTGCAGGGATGTGGACTGGCCTTGTCCTCAAGCCTTGGACAAGAGACTTTAAATGGAGCTTGTCCAATAGAGCACAGAGGAGGGGCATGTGAACAGGGGCGTAGGTATTGGAAGGGCATGTGAACTGACCTGTGAGCACCTTCACAGGGAGCTTCCAGGGCCAGACAGCCAGAGGTTAAAGCCAGGGACGTTTGGCCCAGCTCAGGAGAGAGTGAAGTAACAAGGTGAAGAAGCAAATGGGTTTGAGACAAGAGCAGCAGGCAGCATTCTTGTGGGCTGTCAGGGCCGCCCTTCTCCAGGAGTGCCATGCACTTACCTGCGGGCATGGGGACTCAAGTGGCACCCCACTGAGTACCCAGGGTTTTTACACTGGCTTCTCCCTCTTTCAGGGCAAGTCTATCCTGTGGCCTAAGTCAATCTAACTTACATCGCTGTGGGGGTGAAAAAGCTGGCCCAAGCGAAGCAAGTTTTGGGCTGTCCACAATAGCGTTATGTTGGCAGGAGACACTCTCCCCCGACACAGCTTCTGCTTCTTGCCAAGGGGGAGCAATTATGCCGATGGGAGAGCACCCTCCCGTCAATGTAGCATGTCTTCAGCAGACGTGCTACAGCAGTGATGCAGCTGCACCAAAGTAACGCTGTAGTGTAGACTTGTCCTGAGTCTGTGTCTCAGATTTCCCAGGGCAGGGGGTTCTTGGCTCTCTGGGCATAACTTCCAGCTTATTTCACATGGTATAAATTACTGCTTCTTTCCCCCTCCCCCTCCCCATCTTATTATCTTTAGAGGAGCTAGCGTCCCAGCCCACGGGCTCTGCAAAGGGTATTTAGCACAACCAGGGTCCCAGTTCACTGTTCTGCATAGTGGTGGCATTGGAAACAGGCTCACTGGCCATGGTCCAGGTGCTGTCCCTCTTTGTGCCCCTCCTGATCTCTCATGGCACCTGTTCTCCAGGATGATTTAAGCCATAGTAAGTAGTAGGGGGCAAACTCTCTTAAGCTCATTTCAAGCTCACTCTTGGGAATGGGGGTCTGTACATCGAGCTGAGGGTGAGTCCCAGCTCGAGGAGCTCAATGAAAACAAAGAGCAGGACAGCCAGCCACCCTGGAGCCTAGGCGCCTTGACAGCTACGGACTCAGGGCGGCTGCCTCTCCCATACTCATGCGGCCATGGCTTTATCCTGGCTTTGGCCCACCAGTTCCATTAGAACTAGCACAGATGTCTCCTGGAGCTGGGACTCACCCCCTGCTCAAAGGCAGGCGTACTCTCATGGGCTGAGACACTCCGTGCAGACTCTCATGTTACTGGACTCAGGTGCTGTTTAGGGAGAGAGTGTCAGGAAAATGCAAAGACATGATTTAAATAACATAGCAGAGAGGAGAAAAGAAAACAATGTCAGAGAGAGACTGTGACCCCTGGCACTGCAAGGGGGAGCTGGGATAGTAGATACAAATGGTCTCCTTGACTGTGCAAGGCAGAAGCTGCGTAAATGAGCAGAACCTGCTCCCGATAATGCTGCTCTAGAAACCTTCTCTTTAGCATTTTCACCAGTTATTGCCCTGCCTCTGAGTCCGTCTTCTTGGGGAAGCTTAAAGAGACGGTTATGGCAAAGGTAACTGGTAGCATCTGGACTCCTTAGAAGTCCTTGTCTCTTTCAGTTTGGATCTGATGCAGTGACTACGCTGCTCTTGTTGGTTGATGTTCTGCTGATAATACGGGGCCATGGCCTGGTGTCCGAGCAGCCTCCAAGGCTGGGTTTGTTAATTCCCTGCAGTCCTGTTAGAACTATTGCGTTTGTTCGTCTGGGAGGGAGCAGAAGGAAAGGTTTGACGCAACTGCTCATCTGCACAGTTCTGTTTTGCCAACTCTCCTGTTGAACATGTATGTGAGGTCACTGGGGAAATAGCCAAGTGTTGTCATTCATCTGTGAAAAATACCCAGATTTGTGTCTCAACAGAGCTGCATGGAGGGGCATCCTAGTGGGTTTTGTGCCAAGCCGCAGTAGGTGTTTGGTTGAGGTCAAGCTGTCTGGCCCCAGGCTGAATAACATGGAGGTGATGCTAGTGAACTGGGGGAGCATATGACTGTCTGGTTACTGCCCCTGTGTTTGGTTACTGCCCCTGTGTCCCATATGAGGAGAGATTAAAGAGGCTAGGACTTTTTAGCTTGGAAAAGAGGAGACTAAGGGGGGATATGATAGAGGTATATAAAATTATGAGTGGCGTGGAAAAAGTGAATAAGGAAAAGTTATTTACTTCTTCCCATAATAGAAGAACTAGGGGCCACGCATTGAAATTAGTGGGCAACAGGTTTAAAACAAATAAAAGGAAGTTCTTCTTCACACAGCGCACAGTCAACCTGTGGAACTCCTTGCCTGAGGAGGCTGTGAAGGCTAGGACTATAACAGAGTTTAAAAGAGAACTGGATAAATTCATGGAGGTTAAATCCATTAATGGCTATTAGCCAGGCTGGGTAAGGAATGGTGTCCCTAGCCTCTGTTTGTCAGAGGGGGGTGATGGATGGCAGGAGAGAGATCACTTGATCTTTACCTGTTAGTTTCACTCACTCCGGGGCACCTGGCATTGGCCACTGTCAGTAGACAGGATACTGGGCTGGATGGACCTTTGGTCTGACCCAGTACAGCCTTTCTTATGTTTCTTATGATGGCACCTGCTCATCCTTAATCTAAGCGGTTTACAGTTGGGGATGCCTCAGGAATCCTGGCTGTGCCTGGAATCACAATTGGCATCAGTGGCCAGGAATGCCATTTTCCCCTGTTCCTAGCTAGATGTTCTTTTTGATTTGGGTCTCACCACATAATCCAGATTGGCTGAATGCAGTCCCTGTGATCTCCTCCAGGGTGGTTTTCTTAGCTCTTCCAGCTGCCCTCCATACTGTTGGCTGTATATTGTTGTGGTGGGGCTGTTGCAAAGCTCGTTCATGGGTGGCTCCATTCCTTTCTTTCTAGGAGAGCCCAGAGCACTAAGCCACTGCTCATCAGCCCCAAAGTCTCTATGGCGCCACCGGTCATGTTACCCACACAAATTTCTCTCTCCCTTCAACACTGTAGGGACACAAACACCTTTACCCAGTTCCTAGGACTCAAGGTGCAACCCTGTTAATTTATACAGCCCCCCTTACCCAATTCCTAGGGCTCAGGGCACATCTTCCTGCAGGTTGGCAGGATCTTTAGCCACTGAAAGAGCCTCACCCAGTAATATTCTTATTCTCTATTTATTGACAATTCCCAAACAAGCAGAATACTCAAGCTAAGCACACAGTGTCATTCTCCCCAATCCTGGGACAGGCAGGCAGGCTTCCCCTGTTGGCCAGGCAAGGTCAGTCTCTGGATCTTAGCTGCTGCACCTCACGGTTGTGCAGAAAAGTCCTGGCAGCTCTTATCTTAGGCTGGGTCTTGGAGGTGAGTTCTTTTCCTCAGGGGTTCCTTGTCTCCTTTGGTCTTCTTCCAGCGCTTTTCCTCATTCCTCCTGCTTCTGAGCTTCTTTCTCTCCTCAGCTCCTTCTTGGACCCCAGTTCTTATAATGAAATTTGAGTCTTGCTTACCTTAACCAATTATCTTAGTGACAAAGAGTCCTGTGGCACCTTAAAGACTAACTGAAGTATTAGAGCATAAGCTTTCGTGGGCTAATACCCACTGCATCCGACGAAGTGGGTATTAACCCACGAAAGCTTATGCTCTAATACTTCAGTTAGTCTTTAAGGTGCCACAGGACTCTTTGTCACTTCTGCAATTCCAGACTAACATGGCTACCCCTCTGATTCTTGACAATTATCTTAGTATAATTTTACTAACCAATCCTAACAAAATTACCTAACCAATCATACCCCACCACCTTAACTGATTTACACCTAGTACAATTAATTATACAGCAGACAGAAACAATTACAAACCAGACAGAGATCTCAGTGTCAAACAATAGAAAAGTGTAATGACAATGCTTCATCTGGTGACAGTGGGAACTATTAGGGCGAGTCCCCTCCTCCCAGCCTGATGTGAATCTTTTAAATACATTTAGATGGAATGTGAGGATGTGACTCCAGGCTGACAGCTAATGGCTGCTGCTTCTTCAGTCTGGCTGCAGAAAGTGGCTTTGGTTCAGGCCTTCCAGCATGGCTACAGAAAAGCCGTATAGTTACCGTAAGAGCCCTGTTCTCCAGCTCAAAGTGTGCATGGGGCTACTCAGTGAATTAAGTATGGGCTCCAGTGTCTTCATATGTGGAGGAGACCCAGCTCACTGCATGTCTCCACCTCTCCTGAGCTGGCTGGGACAGGTGGCATGACTTACCTGGTGTCTGACAGGTTGGGGCTTGGCTGAGGGCTAGCTGGATTCAATCCAGACAAGACTGAGATGCTGCAGACATGTGAACAGTGGGTGCAGGTATTTGAAGGACATGTGAACTGACCTGTGAGCACCTTCACAGGGAGCTTCCAGGGCCAGACAGCCCGAGGTTAAAGCCAGGGAAGTTTGGCCCGACTGAGGAGAGAATGTCTGCCATTTACTGTATGGGACGCAGCCCAAGGCCTGCTCCTGGATGCTGAGGTAGCAGCAATGGCCAAGACTACAGCTTCAGGGCCTCCCCAAAGATGCCAGGGCCTTTCATGAAGAGGTGACATCATGGTAATGCTGTGGTCTGAGTTACAGCCATTGTAAAAGGGTGCACAGTGTGCCAGGTCCCTTCTCCAGGTGGGTTTCCCCACATCTCCCTTCTCTGCCCCATAATCTGCACTGGCGGCGGCAGCAGCACGGGGTCCCCTGGAATACAAGCAGGTGGCATTAGTCATGGCTTTGTTGTTGTTGTTACCGGACCTAGCTCTGAGCTCTTGTACCACTGTGTGTCCAGGCAGGCTGCAGTCACCCCTGATTGCAGTGCAGACATACCCTTAGAAAGTGCCTCTTTCCTTATATGTGTCTGTCTTATGGGAGACTCCTGGTTTCAGTGAGCAGGGGGTTCCCGGTGGGGGTCCCCCAGCCTGCTTAGTGTTTTAGAGAGTGACTCTGATTAAAGAGGTGGTAGGATCTGGTCAATGGGCTGTCGTTCCTGTGCCCAGGCAAAAGAGCTCATTTGTGTATATCTGAAAGGAAATAAAACTACTGAATGCCCTTTCCTGATAGCCAAAGTGTTGAGCTGTACCCCAGTTTCTGCAAGGCTGTGCTGGGGTGTAAACTGAGTTACCCATTGTGACGGAATAGAAATGCTCTCAATGGTTCCTCTGACTATTGTGTGAAGGTGTCCATACCTGAAACTGTAACTTGACTCCAGGTGGGGGGAAGAGGTCACCTGACCTCTTGCCTGGGAAGGACAGAAAGGAAGGAGGGGAGGAGCTGGGGAGTGAGTTTTCAGTCTGGATCTGGCTGGGAGCATGGAGTGACCTAAAGGCCGGGGGTGCCTGGCTCTCTGGCCCCCAAAATGGATCCAGTGGAAGGGTCGCATTCGCTCTACCTACAAGCTCTGTCTTAGATCACCTGTCATCTAATAAACCTCTGTTTTACTGGCTGGCTGAGAGTCACATCTGACTGTGGAGTTGGGGTGCAGACCCACGGGCTTCCTCGGGACCCTGCCTGGCTGGGGTCGGCGGGGGGAAGCGCAAGGAGGGGCAGAAGGTGCTGAATGCTCCGAGGTCAGACCCAGGAAGGTGGAAGCTGGAAGCTCCTAGCCTTGAAGACAGGCTGTGTACAGAGAGGAAGCTTCCCCCCGAAGTCCTGACTGGCTTCATAGGGAGCAGTTCCAGACCCTCGCCTTGGGGACTCCGTGACACCCATTAATTAACTTAACAGTGCCACAGACATGGGGTCTTGACCTAAGCCAGTCCAACCAGTGTTTGTGCCCCTTTCCCCCTGGCAAAATACAGCAGCTAAACCTGCCTATTTCCATAGGCCAGGCAGCTCTGGGGCTCTCCCCACTGCCTTGTTCGCGCGCTCTGAAGGCTGCCTGAGGCTCTGGGCCTCTCCTGAATGGCTAGGGAAGGGAGTGCCCATCTCTGCTCTGCACTGTGGCAAAGGGTATGTGTTTAACAGACATTTGGGGTGTCTTTCAGCCACTTTTTTGCTTTCACGGCCCCAAAAGAAATGAGATCCACAGCTCCATAATGGGACAGGCTGGCATGGGGGCTCACTCCATTTGGAAGCACAGTGTGGAGATTGGGGGTTCCCCACTCCCAGGCTTCCAGGATTACGGAGAGGACTCTAGAGCAGCTGCAGGGAGGAAGTGAAGGAAAGGAGCTCAGGGGAGGAGGAAGCTGGTGTGAATTTAGGTTTCTGAGGAAGCAGCGTTTGGTCTGAAGAAGTTTTGCTATCTGAACTCTCCGTGCAGCCCTGTTCCTGCGCTGGGCCCGGGAGCCTCTTTCTGTCAGGGTTTAAATTCTGCACAGGGCTCAGCTTGTGTCTCCTCCAAATGCCTGATGCTTGGTCAAGGCCAGGAGGCCACAGGTGGGATGGGAGTGCAGCTGTGCGAGGAGGGGCATAGTGCATTTGGAGAAGGTATTTCTGAAGGGGACGCTGGGGGCTGGCTGAGTTGGGGTAAAGGGCCTTGATTTAGGATGAGCTTTGGTGCAGCTAGAGGAACAGAGCGCATGGATCCAGGGCAGGGCTGCACTGGGTGTCTGTGCAGCAACTCCATAGGCCCCAGGTAGAGTTTTGCAGAGCCCTGTGTGCAGCCCCAGGGCTGTGGAGTGGGGCTTGGGGAGGAGCATTCTGGCTCTCCTGACTCCTAACCCCCAACTTGACCCACGAAACAGCTTTTTCTCCCTGCTCAGAGATCTCTGTCTTCCCAGTACCACCCGGCACAGGCAGCTCTCTGCTCGCTGTGCCAGAGAGTCTGGGGAGAGATGGGCCTCGGCTCCTAGGAGGGAGGCTTGGTCTCCTCAGCTCCCAAGGGCAGTGAGGTAATAGCTTGCATGTGGGCACGGTAGGAGTTTCTCAGTCTCTGCTGTGGGAAGAAGTGTAGGGGTTTGGTTTGCCCATGCGGCTGGCGTTGTGGTCACTGTTGGCAGCACTGCCAGGAAATTCTGCAGTGGCAGCTACCAGCAGGCAACTCAGTAATTAACACCACAACAGGCTGGGATGCCAAAGCAAAACATCTTCAAATTAGCAGTGATTGCAGAAGATGAAGAGCAAGGGGGGCGAAGGAGAGAAGGGTTTCTATAAATATTGTGATTTTGAAAGTTTGCCCTGGAGTCCTAGAAGCTCTTTAAATGTTAATATCCTGTCTACGTTGAAAAAGCCTTATAACGAGGATTTAGTGTCGCCTCTACGTGCCACCTGTCTTCTGTCCTGATTGACTTTCCTACCTGGGCAAAGCCATGTGACTGGCATCATCTCACACCCTTTTCACTCTCCTGCTGACTCAGCAGCCTTTTCCCCCAGCCTGGCTTTTTGGCCCCAGGCTGATAACTGAGTCTCATGTGAAAACACTCAGCCTAAAATTTCCAAAATTGCACCTGATTTTGGGAACCTTCTTTTCTTGGAGCCAAGTGGAGACCCAGCGGCCTGTTTTTCAGAGCCACTGAGCACTCCCAGTGCTCCAGTAGGGCAGAGTTGTGGAGACTCTACCTTTCTGAAAATTGGCTGTTTGAGCCAACTTCTCCCTTACTCTGCCCCTCGTGTCATCATTCACCAGTGTAAAGTGCGTGGAGTGGATGGTGCACCCTTGGTGCTGATGTCAAGGAAGGTCCCAGGGTGCATGGCCATAGAGGGAAGGCCCTTGACATTTTTCCCAGAACCAGGGAATTATCTGCCATAAAGTCTGGAAAAGATTCAGTCCAGAAACTCCCCAGAAAAACTCGAGTCAGGTGTTTATTGCCATGAACTTTTTTCACCAGCTTTTTCTTTGTGATGCATCCAAACTCCCAAATCCTCTTGAGAGTTAAAAGGTGAAGAGCAGCGAAGGGAGACAGCAGGATGGTGATAGAAAGCTGCCGGGGAAGAGGGACAGGAACGCTGTTCCAGGTGTCAGGAGCTGCAGAGAAGAAAGCTCTGGTGCTGGGAGATTGTGAGGAGATGCAGAGAGGGTGCGCTGCTAGACAAGTGACGGGAAGAGGTAGTGAGTGCAGTATGGAGAGCTTCAGGTCCCTCCCCTGGGAGCCCATCTCCGGGTCGGACTGAGTGCAGACTCCATGGCTGTGCACTCTGCTGAGACTGCCAGTTGGGACGGTGGATTTGCAATGCAGGCACCAAGGTACTCTCCAGCGGGGCTGGGTTTGAACACACAGCCAAGGAGTGACACATTCCATAGTCCGCTCCCAACCCTCTGAGCTCTCCATTCTGCCATTTGCTGTCTGACTTCTTCACTGAACCCCCACCATCAGCAGAGGAACTTGCAGAAGGATCCTAGGGTTTTACTAGAACTAGTTACCAACTTGTCTCTTCAGGAGGTTTCCTGTCGTGCTGTGTGGGAGGAGAAGTGAGCCCAGGGGAGCAGAAGACACACATGGGTGACGCTGGTGTATGGTGGTGTCCAGTCCACCCCTTTACGAAGCCCCACAAGCTCCAGAGCCCCTTCCCATCTTCTCCCATGGGTGCTTGTCAGGCATAATCAAAGGGACGGGGGATGCTGCTGTTCTGAGGTTTCTGAGGCACTTCGGTTCTGCAGTGCCTGTGGCACTGCTGCACGCTTGGCTCCGTGGCAAAGCAGAGAGTGACCGGCGCATTCACGCGCCCCGTTGGGCCACCAGGAAACGCTCTAAACTCTCTCACTATCGCTCTGTATTGACATTTCACCGGTGGGGTCTTGGCTTTTCCCAGGAGGAAATACTGCAGAGCAGTGGCTCTCACCGCTCAGACAACTGGACCCCTTTCAGGAGGCTGAGAGGTCTGCATACCCCCAAGTTACACCTCGTCACAGAGTCCCCGGGGCGATGGTCTGGACCTGCTCCTTAAGAAGCCGGTCAGGACTCTGGGGTGGAGCTGCTTCTCCGTAAACAGCCTGTCTCCAAAGACAGGAGCTTCACAGCTTACAGCTTCCACCTTCCTGGGTCTGACCTTCAGCATCTTCTGCCCCTCCCTGCGCTTCCCCCAGCGAGCCCAGCCAGGCAGGGTCCTGGGGAAACCTGTGGGTCCTGCACCCCAACTCCACAGTCAGACGTGACTCTCAGCCAGCCAGTAAAACAGAGGTTTATTAGTCGACAGGAACATGAGCTAACACAGAGCTTGTAGATGGAGCGAACCAGACCCCTCAGCTGGATCCATTTCAGGGGTCCAGGGAGGCCAGACCCTATCTGGGCCTCCCTGCCCTTTCTTAGCCAGCTGCCGACTGAAACTCCAGCCCCTCCTCCTCCTTTTCTTTTGTCTCTTTCCAGGGCAGGAGGTCAGGTGACCTCTCCCCTCCCACATGGAGTCAGGTTACAGCTTCAGGTATGGACACCTTCCCACAATAGTCACAGGAACCATTGAGAGCATTTCCACTTCATCACAGTTCTTGGGAATGCCCACCTCGCTGCCGTGGAGCAGGCTGGCAATTCGAACCAGGGGAACCCTGCGGAAAAGCCCCGGTGTCTAGCTCCCTTGCTGGGTCCCAAGGCTATCGACACCATCACCAGATGGGTGGGGTGGAGGACAGACTCCCACCCCTGACCCCGACCTGTATGTCTGTGTGGAGTCCCCTGGGTTCAAGTCGTGTGGACACCCAGAGGGAGCGGAAGGTGGGGGTGAATGGGGAGACAGTCCTGGGGTGGCGAGACCCTGGGACGGAGAGAAGTGTTGTCGGGCCCCAGGTGGTGCAGTGGCACCAGATGCTGGGGGGCTGTGTGACCTGGGTGAGGGTCACAGGGATGGAAACATTCACCCTGCCTAGAGCCCAGACCCCTGTGCAGACCCAGGAGGGGTCAGGCTGGCAGGTTGTTGGGGGTCTCCAGGATATCAGCTGTGAGATCCTGTGTGGGGGTGACTGTGTCTCTTTGGGGCAGGATCCAGGCCCTGCACCTGTAACCGCCGAGGGTTTGAATTTGAATCCAGGGAACCAATCGGCTGAGAGCAAAGTGCTCCGTGAAGATGCATCTGACCTGGCTGGCGGGGGAGGAGCGGTTGGGCTCAGGATACCTGCCTGCCTGTAGTCCGAGCTCTGGGGCGGGGTGGGACAGAGAGATGTTCCCCTCCCCCCTGCACACCGGAGAGGAGGCTCACGCTGCTCTGATGCTGTGACCAGAGCAGTGAGCTCGCTGCCTGCCCCCACTGGGACAGCCAGGGCAGCGCTGAGCATGGGGAGAGCTGAGACCCCAGCTGAGTGGGGGGGGCCCACAGGCAGGGCAGGAAGACGTGCTACTGGGAAGTGATTGCTGCGCAAGGGGTGGGGGACCTGTCCTCCACCGAGGCAGACACCCGGGTAGATACGCTGCTGACCAGCCTCAGCAGAGAAGGGGTCTCTCCTTAAAGGAGTGGAGGGAACGTCCTGGCCACAGCACTGCAGACCCCCGTGGGGAAGGCTGCAGGGACAGATTCCTGGGGGAGAAGGGAGTGCGGTACCGGGAATGGGCTCCGCAAGGGAAAGTGGAACCGTGGGGGATCAGGAGGCAGCAGGTGATGCCCCAAAAGTATCGTCACAGGCTATTGTACCCAGATCTGGCCAAGGTGGAGAGGATCAGAGGTTGGCCCAGTCTCCAGGCCTCTATCGAGATAGCAGGGTACCATCGGGGGGTTGTACCCCATGTTAGCTCCCTAGCCGCCCAGCAC
Organism: Dermatemys mawii; assembly: GCA_007922305.1. NCBI lineage: Eukaryota > Metazoa > Chordata > Testudines > Dermatemydidae > Dermatemys > Dermatemys mawii. The sequence goes on from ML677373.1 coordinate 24,368,067, forward strand.
TGAGCTAGGGAAGAAGAGTGAACCAGACAAGGTGGTCTGGGAACGTGCAGTACCCGAGGGCTCTCTGTGCGCTGAAGGAGGCTCTAATCCAGGGCCTGGTGAACTCCTACCAAGGGGTGGGAGAAATAATGGGGCTCCCATGAGAACATTGGTGAGGTCGAATTTCCCCAGGTCACTGGCTAACGTGACCTTGCTCAGTTCATTCTCGAAGAGGGGAGAACTGTGAGGGAATAGAAACGCTCTCAGTGGTTCCTCTGACTATTGTGTGACGGTGTCCATACTCCCCTCTGAGTCTTGACATACCTGAAGCTGTAACTTGACTCCAGGTGGGGGGAAGAGATCACCTGACCTCCTGCCCAGGAAAGAGACAAAAGAAAAGAAGGAGGAGGGGCTGGAGGGGGAGTTTCAGTCGGCAGCTGGCTAAGGAAGGGCAGGGAGGCCCAGATAGGGTCTGGCCTCCCTGGACCCCCAAAATGGATCCGGCTGAGGGGTCCAGTTCGCTCTATCTACAAGCTCTGTGTTAGATCATGTTCCTGTCAACTAATAAACCTCTGTTTTACTGGCGGGCTGAGAGTTATGTCTGAGTATGGAGTTGGGGTGCAGACCCATGGGCTTCCCCAGGACTCTTCCTGGCTGGGCTCGCTGGGGAAAGCGCATGGAGGGGCAGAAGGTGCTGAATGTTCCGAGGTCAGCCCCAGGAAGGTGGAAGCTGTAAACTGTGAGGCTCCTAGTCTTGGAGACGGGCTGCTCACAGAAAATAAGCTTCCCCCCAGAGTCCTGACTGGCTTCACAGGGAGCAGTTCCAGACCATCGCCCCGGGGACTCCGTGACACACCTCACTTCCTTACAAAATCAGACATCCAAATCCAAAAGTGTCCCAGCACTCTATGACTGACAAATTGCTGACTGCTCACTTTTACCATGTAGTTCTAAACTCAGTCCATTGGAACAGAAATACTGTATTTGCATTTCAGTGTATAGTCTAGGGAGCAGTATAAACAAGTCATTGTCTGTGTGAAATTGTAGTTTGTACTGACTTTGTTAATGCTTTTCATGTAGCCTGTAGATGTAACCCCTGGAAGACCTGTGCTTACCCCTAAGAGTCTTCATACTCCTGGTTGAGAACAACTGCTGCCGAGTCCGAGATTGGAGCCCAGGCAGAGGGGAACCAGAGAGGGCGGTGTCAGCACCTTGGCTTGGGAAACCGCTCCTTGTGACACTGTAGAAGGCCCTGCCCTGTACTTCTCCCCGGCACTGGGAGACTGTCATTCCTGAGCATTCATTCTGTCTTGGTTCCGTTGCCTGTGTCTTCAGTCTCATTAAATCCACAGTGTCAAATTGTCATTTCCTATAAATATTATGTTGAAAGAAGAGGCTTCAGGAAGGATTGTATTTATTGAAGGAGAAAAGCCAGGGATTCTAGCTGGCACCAGGGCAGAGCCATGCCTGCTCTACTTAATTAAAAGTGTAAACTGTACATGATCCTGAGTGCCCAGCACCCACTCTGCAGAGGCCAGGAGCTCCAGGCTAGGGCCAAGAGAGTCTCATGGCCTCCTGGTTTTGGCCCATGTGATTCACACCCAGCATCTCCTCTTCACCAGATCCTGGCTCTTGGGGCCTCAATCGGGGCAACTGGGGGTTCTTATTCTGTGGTGAGAAGGTGGCATATATTCCTAACAGTGATCGGTGGTGAATCTTCAGTAGGTCCTGGCCTATTACAGGACCTGTAGGTTATTTGACACACTCACACCCCTTTCTCTTGCAGAGTAATTGGCTTTGGTTCTGCTGTCTCCTGAGCCCTCAGCAGCATGAGTAAGGGGCTGGCTTCCCTCTCAGGGACCAGGTTCCTTCCTAACTATTGGACACTCCATGCAGGAGAAGACCCAAATCCCTTCCCCCTTGAGACGTTGGATCTGGGAGAGTCACTTCCTTATTACATTGACTACATTGCTGGGTCTGGATACGGAGTCAGCACCTCTCGCATCTTGGCGGCTGCTGTGTCCTCTCTAGCCCAACTCAGCAGTTGGGTTTCCAGCCAACATCCTGCTGGAGATGTACCCAGCTTGGTCGTCAGGGCAGACAGGCCAGGGGCCAAAAGGGCTGTGGAGAGAGAATTCCCCTGCAGCCAGTGCTAGTGCTGTGATCCTATGTAGCACAGACTGCTGAACCCCCCCAGCAGGGCTCTCTGGCTGGAGAAGCAGGTGTTGGTGGAAGAGAGGCATTCTCTGGGGTGAGAGGCTTGCTGTGAAGGTGGGCAGGGGCTGGTGGTTTTGTGGCTGTGGATGCATTAAAAAGAGAGAGCAGTTATCTATCCGCATATTTGCTGCTTGTGTTGGCAGGTGGGTATCTGAGCTTCCATGAGTCTCCTGTGTCTGATCTTTGCCTATGCCTTTGGCTGTTTGGGATCATTGGTTCCCATCCCTATATCATGACTGAAAACATAATTATCCCAAAGCAAGCGGGTGAAGCACCTGGCTCTTTCCTGTGGGGGTTGCTGCTGTGCATGGCTGTTTTGGTGATGCGCGGATCCTGTTTTAGTGGGACAGGGTGTAGATTGCAGCCCAGGTTAACATTTTAGGGTTTTGAACTCAGTCATGGAGTCCCCAGGGCGATGGTCTGGACCTGCTCCTTAAGAAGCCAGTCAAGACTCTGTGGGGAAGCTTCTTCTCCATAAACAGCTTGTCTCCAAGGCTAGGAGCTTCACCGCATATAGCTTCCACCTTCCTGGGTCAGACCTCAAAGCATTCAGCACCTCCTGCCCCTCCGTGTGCTTTCCCCAGCGAGCCCAGCCAGGCAGGGTCCTGGGGAAGCCTGTGGGTCTGCAGCCCAACTCCACAGTCAGACGTGACTCTCAGCCCGCCAGTAAAACAGAGGTTTATTAGTCGACAGGAACATGATCTAACACAGAGCTTGTGGACAGAGCGAACCGGACCCCTCAGCTGGATCCATTTTGGGGGTCCAGGGAGGCCAGACCCTATCTGGGCCTCCCTGCCCTTCCTTAGCCAGCTGCAGACTGAAAACTCACTCCCCAGCTCCTCCCCTGCTTCCTTTGTCTCCTACCCAGGCAGGAGGTCAGGTGACCTCTTCCCCCCACCTGGAGTCAAGTTACAGCTTCAGGTATGTCAAGACTCAGAGAGGAGTATGGACACCCTCACACAATAGTCAGAGGAGCCATTGAGAGCATTTCTATTCTGTCACAAACCCTCTGATGGATCTAGGGGTACCCAGGACTGGGAGTCAACTTGTTACCCCCAGGCCTCCAATGAGGGGGAGATCTGTTTGTGCTTAGCTGGGTTTTCAGCTTCCTGATGCCACCATCCTGTCAGCCGCCCAAACAACCTCCTCAGTGCTCTGCCTTATGTTTTCTTGCAGGTTAACAATAGGGGCACCCCATCCCTGTGCCCCATTGAAGCATTCCCCAGCTTCATCTCCACTGAACCCTCTCAGAAATACCTGGCCTGCTGTCCCCCAGGAAACAGCCTACACACCAGCTTGGACAGTTCAAGTCAGGATCAGCACTTGATTTACCACCATAGCATTGAGCTATAGTTATAATGACAAGAATATGTTTATTAGCAAAGATTCAAGAGAGAGTGAGTAAGGATAATGGAAACAAAAAGTTCTTCTTCGAGTGATTGCTCATGTGCATTCCAAGAAGTGTGTGCGCACCGCGCATGCACGGTCCCGGAAGCTTTTCCCTAGCGGTATCCGTCAGGTCGGCAAGGGAGACCCCTAGAGTGGAGCCGGTATGGCAGCGTATATATGACCCTGCCGACCTGATCCCCGCCCAGTTCCTTCTTACCGTTCGTGGCGGTCACTGGAACAGTTTAGCGTGCTTCTGCACTGTCCTTAGCAGTTCTTTGTATATAGTTCACACAGTTCTTATTAGTTAGTTTGAAGGTTGTAGATAGCTCTTAGGTTCTTTAGTTACTCCGGCACCGGGGCATGCCTCGGGCGCCGGGGTTCAAAAACTGTGAGAAGTGCGGGAAGCCTATGCCGAACAGCGACCCACACTCTCAGTGCCTCAAGTGTCTGGGTGAGGGCCACCAAACTGCACAGTGCCCTATTTGTAGTGCCTTTAAACCTCGCACCAAGAAGGAGAGAGACTCCAGGCTAAAGCTCCTCCTTATGGAATTGGTGCTTCAGCCCCATGCGGACCCTCAGCCTACTACGGTGCGTAGCACGCCGGCTTCTATCTGCGATATCGCGGCACCGAAGAGAGACGATAAGTCTCGCCGGCACCGATCCCAGGCACGGGATCCAAGCGCCTCTAGGAGACATAGATCTCAGTCTCCGGTACCGAGGAAGAAGACGAAACCAGACAGAGGTCGCTCCCCGGCCCATAGAGCCCAGAGTGAGTCCTCCAGGGCACGTCAAATTTCGGGACACCAGCGCCCAAGCCAGAGAGAGCCGGCGCCGTCCACCTCTGCATCAGTGCCCATGTCCGCCGCGTTGAGGGGTTCGAATTCTCCCCTTCATGGCACCTTGGAGGACTTGGATATGCCGTCGACCCCGGATACTTTTGAGGCAGTTGGAGACCTCATTGCTATGACCCGGGAAAGTACCCCAGCACCGTTCGCAGCCCTGGCACCGGTCTCTCGACCCACGGTACTGATTATCCCACCCCTACAGGGCTCGGCGGCGCCGGCCACAGCGGCGTCGACATCGGCATCGACGGTGCCGCAAGCGCCTGCTACATCTACGGCACCATCGGATCCGGTACAGGGGTTACCAGTACCCGTAGTACGGCACCCGGGAAAGCCTGCCATGTTCCAACGGCACCGGTCCCCGGCACCGGAAGGCTCCGCACCGCCCTGGTCGGCGTCGGAGTACTCATCCGAATCCGATGCGGGCTCATCTAGGTCGGGTCGCAGTCACCATACATCGAGGTCCCGCCACCACACCCGACGCCGGCACTCCTCGCACCGGGACGCAGCCGCCCCTTCATGGCCTCCCCAGTGGCAGGGTTCAGTTCAGTGGCCTTTTTGGATGCCCTGGGCTTACCGTCAGACCCAGGGTGAGGGTCCAAGATCCTCCTTCACAACCTCGGTTCCACGGCTACCCCAATCAGCCACAGCTACGGCACTGGCTTCTGAGGCGGCACCGGATGAACCGGTACCGGGACCGTCAGGGGTCCAGGCCCTAGCCCCACGTCCGGAGCCCAACCTTGACCCTTCTGCTGATCAATTAGAGGGTCAGGAGGAGCTGTTTCTGGGTACCTCGTCTTCCTCCTCTCCGGATGAGGCAGTGGCGGGTACATCTCCGAGCCTACCACCTACGGACATGAGAGGTCACCAGGACTTGCTGCGCAGGGTGGCACAAAATCTTAATCTTCCGGCAGAGGAGGTCACAGAGGACATTGATCCCACAGTGGACATCCTTGCTCCGGGTGGACCATCTAGGGTAGCCCTGCCCTTTATTAAAACGATTCAGGCTAATATGGATGCTCTTTGGCAGACCCCGGCGTCGATCCCTCCAACGGCCAAGGGAGTGGAGAGACGGTATTTTGCCCCTCAGAAGGGGTACGAACATCTGTACATCCACCCCCAACCTGGAACCCTAGTAGTTGATGCAGCTAACCATCGTAAGCATCGGGGCAGCTGGGTTCTACACCCAAATCTAGGGATGCCAAAAAACTGGACTTGTTTGGGAGAAAGGTGTACTCCTCTGCAGGGCTGCAACTTAGAATCTCCAACCAGCAAGCGGCTTTAGGGAGATATGCGTTTAACTTGTGGTCGGCCTTGACTAAGTTCCAGGACGCTGTTCCTAAGGAATCGGCCACCGAATTTAGAGCCATTGTGGACGAAGGGAGAGTAGTGTCCAGGGTGGCGCTCCAGGCAGCTCTGGATTCTGCCGATTCTGCAGCCGGAACTATGGCAACTGCCATAATGATGCGGCGTAGTGCTTGGCTGCAGGTATCAGGGATCCCACCTGAGGTCCAAAATACGATCCAGGACCTCCCATTCGATCATCAGGGATTATTCGCCCAGGACACTGACAGGAGGCTCCATAGTCTCAAGGACTCTAGAACCACTCTCCGGTCTCTAGGCCTCCACACCCCTCAACCTCAGAGGAGACCTTTCAGGCCCCCTCCCCCTCCTCGTTTCTTTCCAGGGGCCCCTAGGCGTGATCAGCCTAGATGGGGTGGGAGAGGAAACAATCGAACCCGGCCGCGATCTTCCTCCCGGCAAGGTCAACCAAATTCGGGTTCCAAGCAACCACCAGGGTCTAGGCCTAACTTTTGAAGGCTCAGTCGAGGACAGTTCACCAGCCACCTCTCCATCGCTTCCCTTTGTGAATCGTCTATCCCACTTCTACCGCGCATGGTCTCGGATCACCTCAGATAGGTGGGTCCTCAGTACGGTAGAGGAGGGATATTCTATCCAGTTTTCTACCCTCCCCCCTTCCCTCCCACCTCCCCGTCCCTCTTCAGGGACCCTTCTCACGAGAAACTTCTGTTACAGGAGGTTCACGCACTTCTATCTTTGGGTGCGATAGAGGAGGTTCCTCAAGAATTCAGGGGCAAGAGGTACTACTCCCGCTATTTCCTTATTCCAAAGGCCAAGGGTGGTCTTCGTCCCATCCTGGACCTACGGAGCCTCAATTCCTACATAAAGAAGCTGAGGTTTTGCATGCTCACCCTGGCTACCATTATCCCTTCTATGGATCAAGGAGACTGGTTTGCTGCCCTCGACTTGAAAGACGCGTATTTCCATATTTCAATAATCCCAGCTCACAGGAGATTCCTGAGGTTCGTAGTGGGAGGTTGTCATTACCAGTTTATGGTACTACCCTTTGGCCTGTCTACTGCCCCAAGAGTATTCACCAAATGTATGGCGGTAGTGGCAGCATTCCTCAGAAGGCGCCACGTCCACGTTTACCCTTACCTGGACGACTGGCTTATCAAGGCAAATTCAAGGGATGTGGTAGCCCAGCACGTATCCCTCACCAGGGACACATTCCTGAGAGTAGGTCTAATACTAAACGAACCCAAATCGATCCTCACACCTACTCAAAGGATCGAGTTTATCGGAGCAGTGTTAGACTCGGTGCAGGCAAGGGCTTTTCTTCCTCCTCCCCGCTCCACAGCAATCACGGACATAGTTCATTCCTTCCTTCAATTCCCGACCACTACAGCCAGAACTTGCATGGTTCTTCTAGGTCACATGGCAGCATGTACATACGTAGTACCGTATGCCAGGCTGCAGTTGCGACCTCTGCAAGCCTGGTTAAGGACCGTACACAGACAGGGCAGGGACCCTTTGGACATGTTGGTAACCCTGCCGAAACATATCCGGGACTCCCTTCGCTGGTGGCTTCACCCTCGCTCGCTTTGCGTGGGAGTTCCCTTCAGGAAACCACAGCCCTCGATGACTCTGGTAACAGATGCTTCTGCCCTGGGCTGGGAGGCGCACTTGAAGGACCTCAGGACTCAAGGCCTCTGGTCCCAGAGCGAATTGGCCCTGCACTTCAATGTCAGGGAACTGAGAGCAGTTCATCTCGCTTGCCAGATGTTCCAGGATCACCTGCAAGGCAAGTGTATATCTGTTCTCACAGACAACACAGCTACGATGTTTTATATAAACAAACAGGGTGGTGCTCGCTCCTCACCCCTTTGCAGGGAAGCCCTCTCCCTCTGGGATTTTTGCATCGACCATGCGATCCACCTTCAGGCAACATACCTACCAGGTCCCCAGAACGAGCTGGCAGACAAGCTCAGCCGCTCCTTCCGGGGTCACGAGTGGTCACTCAGACCAGACATTGCCCACTCTCTTTTCCTAGAGTGGGGATTTCCCCTGGTGGAGCTGTTTGCCACGAGGTCCATTCGGGACATGTTTGCCACATTCGGGAACGTGCTGCGGTCTGTCCACACTGACATACACTTCATGTGTAAATAGGACTTACCCAAGGTTGTCTTATAATGCTTCATTGCCATGCTGACAGAGATCGGTGAAGAAACATCTTTTGTCTGACAGAAAAACTGTTTGTCACCTCTGCCTTGATGCAGCCTTTGGGGCATATTCCCTGCATGCATCTGTAACTCCATCCCTGGTGTCTGGACATACATTTCACACCCTTGGTACCAAGCAGTGTGACCCCGGCATTCACTCAAGACCTCCCATGACATTCTTTGGTGGACCAGATTATACATCCTGGGATCAGTTGGCTTCATAATGTGTTTAACGTTCGATTCATTGTGAGTGTTTGGCATTAGCCCAGGATCGCACTTTGGGAGCAAACTCCCTTCAGAGGCCCAAGTCTACGCCCCCCAATGTGCCTTCCCACCCAACAGGAAACCTTAGTGCAAGGCAAACTCCCTCGCCAGCTGTCAGCAACTCGGAGGGCATACACTGGATTGGGACAGAGGCCCTAAGGCTGCTTCTTTTGCTCTTTGGGTGTGACAGGCATGGGCTTCACCTTTATACTGCCCTGTGTTCAGGCAGCAGGCATGGAGGGGAAATTCATGGAGACAGCTCTCCAGAGTTTCACAAAAGGCCTTGGGCCCAGGCAGTCCCCTCCTAGTCCCCTTTTACTCTTCAGTGTGGGAGTGCTGTGCCCAGTTCCCCGAGCAGAGCAGGTGCTGCCTGGGTTGTCTGCACCCTGGTGCTGGGCCTGGAATGGAGCAGGATAGAACACAAGGGCAAAGCTGGTGCGGGGCAGTACCTGTGGAGTGCCCACAGCAGGTGCAGGTGTGAATCGCTAGGGCAGAGCAGGTTCAGGTTCTGTGCCCGTGGGTACTAGTGGGAATTTTTAGCACTAACCTGCATGTACCTGTGTTTATTTTGCATTTGTAGCAGCAGAGGTCAGGGCATTTTGGCTGTGTGTGTCAGTAAGACTTTTACTGTAGCATAAACATTGACTTGCCTTTGGTGGTTGTATGCAGAGGAAGCAGCTGACAGACTCAGAGGAGGGGGCAGAACTGTGCTAACTGCCCCTTGCCTACTCAGACATCTCAGTGAAGGATCCTTAACACTCTTCTGGATCTTGCCGCACAGAGCTAGAAACCTGCCCCTTAGTGGAGAGAGAACATGAAGGCTTGCAGCCCATCACCTCGATCTCTGCTGACTTGGATTACGTGTAGTTGGCCCTGGAAAAGCTGTGAATGGTTGGAGACTGGGAGCGCCAAGAAACAACCAGAGCATCTGTTGGAAATGCATCATCGCCCCTACCGTTTCTAATAATGGGTGAGAGAGAGAGTTACTTTTTCTCTCCTTTGGATTGTCCCAATGTGTGAATCTCTGTGGGGTCCCAACAAAGTAGCCGTTAAGCTAGGAAAGATCTGAGAGGCTTGTGTGTAATATTACAAAAGAAAATAAAAGCACGGAAGTGACAAATTTCCGGATTTTAATCCAGCTCCCCAGAATCAAAAGTCTTTGGAGGAGGGGAGGGCAGGCCTGGCATAGCAGGGGAGCAGCAGGTCAGGACTGAGGGGCACAGCAGTGTGAAGAACCGTGGCTGGCTAGCATCTGGCTTTAGCCAGCAACACGTTAGTGCATTTAATTTAATAAGGTTTCTAACTGTTCCTCATGTCCTTCAAAGTCCCTGGCAGATGGAGTGGAGAACTGGTTCTCACCACAAGACAGAAGTTTGCTTTACAAACTGAATACTGATAAATCAGAGTTGTTGGTGGCTGCTTCCTGACACAACAGTTTGGGGCCACAGGTGCCAAGAGAAGTGCTCACGCCCCCCAGCCCTGCCCTGACTCCACACCCGTTCCAACCTCTTCCCCAAAGTCCCCATCCCAACTCCGCCTGACCTCGGAGCATTCAGCGCCTTCTGCCCCTCTGTGTGCTTCCCCCAGCGAGTCCACCCAGGCAGGGTCCAGGGAAAGCCCGTGGGTCCTGCACCCCAGCTCCGCCGTCAACCAGTAAAACAGAGGTTTATTAGACGACAGGAACATGATCTAAAACAGAACTTGTAGGTACAAAGAACTGAACCCCTCAGCTGGATCCATTTTGCGGGGGCCAGGGAGGCCAGACCATGTCTTTCCCCAGCCAGCTTCTGACTAACTCACTCTCCAGCCCCTCCTCCTTTGTCTCTTTTCCCCGGGCCAGGAGATCACCGGATCCCTTTGTTCTGCAACACTTCCAGCAAACACCTTGGCAGGGGAGAAGAGGCCCAGGCCATTAGTTGCCAGGAGACAGTGTGTGGCCATTCTCTGTCATTACACTGGCCCTCTCTGGCTCTTCCCCCCACCTAGAGACTTAAGAAATACATAGTGGAAACTGAGGCACACACACAATATCCAGATGAAACATTATGAACAGTCCCAGTCCGTCACAGTGCCCAAGTAGAATGCCACCCAGCCCCCAGGCACGTATTCAGCCAGCCAGATCCACTGCCTATGCCACTGTGCAGTCATCTTGAATGCACTAGCAGGAGCAGAGTTAGAGCATATGTGTCTGTGCATGCTGGGAATCATGCCCCCCAGCCACTGTATGGACATCCCCGAGGCTCGTGGACATGCTGGGATAGTTGTTAGTGCCTAGATTTTGTAGGCATGTGTCCCTAGTAAAACCAACCCCCCATGGCCCAGCAAAGAAATCCCTCCAGTTCCGAGTGTCCCTGCCCAGGCCTCCTCTCCACCCACAGCAGTCCCAGGATAGCTGTCCTTCAGGACCTGTTTCTGATCAACTCCCTGTGTGTTATTGTGGATTAGTTTCACACGTGCCCTGGCTTCTCTGAATACGGTTAAGGTGATTGGCAGGGGCGGGTTTGCAAAACCAAAGACTCCTTTAGGCTCAGCTTTACATGTATCTTGAGCTGTTGTATGAGTCCCTTGAAGTGTAACTTAGCCTGTGACAGAGCACTGGCAGCTCCGCTGGATTCTGTGTGTTTCTGTTTCCAGTCAGAATATCCCCAAACCCCAAGTCAGGTGGGGCGAGGGAAATACCTCCCAAAGCTCCCTTGCCATGTACAAGCCACTGGCAATGGGACGGTACTTTCACTGATTCCCATTAAACTCTCATGTGCTTTCCCCTCTCTCCTGCTGCCCCAGCCCCAGATGTTTGCAGCACTGCAGGCGCCTCATTCCATGAGGTCACAATCCAGTGCTGGTGACATCACTCCTACTTCCATGTGGTGACACTGAGGTTAGATTGTGACCTCGCTGAATGGATCAGGCAGCAGGAGGAGGGGCCAGCGGCAAAGGAGGACGGTGCAGCTGGAAGCCGATAGCTGGGTCAGCAGGAGTGAGTGGGCAGTAGTGCAGGGAAGCAGCAGGAAAGTTGCCTGGGTGTGTTAGTCAAATCTTCTGGGTATTCTCGAGTTGGCAGGAGAGTGCCAGTGGCTCGCTCAGCCGCTGGGAGCCACAGGCACAGAGGAAGGAAGGGAGGGAGGGAACGGGGATGAGTCTTGATCAGAAGCAAAGGGGGCTTGGCTCTGCGTGGAAGGATGGTCCTGCTCCTGCAGAGACAGGGGCTTCATGCACAACAGGGAATGTAGAATCCCACACTTGGCCCCCTTTGAAAGGCTCAGTGGCTCAAGACACCATGTCACTTTCATCCCTTCCCTCTTGCCACCATTCAAATATTCCTCTCCTTGGGCACTTTACTAGAATGCAGCCCCCTTCCCCCCAAAACCAAAATTTGGCCACTGTGGGTGCAAGAGCCATCTCCTCTGCAGCTCCTGGGATGTGGCCCGCATTCTCCCATTTTCCTGGCTCCGTGATCTCCATTCCTCATTGCCTCTAGAGTTCTCTGTCAGTCTGCTGCTCCTCTTTCACTGGGATGAAAGGTGTTTTGTAGCACAGAGAGCCTGTTACCACGGCAAGCTGTAAGGTCAGTTGTGGTGAACCCATGAGAGCAGACACATTCCCCTGCACTAGTCCCCTTTTCCTTCTGTGTTTCCAGTAGAACGAAAGCCACTGGAATAAGCCTGTTGTAATGGAGAGTGCAACTTCATCTGCTGACATGCTGCCTAGAGCTAAGCACCTCCAGCTCCCTCTCTGTCTCCCTCAGAAACAGAAGGTACACCTGTCCCGCTGCTGGCAAGAACGCGCCCGTGCTGTGGTGTTCAAATGCATGCTCTGTTGATTTCCTTTTCACAGTGCCATGTGCATCAGTGGGCTTCCCCGCAGGCTTCAGACTAGAACCAGCCAGAGCCATTACAGCTCCTAGCATGCAGGCATTTCTTCTCCCTTCCCCAGGCTCCCGAGGGTCATTCTCCAGAAGACGCTTTCAGAGAGCATGGAACTCAGTGCCATCGCTGTCAGTGCAGAGCATGCATACCTGCCAAAGGGGGAGGCCAGCAAATGGCAAGGTGGGCCTAGAACTGGCTTCACCCAAGCCTCATGGAGCCTGTTTCCACAAGTACTCAGGAGGGACACGCTAGATCCATTCCCCATATTTTAGAGTAGTAGCCGTGTTAGTCTATATCAGCAAAAAGAACGAGGAGTACTTGTGGCACCTTAGAGACGAACCAATTTATTTGGGCATAAGCTTATGCCTGGCTGACTCGGGGAGGAGCCCTGTCCATGGGCAGCGTGCCCACGCCTCTGGGCACAGAGCTCCCCCAGAGGTGGCTCTTCACAAGCCCTGGCTGCTCTGCCACCAGCTGTGGGAGAAGAAAGTAAAGCCCCCACTACAGCTGGCCTGGCCAGGCCACTGGCTCCCGCAGGACAATGCTGCTATTGCCAGGTGGGAGGCCAATACATTAGTTGTTAATGTTTAACCCCCGGGCCGGCCTGCCTGCTGGAGCGAAAGGAATACATCAGCAATCTATAGGATTGGATGGAGATCCCAAAGAAATACACCCCTGGCCTCCGGAGGGGCCAGCAGATGGGCAGCAGGCACAGGTAGGGAGCGGCGGGAGCAGATTGCACTGGAGCTGGGACTCAAGTCCCTTGTTCCCTGCTGCTCCTGCGACTCCCAATGCACTGTGCCCAGCGTGTCCTGCACTCCCGGGAGGATGGGCATGGGCTCTGCAGCTTTCACACACTCCCTGGGGCTTCTCTTGGAAGGATCTGATCCCTGGAGTTCCAACTCATTGGAAGATAGATCTGGCTGCCTGGTCCTGTGTCGCCCCGCACCTTTTGGGATCCGATTGTGCTGCTGTGAATGAAGGTACCGGGGCCAGACAGCAGAGAGACAGGACACTAGTTCTCAAAGGGATTATTTGGTGCAAGGATTGTTTTGCGAGCAAAGCAAGGGAGACCCCAACTGCCAAGGGGGCTTGGGCAGAGCAAAGGGAGCTAGGACTGAACATCCTGCATTTCCATGTGTAGTGTTTGAGGGGGGCCCTGCAGTGCCATCCCCTGTTCTGCCTTTGTACTCCCTCCACCTGGGCTAGCTCTAGGCTGCAGTTGAAGGTGTGATGGTGGCTCAGGCAGACACATGCACACTAGCTTTAATCTCGTTCCGATGGTTAGAGAGAGCAATGAAAATGTGGTGTGCAGCCCCTGGTCTGGGCTAGCAAGGGGAGTCTGGACCCAGCGACCTGGATGGGCTTGTACAGCCTGGCCATTATCTTTTCACTGCCCAAGCTGCAGTCACACCCCTAACTACCAGTACTGAGAGAGGTTCCTCATCCCCTGGTCCCTGGGGCACGGCAGCTGCACAGCTGTTTCCCAGGGAAGCTGGAAGTGAGAATGGTATTAATGGTTCCTCTGACTGTTGTGTGAAGATGTCCATACCTGAGGCTATAACTTGAGCCTGGGTTGGGGAGGGAGGTCAGGTGATCTCCTGGCCCGGGAAGAGAGCCAAAGGAAAACAGAGGAGGGGCTAGAGGGTTTTTTTCAATCTGAAGCTGGCTGGAGTCAGGCAGGGAAGGGCAGAGGGGCTATCTGGCTCTCTGCCCCCAAAATGGATCCAGCTGAGGGGTTGTGTTTGCTCTACCTAAGAGCTCTGTCTTAGATCACCTCTCATCTAATAAACCTCTGTTTTACTGGCTGACTGAGAGTCACGTCTGACTGTGGAGCTGGGGTGCAGGACACACGGGCTCCCCCAGGAACTCGCCTGGGCGGCTCGCTGGGGGAAGCGCACGGAGGGGCAGAAGGTGCTGAATGCTCCGAGGTCAGACCCAGGAAGGTGGAAGCTGTAAGCTGTGAAGCTCCTGGCCTTGAAGACAGGCTATTCACAGAGAAGAAGCTTCCCCCCAGAGTCCCGACTGGCTTTGTAGGGAACAGTTCCAGATCCTCGCCCCGGGGACTCCGTGACGGGCCTATAATCCCAGAAGCTCTCATTAGCACCCCGAGTTGGGAGAGCAGCAGACTCCAGCCCAAAGAGACCTGAGGAACCTTTCCCCTCACCCCTGGCTGAATGGGCCATTGTTCCTGCTGCCCTTGTTCCCAAGCAGCTCAGAGGTGAGTGGAGACCCTCGCCAGCCTTCACTGAATTTCTTTACATCTATGACTGACTGCTGTTGGGCTTGTAATGAATGGAGGGGCCCTGGAGTAGGCGAGATGTGTGCTTTGCTGCCTGGAGGCTGCAGAGACTGAGGTTAATGCTCCATCCCTATGTCCTTCTTTCGGAGCCTCCTTCTTTGGGTTTTGATTTCTACTGAGTACTGAGTACCCATCACCGGGAACACAGTCTTCAGATTATTCCTGCCTCGGGTTAGCTCTGCCAATACTCCTTATTCCTGACCCAGACACACCCCTTGTCACCTGCAGCTTGGCCCAGACTTCCTAGCCTTAACTACTCAGTTTTGTGCCCCTCGTGGGTCGAAGCTTTCGGCAGTTTGTGCCCTTGTTTCGGGCTGTGTACGAATGTCCAATAGAAAGAGCTGGGGGACGTCTGTCATTTGCAACCTGATCACATTTGTTGCTGTGCGTTCCATCTCCCCATTCTTTCGAAGGTGCATTTCTGGTCCCCAGCACCACAGCAGCTGGGCACCTCACACACTGTCATGTGTTTGTCTCCCAGTCTCCTGTGCAGCAGAGGAGGGCGTTTGTCCCTTCTTACAGGAGGAGAGAGAAAAATTATTGTTCTTAACCTCTGAGGACAAGACAAGAAGCAATGGGCTTAAATTGCTGCAAGGGCCATTTAGGAAAAGCGTCCTAACTGTCAGGGTGGTTCAGCACTGGAATAAATTGCCCAGGGAGGTTGTGGAATCTCCATCTTTGGGGCTCTTGAAGAGCAGGCTGGACAAACACCTCTCAGGGATGGTCTAGATCAGCGGTGTCCAATAGAAATTTGATGCTAGCCACACTTCTAGCCACAGTCGTGGTTTTGAATTTTTCTTATTAGCTACGGTATAAAAAAGCCACATGCATTAGCCACAATTCAATAGCTTATTAGCCACATGTAGCTAGTGACGAATGTATCGAACACTGCTGGTCTAGATCAGCAGTCCTCAATCTTTTTCAGCTGCAGCCCCCTTCCACAGAACGGCATTCGCTTGCAGCCCCCCCGGGGTATGTCCGCCGAAATGCCGCCAAACAGAAAGCTTTCACTTTCTGCGGCGG
The DNA here is from genome assembly GCA_007922305.1 of Dermatemys mawii. Classification (NCBI taxonomy): domain Eukaryota; kingdom Metazoa; phylum Chordata; order Testudines; family Dermatemydidae; genus Dermatemys; species Dermatemys mawii. Next base: position 24,383,473 of record ML677373.1, read on the forward strand.
CATTTCGGTGGTACCAAAATAGAACGCTGCCGAATTCGGTGGTCTCCTGCGCGGGATCGGCGGTGGCGGTGCTGGGGTCTCGCGCACCCCAAGGGGTAGTCTCGCGCACCCCCAGAAGTGCGCGCACCCCACTTCGACGACCACTGGTCTAGATAATACTTAGTCCTGCCTTGAATCCAGGGGGCTGGACTAGATGACCTCGCGAGGTCCCTTCCAGTTCTATGTGTGACGGAATAGAAATGCTCTCAATGGCTCCTCTGACTATTGTGTGACGGTGTCCATGCCTGAAGTTGTAACTTAACTCCAGGTGGGGAGAAGAGGTCACCTGACCTCGTGCCTGGGAAGGAGACAAAGGAGCTGGGGAGTGAGTTTCAGTCGGCAGCTGGCTAAGGAAGGGCAGGGAGGCCTAGATAGGGTCTGGCCTCTCTGGACCCCTGAAATGGATCCAGCTGAGGGGTTCGGTTCGCTCTGTCTACAAGCTCTGTGTTAGATTGTGTTCCAGTCGACTAATAAACCTCTGTTTTACTGGCTGGCTGAGAGTCACATCTGACTGTGGAGTTGGGGGGCAGGACCCACGGGCTTCCCCAGCACCCCGCCTGGGCGGGCTCGCTGGAGGAAGCTCATGGAGGGGCAGAAGGTGCTGAATGCTCTGAGGTCAGACCCAGGAAAGTGTAAGCTGTGAAGCTCCTACCCTTGGAGACAGACTGTTTACAGAGAAGAAGCTTCCCCCAGAGTCCTGACTGGCTTCATAGGGAGCAGTTCCAGACCATCGCCCCGGGGACTCTGTAACACTATGATTCTCCACTGTGTAGATGAGCACTGAGGTCCACACAGCTGGGACGGGGAGTCTGTGGCAGAAGTCTCCCAAGTCCCAGGCTTGCACCTGAAACACTGATTGGATGTTTGGTAAGGGTGCATGAGCAAGTGTTCCCCTGGCAACTCTGTAGTATAAAGGGCACCCGGATCAAAAGCCATCACAATTCTGCTTCCTTTGAGCCAATTGTTGCAGAAAGAAAATGAGTAAATTAACTTTCCTGGTGCAAATCCAGCTCCTGAATATCTAGGCTGCCACAAGTGTGTTACGGGCTAGCAGAGCTGCCTTTTAGGAGCCCGAAGGACTACGGTGCTGTAAGCCCATATGTTCCCTCTTCATCTTGGAAGTGACTCTCCCTTGTGGGAGCCAGTTTTATGAGGCTTGGAATCGGAGAGTGAAGGAATTTCCTTCTTTCCCCAGGAGGAATTCATCTTCCTGGTGCAGGAAACAAATTGAGGAACCCTCGAGACTTTACTTAAAATAAGTAAAAAAAAATAAAATAGTGCTGATTGGAGAGAATGGGATCCTGTTCTGAGTGCATTGCCCCCCAATCCCAGAGGGCAGAAAGAAAGAAGTGCTTAGAATTGCAACCCCATGCAACTTCTGCCTTTGATCACATAGCTCACATGTGCCCTTTGCTTTCCTTCTTGGGATATTTATTCAGTTTAATTTTCCTGGGACATGCCTGTAAGTGAGACAGATGGAACAGAATCTGTGTGCCTGGTGAACACATCTTAATTAAACAGATAAATAAGCTTCCCTTCCAGGGAGATTTTCCTTTTTCCGGGGTTTCCGCTGGAGCTGCAGTGCATGCTCCATAGATCTGAGCAGGGTTCCTCTGGGAAGTTCTGGGGACTGGATTCCATTTTCAGTGTGGCCCCAGTGTTCGGAAGCTCCTGCATTCCCAGTGCAAACTTGGAGCTGCACTAGAAAGCTTATGGCTGAGCTGCTCTAGCCAACGGGAGAGAGCGCTTCCCTCGGCTTCCTGGATCCACCCCCAACGGGTGACAGCCGCCATGTCAGTGGGAGACGCTCTCCTGCCAACATAGCGTGCGGTGCACGCTGGCACTCAGGTCACTCAGGGGGTGGCTAAGTCACACTGACCTAAGCTGTAGTGTAGCTCCGGAGCCTTGGTAAGTTGTCACCAACATGCACCACCATCTACAAGCCGAAGGAAGGAGCTCACTCCTAGGAGTGATTCTGCCCTCTGCTGGAGGCCTGTGTTGTGGCAATTGTAGCTGAAGCGGCAGCTATTCCTCTGGTGGGTCTGTCGTTCCCTCTCCATTCCAGTTCCTGCATGCTGCTGAGAACAGCAGAGTACCGAGCTCTCTAGACCATTGGTGAGTGTGATCCCACCTGTCAAGCCACCTCCATGGATTCTGAATAGCCCTGGAGCCAGAGGGGACTCACCCACCTGCATCCCGGGCAGTGTTTGCTTGTGGGTCCCTTCCTGTAATGGAGACACCTCTGCAAGAGGCCAAATACAGGCACCAGCTGGGAGAGAGGGGCCCTCAGAGCTTCAGCTCCCTGAGCTTTCTATGGTTTGATATTCTGTGTGATTACTGCTCCCATCTCATCACTGAACTGGGGAAGGAGCCTAGCCATGTGAGTGTGTTAGGGTGGTGAAAGTGATGTGGATTGAGAGCCCTGGAGGACAACAGGGCAGGTAAGCTCACCCATGACCAGCCCCATCCCATGCCTTGACCCTGCAACTCAGAGGGCCCACTCTACCTTCCTGTCTTGCCAGCTGGTGTATGGATGGATGCTTTTTGTGACATGGGCTGTTACTCTGGCAGAAGTCCCCTAGCTTGCTCCCACTGGCTACCAGATGGGAACGTCTTTGAGTCCCTGCCATCCTGGTTCATAGTCAAGGCAGGATGCAGAGGGGAAAGGCTCTGTGTCCTAACCCCTGAGCCACCTGATCTGTCTGTTTTATTTCCTCGCACATTGTGTGTAGCATTTTACAGCTCCTTCTCTCCACTGTCCCCTCTCTGGCTGACTGAAGACAGTACAAAAGTCACCCTTAGAGGCGGGGTGTACAGACAAGTATGGAATTCAGAGAACTCTTTACTTACCCTTTATTCACCAAAAGAATTGCCTGCCGGCCTCTGCATATGTAAAACATATCTCACCACAGCATCAAGGCACTGTATCTGGGGTAAGCACCCTGAGTGCACGAAGCTCTCCAGCTCTGGGGGCACGGGTCACTCCTCCTCCCTGCCATAGGGTTAATCTTGGACCATTAGCCCATATGTCCTTCCATGCTCTGGGGGAAGAGGTGAGCCTTGCAGCACAACCCAAAGACATGAAGGGAACTGGTCTCCCTCACCCTCTTTGGCAGGATCTTGGAGAGTCCTGGGCCTTCAGCTCCCCTGAGGCTGCATCTGGATTCTGATAAGCACAGGATATATTGCAATCTTAGCTGTTGTGATCGTGCCTGTAGGAGGGGTGTCCCACAGCACGTGGACTTGGAGCTGGCAGTGCGTGTGTGGAGCACTGCGGTGATAAGATCTCTGCAGCTGTAGGGGACAGGCTGCTGTGATAGTTTCCTTGTCTGGCTAAGAGGTGGGGGGAGTAGCAGTCATCCAGCCTGATGATGAGGTTTCCTGCAGCCAGATCCCCATATCAGGAGCGAGGACAGACACCCCTTCAGTGAGTGCTGCTGTGTGATCCCCTGCAGTCACCAGAGGGCGTTAGCTATTTTCAGGATCGGCCCCTTGGCATTGGACCTGTTTGCTGAGATGCTGTTCGGCATTCCTTTTCTGAGGCTGTCTCGGTGGCTTTCACCCCAGAAGCAATGCAGCCCACTTGCGCTTTGATTTTCCTTTTGCTCAGTGGCCACAGGCCTGCGCGGTCATTGCTTTTATTGGTGGTGGTTAACAACCTGTCAGCCCCACGAGATGAGGTCAGCGGCTTTGAGAGGGCTGGGAAATTGTGCATTACCTGCCAGCTATCTGCAGCATAAACTGGAACCGCTACAAATGCCCAGGATGCAGCAGCCTGGCAGTCTGTGGGAGAGGGGTATGGAAAATCCCAGCTTCCAAACGGAGCCATCTATGTGCTGGAGGTGCCAAAGGAGACTTGGAATCAGCAGCTGCCGACAGAAACAAACCTTTGGGCATCCTAGGCAGCCAAGATGGAAACTGAATCCAATCCAGGACTCAGTTTCCCAAATAAATGAGCACAAACCAGTCCAGGCTGCTTTGTAGCTGTCTGTGACCAAAGCTAAGATCCATGTGCTGCTGGGTCCTGAAATGTGGCCAGACAACACTGGTGGCACTGAATTGTCATTGGCATGGGCAGCTCAGGCAGAGATCCCACTCTGCGCACACAGCAGCTGTATGTCCACCCTGCTCGGAAGCTCTTTGGAAATGTGGCCTGGAATTTGTATGGCTATGGGAATGCCAGGGCCACATGGTGAGAAGTGACAAGCACGTCAGGGGTTGGACTTTGAAGGGAAGTAACGGCAGTGAAGCTTGAGGAAAGAGGGGATGCAATTCTGTAGGGCTGGAAGGACCCAAGTCATTTTTGTCACAAAGCCACAAGCATGGTCCCCTCCCTATGTTAGTTGTCTCTGTCCCACACAGCCATGTGGGCTGTCACTGAAGTAGCTAGGATAAACACACACACTAGTAATTCACTAGTGGTGTACCTCAGACCACCTGTGCACTAGAACAAGATTCAAACTCTGCTTTGATCCAGGCTGGACGGGGTGGGAACACTGCTGGGGTAAACCTAGAGTGACGTGACAGCAAGTGTGAAAAATTGGGACAAGGGGTGGAGGGTAATAGGAACCTATATAAGAAAAAGCCCCAAAATCGAGACTGTCCCTATAAAATTGGGACATTTGGTCACTAGGTGAACCTGAAAATAATGAGTAAGGCCGTGAGTTGCTCACAGAGGTCATGGATTCCAGGATTTTACAAGACCGTTGTGATTTCAGCCCTGGGCAGTGGGATCGGGCTTCCGTGATTTATTGTTTCTTGCCTACATCCTGTCCCTGACTTTTACTAAAAATAGGCGTGACAAAATCTTAGCCTTAGTCAGGAGCTTCTGCTGCTGTTGCAGTGACCCCTGCTGGTCACCTTGGTTCATGAGCTCATTGCACAGCCTAGGAGAGGATAGTGTCTTGGAAGCAGTCTGGGGTGCGTCTTTGCTGAAGGCTAGAACCATCCCCTTGAGCAGGAATGTTTCTTGGAGAGAGCCACGTAACGGGAAAACATAAGAGTCTTTCTGAACGCTCATGGTAAAGTCCTCTGTTTAGGCTGCACCAGTGCATTGGCCAGTTCCTCAGGGACCCTGCTCTGCAGGAGGCAGCAGATCCTGTGCCAGGGTGCATTACATCAAACTGCTGGGAACTCGCCCTGCCTGGGGAGCTTAGATTTATTTACACTGATTTGGGACAAGTCATCCAGCACTTGAGAGTAATGTGCTCACCACAGACCCTGCCAAACACAACTCATATCTCAAGGGCGGCTGGCTTCCATCTGTGTGGGTGTGCGTGCATGTCTGCCAGAGTGTGCGGCTGTGTGGGTATGGCTGTGTGCACATGGGGGTGTCTCTGTGGGTTGGGAGATGAGCAGGACTGGGTTTGCACATGTGCATCTCGGGGTGTTGCTGTGTGCACGTCTTGGGGGGTTTTCTCCTGAAGCTCAGGGCTGTGCGGCGTGTTAGTGAGGTTTATCTTCTGGGGAGCAGGCTGTCCTCAGTTTGGAAGTGCAGGCTTCCCAGCAGCAGCAGCCTTCCCATGGCGTATGTGCCTGGATTACATCACCGAAACTCCTGGTAAGCTCTTTCTTTTCCTCAGAGTTGGTATCTGGAAAAGAGGCCAGCTCCTTCTCACCCGATCCCCCAGCCCAGCAGCGTATTTGTCTCAGGGCTGTGAAAGAGGATAAAGGGGAGGTGGGAAGAACAGTCTGCAAACGTGCTGCAGCATCCAAGGAGTTAAGTGCGGGATCAGCTGTTCTCATGTCATTATGGATTCTCTTCATTTTATACAGAGCTCCGTCTGATGTCTGAATGCACAGGGGACTCCCCCTCCTACTCCACCTCCCGCCCCTTTCGGTTTCACTCCCTCACCCTCCCTCTCTTCTCCCCTCCCTTTGCAGACCATTCATTCAATGCCAGTGTCTAATGGCACCAAAGTAAATAGCCAAGGATTGTTCCTTCATTGTAAGAGCAGAGGGCAAGGCGAGCGTTCCTCAGATGTATCCTCTCAAATAGCACCATAAGGGGGAGGGGAGGGGACAGAGGAGGAGAAAGAGAGAGAGAAAGGAAAAAAGAGAATAAGCAGAGTGTAGAGACCAGGGCGAAAGTGACTGCAAGCAGCTCCCCGGCTACCTGTCAACACATGCTGTGCTCCATGGCTAACTCGGGCTGCCTCCTTGTCTCCAACTCAGGCATGCTTCCTCCCTCTCTCCCCTGCCCTCCAGCCTTCCTCTACCTCCAGCAGGTAAGTGACTCCTTCTTGGGTTTTTGCTGGGAAGCTTGCACGTGCTCTCTGGCCAGTACCCACTTAGCTAAAGGTCAGAACCGAACCTCTTCCTCCCATTCCCATCTCATCGACACTGCCTGGCTGGCACCAGGGGAGTTTAGTAGCTTTGTTCCATGTTGTGAGTGGCATTTTTCAGTTCTCTAGTTATTCTGTGGAGGTTTCTGCTCCATGCCGGGGTCCTGTGGCTGACCAGGGGCTGAGCCACTGCACAGTGCGAAATGCAGAGTCCAGCACTTTCGCTTCCTTGCAGCTGCTGTTCAGTATCAGCAATGGGAAGAAATCATTTACACTCAACTTTTAGACATACAGATCTATGGTGTGGCTGACATACCGGGGGAAGCAGGGAAAGAGAGAAATCTATTACACACACATGCCATTCCCATATATGTGTACGTGAGAGACAAATAGCATTACCTATACATCAGTGTGTTTCAGATGCTCATACAGAGGCTCACAGATGCAGCTCAGCAGGTCTACTTTATTCAGGAGAATGCCAGGAGTTTGGGCAGCTCTTGATGCCATCTCTCAGAGCTGGCGAATTCCCCCGGGCATTAGTTAGTTCCTTAACTTCTCACTGGGGTGTCCTGTGTCTCAGTTCTGTTCTCCTGGTGCTGCGAGCTCCGCACTGGTGATCCCGGGGAGACGCTGCTCGGGAGAGGAAGTGTGCTCTTCAAAAGCTTCTTTGCTGCATTGAAAACTCAGCCAGGCTAACCATTCCATTTGTGCTTTGAGTAGTTAAATTCCTAGCATCCTACCTGCCCTCTCTGCATGGCCTGCGCATCTCACCCAGAGCTGGCTCCTGGGGGCCGGGAGTTCCATTTGTTGGGATTAAGCTCTTGTGTGGGGTTGCATTTGTTTCATTTCTTTAAAAAATTATAAAGACTTTAAAACTCTTGATCTGAGTTGGCTCAGAACCAAAATGTGTCCAGGCCAGAGAGTGGAGCAGCATTAGAGCCTGGCTTCTCCTTCCAGAATTCATTCGAAAGGGGAAGTCTGAAAACGTGGGGTTACTGCTGGTTAAACAAGCATACGTGCTTCGGCCAAGGCTCTGAGCTGTGACTGTGTGCGCGTGCATGGAAAGCCATGGGGGCCACCCAGCAGGAGCAACTCTTCAGATTGGACAGTGCCTTCCTGAAGAGAATTTACCTTGCTGTCTTGCCTGCATATTTCTACCTGCCTCTGGAGATTTCCACAACATTCATCTGATGAAGTGGGTCTTCGCCCATGAAAGCTCATGATCCCAAACATCTGTTATTCTGTAAGGTGCTACGAGACTCTTTGTCGCTTTTCCTGAAGAGAGAGGCATAGGGAAAGTCTGAAGGGCTTTGTATTTAAATCTCATCCACTCCTTCCTTGCTCAGGGGACTCCATGGGACTTCTTGCTCTGCTCTCCAGGTGTGAAGCTTGGGCATTTGGCATCAAGCAAAAAATGTCCCAAAATTTCCACTGGTCACTGGAGAGCTTTGTTGAACGTCTGAGGGCAGCACACTGCAGGCTTCTCAGGCTTTGAACCTGCAGCCAGGTGAGAGCCAGGAGACTTCATTCAGGTAATTCAGAGCCGTGGGAGTTTTTAGTTTCTAAGTGTAATTCCTGGTGCTTTCGCTCATATTTGATAACAGTGCAGTCTGCAAACCTCTATGCTGGGCTGCATGTGCTGAGCTGCCCAGAGACTGGTGTGGCTGTCGTCAGCTGTCACAGGTGCATGAAGCACTGAGAGCAGGCGGTTTGGGCAGGGGGGATTTGCTGCCTGGCAGTGACTGAAGGGTGCACAAAAGTGAAAGGTAGGGCCTGGAAGAAGGAGCGGTTTTTATCTCATTTGCGGCTCTGTCACACTCCCTCTCAGCGCTCCTTCATCACCCCGTTTGTTTGAAGTGGGATTCTCTCTCTTTGCTCTCCCAGAAGCCTTTTGCTCTTTGGCAGCAGTTGGGAAATGCTGGTCAGAAAGGAGGGTTTGGCACTGGCATTTTACCCAAATAATGAGTGAGATACAGGCCCAAGTCTCTTTCCTCTTCCCTTGTGTTTGGCTGTTGCTGAGATTCTGTGTTGAGGCCTTGGGATGGACTCTTCTGTAAACATAGCAACAAGAAGCCAGACAAAGAGACATCAAAAATAGCACAAGCAACACGTGAAAAGGGACCAAAGAGTCAGAGTCACCTCAATACCATTCGTAGCATGCAGCTGTGCCATTCTTGGATCCACTGTATGTGGCACGTTGTGGTTATTGACCATAGAGTAGTTCATTTCTTGTGCATCACAAGTTTATTTCTGAAATTCACTATGGATATTACATGTGAATTACATCAATAAATCTATGGACAAAGCACACATGCAATAATAATACCATCTACCGATGTATATGCCATCCATAGCCAACGAACTATGCTTTACGGGGAAGTCTGGACATATTTCACCGGCACATAACCCACAATGGATTTAATTTAGCTCAAACTTCTTTTTCTTTTTGAAACGTATCTTTGCATAAAGGCTGGACATGGAAAGCGAAGATAACTTTCATATATTCATAATGTTTCTGTGATAGAGCTAACATTTATAATATGTGTGTATATATATGTACAGATATATAGATATAGATATATGTATATCTCATAGTGTATGTGTGTAGAAAGAGAAGCTATATGGGACTTTAGAATTTACTTGATTTTGAAGATGCTCCACAGTTCTGAAAATCAGAGTTATTGTGCATATGGGTGTGAATGTGTTGGTAATGCGCATGGATTATTAAGGTATATGCTATCCATACACAGATAGAGACACAGACACAGTAAAAATGTCTGTCATACCACGAGTTATTTTAACTAAGCCCGACATTCATTGGTTAAATCCCTAGGAATGGGACATGCACTCTGTCAGCCAGAAAACTACTCAGTCCGTTGGTTCATTTGGTATAAAGAAGCCCTTCCACCCTTCTCTGGCTTCTTAGCACCAGTGTTTTTTTTAGTGCTAACATTTCATGGGATGGCTGCAAAATGAAGTTGTCTGCAAAACTTTGATTAACCAAACGCCAGGGAAAATCCAGCTGCAGTTTGGTCTTTGGTGTTTGTGAATAGCTCATCAAACACAGCTGCATGCTTCTTGTGGTTTGCTCAGATCAGCTCCTCGGGAGCAGCTGTGCTGCCCTTCCTCATTCCCAGCAGCTGGTAGCCTTGTTACACAGCTCTCTGCATGGGGCAAATCCGTCTGATGCACTGCATGGAACAAACGTCAGCCAGACTCCAGGTAACAATCCTCAACCACACTTCCCGGAGTTGGGATTGAGGCAAGGTGGGGTTTCAGGATCAAGATGGGAGAAGAGGGGCTGATAGAGTGCATGCTGGGGGCCCTGTTTAACTGCAGGAACCAGAATAGCTGGCCACATGTAGGAGGAGTTCACCCAGAGCAGGTGGCATGAGGAAAGGTAGAAGCAAGAGTTCCAGTGAGGTTGTGTTATAATTTGTTCAGTGGGAACCTGAGTGTTCTAGGGAGAGACTCTGATTGTTCTGCCAAGTTACACAGAGGAGTCGGTCATGACAAAAGAACACTTAGTAGCCATCTTGCTGGTCTGGGGATGCAGACTGGGCTCCTGGCCTCAGGGTCCCCATTAGAAAGCTCTGGAAATCTGGGCTCCGGGTGTGTTGTGCAGTAACTTCTCTCTGAGCTGGCTGGAGCGGTTCATTGACAGAAGGGCTGACCCAACTGCTGAATAACCCCAGGGATTGTTTAAGCATTAGAAGGCGCCCCGACTCTGAGTCACAGTGCATTCCCACACTGGACGGCAGCTCAGGATGGTCACTGGAGCAGCCATTGCTACCGACTGTTTGGAAAACCCTATCCTAGAGGATTGCTATCAGGTTAAAAATCTCATATTTTTAAAGAGCTGCTGTTCCATTGTTACTAGCAACATCTCAGCCGCTCGTTAGTTTCTTGTTAAATCTCATTGCCTTTCCAGCCTTTGTGCCCTTTGTTTGCCGCAAACCAACAGCTGACTGGTTGTAGCTTCTGGGTTGGAGCCCAGGCCTGGTGCTGCAGTGCTCGGGCTCCAGGGGAAAGTTCAAGCCAAAGAAAATATTTGTTAATTTTTAAAAAATCTTTATATTAATTTTAGCATTTCTAAAACCAGTTTCCCCCCAGCAATGACATTTTTGGCCTCTGCTGCCTGGCAATATCCCTGTCAGAGGTGTACTTGTATTTTAATACTGTGGTGCTGGGTGAGCAGCTTGGATTTCGTAACTCCGGAGCTCTTTCCGGTATTCTAGTCGATAGTGGAGGGCTGTATTTTAACAAAGCAGAAAGGGTTATTGTGATAGCAAACTCAGCATGCCCACCCAGACCCGCCCTTTCCCTCCCTCACAACTTGATGCTAAAAACAGAAGGGGCAGTATAAAAACAAACTCTTTATCCCATCGCTTGGCCGCACTGTGTGTTTGCAGTCTTGGTTCTGGGGGTGGAGTGGGCCGGGGTGTTTGAATTGGCGGCTCTTCCCGGTCCAGACCAGAAGTGCGTAGCCTGTTGGTTTGAGAGGGGCCTCAAACTCACGATGTTTCTGTCTCCTCCAGGCAGTTACTAAAACCACAGGGACATTGAGGCTGTCTAGTTAATTCTGCTCTGAGAGTTTTGGGAACCCTCCCACTCCCGCCCACAAGTCCTGCTGACAGCTGTAAATGGGATTCTGATGATTTAGCACATGGGGCTTGTTGGGCTTGAAGGACCTTTGTCCCTATCCAGGCCAAGCCGCACAGAACTGCTCCATCTGCAGGGCCAGTAGGACACTGCAGGGAGGAGGAGAGGGATCAGAGATGCGCCTCCCCTCTGGGTCAAAATGCCCTGCAATGCAAGAACACCCCCCAGGGGCCCAAAGTAGATGTACCAGCTCAGGAGAGGAACTGGGCATCACTGTGGCCAGCTCAGTGGTGACCTGCTCAGAGTGCAACTGCAGCAAAAAAGCAAACGAGACGTTCAGATGCACAAGGAATAGGATAGAATAATCCGGGAAATATCCTAATGCCCGTCCGTAAATCAATAGTGCAGCCTCATCTGGATACTGTGTGTAGTGCGGGTCAGCCCTTCCCAGGAAAGACAGTGCAGAGGGCTCAGGGAAGGGAGATGAGACTAATCAGTTTGGATTGTTTCCTTTAGAAAGGAGATGAATACAATGGGACATGTTGATAGTGTCTAGGAGGAGGACTTTTCTCCCAGTCTCATGACACAAGACCAAGGAGACATTCAGTGATGGGGAAGGTGGATGATTCAAAACTGATAGAAGCAAATACTTTTTCCACAACACATAGTTAGGCTATGGAACTCACTGCCATAGGATGTTGTTGAGGCCAGCAATTTAGCCAGATTCAATGTGGGATTGGAAAGTAATATGGATATCCTGACTATCTGGAGTTAGCATAGCTAATGCACAAGGTCTTGGAAGGGATATTAAAGCTCAAGGTTCGGCCAATCTCTGCCAGAGGTTAAGAAGAGACTTCCCTATGTGCAGGTTTCATCACCTCTGCTACAGTGGGGTTTCTGCCTTTCCTCAAGTGTGTGGTGCTGGTCATTGGCCGAGACAGGATCCTGGGCTAGATGGGCCTGCTCTGCCCCAGACTGGCCAGGCAAGTGTTCTGAGAAACTGGAAGAGTGATGGGGCCCTTAGCGTTCAGTCTGAACAGTGTGCATGCTCATGAATCATAAAACACTTAGCACGTCACTGGCGGGGGGGTCTAGACGTGAACTTGTGTGTGAAGAGCTGTGACTTGGCCATGGGTGTGTGTACACAGGAGATTGCTGTGTAGATGAACCCAGATGTGTATGTGCAAAGGAAGTGTGTCTGAGGCAGGTCTAGCATAAGACTTTATGCAAATGGCTGAGGACACGGATGGGGGATGGGCATGTGCAGGCAGAGCTGAAGATTGCTAAGTGCCTGGAGGTGGGTCTGTTACGTCAAAGCAGGCGCAAGACGCATGAGTGACCTGAACTCCAGGAAGGAAGGGGTCCCAGCTGGGACCGTGAACATGTCCTGCTGCCATTCCAGCATGTTTGTGGTTAATAAAGCATGCCAGAGATTACTGACATGTTGGGGAGCAAGTGAAGAGTCACACGCCTTGTCGAGCATGTCAGGAGAACGGCTCTGGGAGAGCACGGGCTGCACCCACACCCCCCCCCAGACGGACTGCTGAGATCTGCGGCAGGGTTTGAAGACTCAGGCCACTTAAGCAGGGTGAGCAGGAAATGGGAAGAGGTGGCAGCAAGGGACCTGAAATGTCCCTTTAAGAGACTCAGGCCTTGGAGGCTCTGAGCACCTCGGGAGTGTCTGAGGCTGTATCTTCACTGCAGAGTTAACTGGAGTGGTCTGAACTTGACTTAAGGGCCCTCATGTTAGCCTAGCGAGAGCAGCCACACAGCAAGATTACTGCTTGGAATGATTGGTTAGTAGCCAGCTGGAGCAGGAGCCTAGCCAGCTCGAGGTAAAAACACGCACACGCACACATACCCTGCGCTAAGGGGTTTGTGTGTGGACAGGGCTTGAGCTTGCGGCAGCACTCGAGTTACCTCCAGTTAACACACAGCCACAGGCAGAGGTGGATTTACAGTAAAACACAGGGTGCCCTGGCACTGGGCCCCCCAACACAGGGCCAGGTAGTTGTGGGGGCAGAAACTTGGTCTTGCCAGCTCCTGCTAAAGGCTTCGCACCTACCAGCAGCCAAGCTCCCCCCTTCCCTCTTCTTCCCCACGTTCCCCACAAAGCATGCTGTGTTCCCCCCTCCCAGCGCTTTCCCCACCGCCAAACAGCTGTTGCCGGCACTCAGGTTGCTCCAGGAGGGAGGGGGAGGAGTGGGGCTGCAGTGCACTCAGGGGAGGAGGCGGAGAAGAGGTGGGGGCAGGGCCTTGGAGGAGGGGGTAGAATCTGGGCAGGGCAGAGCAAAGGCAGGGCCCCTGTACTCCCTCTACACATACCCCCCCAGCCCTCTTCAGTGAGCGGCTCAGGGCAGGGGGCTGGGATGAGACATGGAGCACCCCCACAGCCCCAGCTCCCTGCCCTGACTCCCGCACCCCCCCACACACACCTCCAGCCCCTTGTCCTCCTTGATTTCTGCACCCCTGCATAGATACCCAGTTCTCCCCACACCCCGTGCCCTGACTCCTGCACCTCCCACACACATCCCCACCCCCACCCTGAGCCCAAATGGGAGCTCCTCCACCACCCCACATATTCCCACCTGCACCCCTCACACCAAATAGGAGCTCCCGAGGTAAGCGCTCCACACTCCAACTTTCAGGCCCCAGCCCTGAGCCCACTCCCGCCCCCTAACTCCTGGCCAGACCCTGCACCCCAGCCTGCTCCTGCACCGTAACTTCCTCCCAGACCCTGCACTCTCCATCCTGAGCTCCGCCCCCTGCACCTTAACTCCTGGCCCGACCCCGCACCCCAACCCCCAGCCTGTTCCTGCACCAT
>ML677373.1:24406188-24424745 GCA_007922305.1 Dermatemys mawii
AGGTTGTTGTCAGGGGAGCTGTGGTCACTGGTGGACTATTAGTGGGGAGAGGAACTGAGATCCGGGGGGAGCCATGATCTCTAGCAGGCTATGTTGGGGATTGCGGGGAGCTGTGATCCATGGTGGGCTGTCGTGTGTGGGTAAAAGGGGGAGCTGTCGTCCATGGTGCGCTATCGTGGGTGGTGGAACTGTGATCCATTGCAGCCTATCATGGGGGGGTTGGGGGTTGGAGGACTGTGAGCAGTGATAGGTTATTGTGGGGGTGATGCCATTCAGGATTCCTGAGTTGCCTGGGGTGAATCGCTGCCCTGTGCTCACAGCAGGAGGGAGCCCTGGCTGTGCCCACCAGGGGAAGCCCTCCCCAGCCTCTGGCTACTGGCAGCACAGGCGCTCCGCGCCGGGAGCTTGCTCTTCCCCTCGGCAGGCTACCGAGTTCCACACCCGCGGGCCCCGTCCGCTCGCTTTGTCTCTTTGGAAGCAGTGCACCCCACTGGCTGGGGTCAATTGGGGTCAGCGCTCTCCTTAGTACCAGGCACTTAGTGGAGTCTGTCGTAAAGCCAAAGAGAAGCTGAGTTAGAGCATGTGCTAGAGAGTCAAATAGACGCTAGTGGCAGGGTTTGGAAACACAGGGTTACAGGTAACAGAAAAAACCAGGACGCAGTCTACAGCCGGCCTTTGTTACCAGGCTCCTGTCCTGCCTAATACGGCGTTCCCCTCCCCCAAGGGGCAGTGGGACCAAGAGCTGAGGCATGTGGGAAACCAGTATCTGCCCATGGCATCTGTGTGTGGAAGGGAGCCTAGACTCTCCTGTCCCTTTGCGTGTGAGTGGAGGGCCCGAGGGTTTGGCCAGGGATGGAGATACATAACCCCCGCCATTGGCAGCCTGCTCTCACAAGGTGGCTGCAGGAAGAAGCAGTTTCATCTCAGCGGTCCATGCGGATGCATTTGGCTGAAGCCCAGCAGAGCTGCAAGGCCTGTGGTGTGAGTGAAGCGATGCAAAGTGCGAGGTGCTGTCCACATGCAGCGCCCTTGGCAGGAGCAGCGCTCAGGCTGAGAGGCTGGAGCAGGGAGCCCAGTGCTGATTGTGCAGCCACTCTTGGAAGCCCAAGCCAGCGGTGCCTTCATGCATTAGGAATAGGCCTCTCCTGTCCTCGCAGTGCAAGTGCGGAGGGGTTTATTAGAGACCACTATGCCCTGGCCAGGGAGAGGCGCTGTGCTGCGGTAAGACAGGGAGTCCCCCTCCTTTCCCAGTCTCTACCAGTACATGCGTAGTCACCCTGGTGGGCTCTGTTCCTGGCATGCCTGGGGCTGGCACAGTGGGGAAAGGTGCATGGGCACCGGCACGGAAAATGTTTCCTTACAGTGCATCTGTCAGCCTGGTGTCCAGACACCCAGCCAGAGATGGCCTGGAGC
Source organism: Dermatemys mawii (assembly GCA_007922305.1). Taxonomy (NCBI): domain Eukaryota; kingdom Metazoa; phylum Chordata; order Testudines; family Dermatemydidae; genus Dermatemys; species Dermatemys mawii. The sequence goes on from ML677373.1 coordinate 24,407,602, forward strand.
TTCCCTCCCTTGACTAGACGGCCCTTATCTACCTTCTTGGCATGTACACAGCGACTCTTCCCTCCCCATGGCAGTTAGTGTGCCCGCAGCCTTGTCTTTGGAGTGGCAGCCCCCTCCCCCAAGTCTCAGCTTCTCTCCACTGCTTGCCCTCTTGGGTGCTCTGGTCAGCAACAGGTAGGCCAGCCTGACCATTGCCCTTTGCTGAGGTTGGACTCCCGCAGCTGGCTCGGGCTCCCAGGGCTCCGGCTGCAGCACTGTTCAATTGCAGTGTAGACGTTTGGTGGGGGACCGGACTCTGGGACCCATGGAGGTGATGGGACCGAGAGCTTGGAATCTGGCCCAAGCCTGAACATCTACACTGCAGTTAAACAGCCTTGCAGCCCGAGCCAGCGGGGCCGGGCCAGGCGTGCCCTCGCTGGGCAGTTCGCCAGTCAGCGGTGTTTATTCTTGGTGGTGCCGTGCCTGGGAGCCCCGGTCGTGGGCCGGGGCCCTGTTGTGCTAGGTGCTGTACAAGCGGAGCATATACTCCTGCCACAGTCTCATAGTTTAGTGTGCTGGCAAGGGGCATGGTGCAGGGGTACCTGGCAGGTGCAGTTCCTGGTGGGCAGGGGACAGGACATGCAGCCCGGTGGTGTTGGGTAATAGGTGCTGTGCCAGGCACGGCTCCCAGCATGGGCCTGGAAGAAGGGCTTCCCCCAGCAGCGACAGTAAAGCTCAGGGCTTGTCTTCACTGCAGTTTTAGTTAGGGCTGACTCAAATCTTGCCTTCTCGTGACTCCTCCCCACACACACGTCTCTAGTGCCAGTTCACTAGGGCTGTAAACTTGAGAGTCGGCCCGTGGGCTGCAGCTGGAGTGCTGCTGACGCAGGAGCCAGTAACGCAGTGGGACCCAGCTACGCTGTGCTGCTCAGACAGATCCTCCACACAGCTCCCAGGGCAGAGTGCAGCTGACTTGAGAGCACAGACCCTGCAGTGAGGACAAGCCCTTTGCTAGCTCCTCACAGAGTCCAGAACTAGGCACTCAGCGCCCACCACCAAGGAGAGATTTTCTGAAAATCTGCCCACTCGTTTGTGGCTAACTGGAGCTGAGCCCACAGGCACTTCCCAGGCCGCAGCAGGGTAGGGTCAGGCCCTTGGCTGGCCCCTGGGCAGAGTCGCCGGTCTAGCCTGCACTCGTGGGCATGTGCTCCCATGTGAAGGGGATGGGACCAGACGGGGTCGGTTCTGGGGATCCCGCACCAGGTTTGTGGCTCCATCAGTTGGAAACCTAGACGCTGAGGCAGCATGAAATATTCATGCCGGGAACGGTGCAATGTCATCTGCATTCAGCCAACTTCATGTATATTGCAGAGAGTTGTGACTCAAGAAGGCCGTGGAACTGAAGCGAGATGGGGATTCTCGGGGCTGTGCAGGACACAGCCACCAGCAGAGGGGGAGATTTCCAAGGGGCACTTGCCCATGGGCTGTGGAGCTCATAAACAGGAGGGCAGCACACAGGGCCGTGTCTGACGGGGGGCAGCGCAGAGGGCCATGTCTGTGCAGAGGGCTGTGTTGGGGCAGGGCCTACACAAAGGGCCATGTCCTGGGGGAGCACCACAGAGGGCTGTGTCTATAGAAAGGCAGTGCAGAGGGCCATGGGGGGTATCAAGCCGTACAGGGTTTATAGGGGTCGTTCGAAGTTGTATCTTATCCTTCTGGGTTCAAGCACTGCACTCCTCACCCGCTCTCTCCCCTTGGGGATGAGCCCTGGTCAGATTCGTCCCCTGGTGGGAAGCAGTGGGGTTCCCGTTCCCTGAAGGGACCAGTTCCCTCCTGATGCACCTGTCAGGGCAGCCTTCCTGAGGGTCAGGCTGATGCTGCCTGCCTTTCCTCACTGCACCCCCCATGCCTCCTTCTGCCCGTTGGCCCCATCCATGACCATGCCCTCAAGGAGAAGCTGTGCAGTGGGAGACGTTGTCATCATGGTGACTGCACCAGCCAAACACCCGCCCCGACAGACTCTCCCGAGGCTCTTCCCTGGGCAGCCTCCTTTCCAGAGTCTACAGACGAAGGTGGGGCCCGGTGTTTGCATGAGTCAAGGAGGGGGTCTCTTCCGAGGGCCCTGTGGAGCTGGACACTCCCCACCCTGCCCAGAGCTGGGTCCCGTGGGGTCTGTCCCCAGGGCCAGGTAGAGACAGGAGACACCTCACCCACAGCACTGGCCTCTTGGGGACCATTGACCATGGCAAACCCCCATCCACATTGCTGTCCTCCTCCTGGCCTGTCCTGGTTCTCCAGGCCTCTCCCCGCAGACCCTGGGGTTTGGATTTGGCTCCCCGGGCTGGGGGAGCTGCATCTCCAGGTTGTGTCTCCTCCTGCTGTTCCTACCCCTCCAGGTCCCTTTCTCTCAGCTGCCCCTTGGCACTGCTCTCTGCGGGACCTTCCAATCGAGCACCTCAGCAGGGCTGCTCTGCCCCTTCCAGATCCTTAGGGAAGATGTTAATAGTCACACCCAGCTCCAGCCTTTGCTGCCTCTCACTCCTTTCCCTTTGGAAAAGGCCTTCCGGTCCTGGCCAGTGCCCTGCAGGGCTGAGCGAGACGCCACAGCCCCGAGAGATTCCAGCTCCGTTGGGCAGCCCAGCCTGTTCTCCTGGCAGGATTTGCTCTCTAGCTTTGCTGTCGTTGCTTATTGCTCAGCTAGCCCCATGCAGCCGGCACACTTTCATGCTGTCCAGCGAACCCAGGCAAGGGAGCACTCTGGGGCTGCCTGCCTGCTCCCTCTTCTGTCTCCAAGAGCAGGCCTGACTGGGCCTCTGCCCCAGAGCTGGAATGCAGGATGTGACTGCCCTGGCAGATCAGGGCCATCCTGCCCCCCTAGGGATCAGTTACCCCTAGATAGGGCAGAGAGTGTGCTCCTCATGGGACCTAGATGTCCAGGAGCTGGGCACAAGGGGGACATTAAGAGCTGAGGAGAGTGGACAGATCTCACTGCTGGTGCGGTGTGGCCCTGGCTGATGGTGTTGGCCACTGAGATTGGGGTAGGCGGGGCTGGCAGTAACTGCTTGGACAAGCCTTCGGCAGTGTGTCTGTCAGGTGAGTGCCTGGGCTTTTGGCTGGGATCCTCAGCTCCGGCTCCAGCCCCCTCCTCCCTGAAGTCGGCTCATTCTGGAGAGTCCTTCCCAGGTGCTCACCAACCCACAGCATGGCTACCACCCCAGCCACTCTCCCCTCCCCAGCCCAGGGCGTGGTTCACACACATTCCCAATGGCTTGAGTACTGCTCTGCATGGCACAGCATCGTGGGTAATGGGACAGTCACAGCTCAGTGATTCCGTGAGAAGTGGCGGGGATCAGTCAGTGCCTTTGCGGGGAGTAATCTTCCTGGCCTCTGTGTCTCTTTGACAGTCATTAGCATGAGAGAGAGGCCGGGGCAAATGGGGGTCACAGCCCCCACCCACCGGGAGAGCTCAGCAGGACACGGGGTGCGTGGCAAGCCGGCATGCGCGTGTGGGAGTTCACCAGCACAGGCTGGTCCATCTGCAGTTCCAGCCATGCTCCCGAGAGCCGTAAATACGCTCCCCGCAGACTGGATCGGAGGAGCCGCACACAAGGGGCAGCCCTGTACGTATAGCAGCCCCAAGTCCATCCCAGCCACGCCGTCACGCTGACAGCCGGACTCTCCACGGAGTCCCTGGGCAACACAGGTGTCCCTGAGGGCAGCCTAGGCTTTTCCTCCCCACGCTCGCTCCCTGGTTCCCTGTGCTCTGCCCTCCTTAACTCACTGCAGACCTGGTTCCGGGAGAGGGGACTTCTCCTAGCTGAAATCTGGTGCCAGGTCTACCAGTCCATGCCCCAGCACCTGGCTGCTGTGTGCCTCTGACGGGCAAGCAGGAGTTAACCAGGACAAGGGGGGTGCACAGAGCTCATCACACGTGGGACCTTATCTGGCTGCCTGGGCCTCCTCACAACACTTGTTTCTGCAGCTTGCAGAGGAATTTTCTGTGCCCCTGTCTGCTGTGCTGCTTGGAGCTTAGGACACAGGCTAGATTTAGGCCTTGATAATATGAGTGTCTCTGTGCCACTTCCAGGTCTCTGTCTTACTGTAGCAGGGTGGCTACCCGCTCCCAGCCACGAAGGGTTAAAGTCAGCCTGGGGAGAAGGCTGGGGCAGTAGGGTAAAGCCCAGGCTGATTGGGAGAGTAGGGTCAGCTGGGTGGCCATGCCCCAAACACTCCGCAGGCCCTTATAAAGGGCTGAGAGGCCAAGGCAGGAGACACAGTCTCCTCTGACTGCAGACAGAGATGGGCCTGTCTGCTGGGGAGACTTGATAGGATACCTGGAGTGGAGCAGGGCTGGGGCTAGGCTAGAGGAGCTTCAGCCTGGAAACCCCCAGACTGCAGGGCCTGGTAGACAGTCCCACAAGGGATACTGGGATTGCAGGGGCAGCCCTGGGGCAAGCAGAGGCAGCAGGCCAACCCCCCTTGCTGGTGATGAGTGGCAATTAGACTGCAGTCCGCCCCAGTGAGTGGGGGCAGGTGGTGACTGGCAGTTGCCTAGACTGAGGCAAGGTGGGGATAGAGGGTGGGGGTTCCCCCAGGAAGGGGAGACCCCAAAATGGTGGAGGTATTGTGGGGTGCAGCACCTGAGGTAAGAGGGCACCGGCACCCAGGAAGGGGCACCGGTGCCAGTAATGAGCAGCACCAAACCCAGAAGAGGGCGCTCTAGGGGGCTGGACCAAGCTAATTCCCAGAAGGACCAGCAGGAGGCGCCGAGGGTGAGTCACTGCATGCTTACTCACCCTTGCTCTCATCTGCTCAGCCACACTCCGGCCCTCCCTCCCTGGGGATCTAGTTGCACTCTGCTACTTTCTGTCCCATCCTCTGGTCAGTTCCCGTTGCATGGCACAGCACACTGTCACCTGGCAGCAGAAGGCTTGGCCTCTTCAGCAGGGGGTGCTGTAATTTGTAACTTCCCTCTGGCAAGGGCAAGGCTGGAGTAATTCTCTCCTCTACTGAACTGGCTGCCCCACTGAGCCTAGAGAAGCCCACAGCCTTGCAGGGCATTGCTCTCCTTGCAGCCCACGGGCAGCCTCCAGAGGCCCAGGGTTGCAGATTCCTGGTTTGTCCCAGGTTTGCTGCACGTACCAAATCACGTCGTCCTAAGGAGGGCAGAGGGCTGAGCACAGTCTGCCTGTCAGGATGAAAATCGACCTTCTGCAGAGCCACCGGGGCCAGGGCCTGACCACTTCGGGGCCAGGCCAGACCCGAGTGGTGCCACAGCCCCATGCACCAGATGGCAGCAGCACCACTCAGATTTGGCTCAGCCGCTGACAGAGTGGTGTCCTGAGTTTGAGTGAGTGGTGTTGCAACCCAGAGCATTCAGGTTTGGCCCAGCCACCCTTCCATTACGATAGAGGGGCAGCTGGGCCAAGTTTGAGTGAGTAGCGTTGTGATCTGGCATGCGGGGCCACAGTGGTACCAGCTTGCAATGCCACCCCCTCAGATTTGGGGAGGGTGCCTAGAGGGGCTCTTGAGCCAGGGGGTTCAGCTGAGTGGGGATGAGGAGGAAGCAAACCCCCATGCACACACTTGAAATTGCCCCAGACATTTTGGACCAAGTTCTGTGGTTGATTGTGTGTTGGACATAGAAACCGCACATGTGGCTTCATTTGGTGCCTAGATGCATTGTGGGTCAAATGCCACAGGAATCATAGATGTGTCTGGGGTGGGGTAGAGTCAGAGCATAGACTCTGAGGCCATGCCAGTGGTGGTGCCCTGCCTCTGTCCAGCATGTCCCCAAGTCTGTCAGCAACCTCTGCTCACAGCCCTGCAGTACCTGGGGCTGGGAAGGAGGGTGCCTCTCTAGTCCTGACCATCTCCCCACTTCCCATCCTAAGGCCTGGGGGTGACACTGGTAATAGAACCCACCAGGAAAATGGCGGTCAGCTAGTCCCCAGTGCTGCCCTCTGCTGGGAGACCAGCTCCAGCTCCACTAAGCAGCTACCTTTTGTCAGGCTCCTGAGGGTGCATCTAGCTGTGGAGCCTGGGTCCTGAGACACACACCCCCATGCCAGGTTCAGAGCCCAAACTCTAGCTGAGCAGTAACATCTACACTGCTATTGTTAGCCCCATGGCATACACTGGACTCACTTCACTTGGCTTTGAGACTCACCACCACAAGGTTTTTGCAGGTGCCCTGAGTGGTCACAGGAGAACTTTCCCTGCTCCTGCAGGGAACTCCTGAGTGTTGAGCAGAGCAAGGGGCACATCCGTGCTGCAGACAGCCCCCGAAAGACAAGGAGGTGCCAAGAGCAGCTGTCAAGTGACTGGGTGTAGGAAATCGGAATGGTGTGTGGGCAGAGAGAGATGTTCAAGAGAGAGCCCCTGAGCCAAGCTCTCAGGGCTCCGTTGCACTGGTGCCCCAGCACGGGATGTGTTTATTACAAAGCTCGCCAGAGTGGAGGAGCCTGCCTAGAGTAGCAGATGTTTAGGGAATGTGTTAGGAGGGTGAAAATGCTGAAGATGTTTTGTCCAGGGGCTGTCGGGAGTTCTGTGGGAACACTCGGTGATTGCTCTCCTGGCTTCAAGCAGGAGGCGCTGCTGGCTCAGGGGTCTGGTTCTCAGAGCTGTGCAGTCTCTCATGCTCTCTTTTCTCCCTCTAGTAAACAGAAGATCTCATTAGCCAGGGCTCTGACTAATTCAACTGAAGGCATCTGGCCTCTACAGGATAATGGATCCCTCCACTGTGCCAGTATGATTTGTCTCACTCGTGGGTCACTCAGAGCCTGGCAGGGAGAAGAGGAGAGCACTGGCCCAGTGATGCTTTTCTGCTGAGGGGATGTTCCCTCGGCCTTTTGGAGACACTCAGTGCCTGGTGGTGCCACCTGTCTTCCCTCTGAGCTGGAGTGGGGTCTCTCGATGCCCACAGGGAAATATCAGCACGCAGGAGATCTAGGGCTGAGCGGCGCATTCCCCCTGGGTGCTTGCCTGCAGGGTCATGGGAAGTCCCCTGCAGGCACACTGGTGTGTCTAGTTGTGTAAGGGTTCCAGCAGGTTCTCCTGCAGTGTCCCATAGCCATGTAGGGTGTGCATCTACCTAGGTACCATCCCCACAGCATCTGATGACCTCTCAGACACTGAACTTATCTCCTGGGACTTAGAGGAGCCAGTCAGCTTGTAGACGTGCAGAGCTGAGACACGCAGGGGTCTGGGACTGGCTGAAGCCACATATCAGGAGTTTGTGGAAGTGCCAGGAATGGAACCGAGCTCTCCAGAGTCCCATGACCGCTCTTCCTGTCACTTGTATCGCCACTGCTCTGGGGTTGGGGGTGTGCTGGCGCTGCAGAGGGGTTATTGATAGTAATGTTGTGTTTGTCTGTGCAGTCTGTGGTGTACCTACAGCCGTGGCTCTGTATGTGGGGGCGAGGGAGGGAGGGGATCTATCTACTCCACAGGTGCCTGTGGTTGCCCCAGGCTGGGTTGTATGTTTTGGGCATAGTTGAGCCTGCGGTGGCCAGGTTCGGCATTGCTTGGTTCGCTACTGAATGCACTTCTGGTGCCCCCGGCCCAGGTCTCTCTGCCTCTCCTTGGTGGGCCATGTGCTGGGTGCTCCTGCTTTGCTGTCAGTGGATGTGCAGCAAACAGGTCCTGGGCACAGGGAATCCCAGATAACCCTGTCATTGTGGTGTGTGGCTTAGAACTCCCTGCACATCGACCCCAGTCTCAGGCTTTCTCTCTCCCACACTCGGCTTTAAGGCTGATTTCCTCTCCATTCAGTGCTGCCTTTGTGATACTCTGCTGCGGGGGAGGCTGTGCAGAGTGGTGCCTGAGCATGGGCCTGGGAGCCAGGAACTATTGCGTCAGGCCTGCGCACAGCGACTCTTTGTCACACTCCATGGCTGGCTTGGGCAGAGGCCTCCTGTCCTGTTCCTCTGGGTCCTGTGCTGCACAACTAGTACCTGGGAAGGGATCTTCTGGCAGGGCTGGCCGGAGGCAGACGGAGAAAGTCTTTACCACTTGTTTTGCCATTGGTTAGCCCTCTCTGCAAGGAAGAGAGCTGGGCAATGGGGCCTGTGAATGCGTGATCCCGTTTAACTGGAGACATACAGATCGGAGTGGGTCTGGGTCCTGCTGCCAAAGACCTTCTAAACACCCCATGCACCCCACCCTCGAGGACACCAACTCGAATAGCTCCCATGAGCACTGGGGAGGGCTGCCCTTCTCCCGGGAAGCACCCAGGGGAAGGGTAGGAACAGGTTAATTTCTGCCCTGAAGCTGGGGATGGGAGGTGATTTCCTGTTTGTGATGATCCACCTCCATCAGTGGAGGGTGGGGGCACAGCAGGAGATTCTCTTAGTGAGCAGTGAGGGGCTGCAGGAGCTGCTCACAGAACACATTCAATTAAATATTGATTTTTCACTTTAGTCTATCATGATGTACCGACTGCCTCCTGCCTGCCCCTTTCCAAACTGCCCATTCATTACCCCGGCACAGGGACTGAGGGGAATCATTCCCAAGAAGCAGAGGGGGTTGTTAAATGGAAGTGTCCCAGGGTAAATCGTGCTTTTGTTTCCTGCGTGGCTGTGTTTTCTGTGAGGCTCTGGTGAAAAGCTGCAATCGTCGGTTCTCCTGGATCCAGAGAGTATTTCAAAGGCTCATCAGATGAGAACAGTGCTGAGGTTAATGTAAAGGACCCAGACCTTTACAAGCAGGAGCTCCATGGGCTAGGTCAATGGAGACCCCAGTAAAGTTGCTCTAGATTCATCCTGAGCGCAGCAGATAAGTCTGAATTAAAGCAAGTTAAATCACTGATTTTAGTCATGATGTAAGTCAAGGAGGAAATCTGGATTTAAATGTTTGATTTTAATCCTGTTTTGCATTTGTACTTTTTAGTTATTTTCCTAAAGCATCAGAGAGGTAGCCGTGTTAGTCTGGAATTGCAGAAGCAACAAAGAGTCCTGTGGCACCTTAAAGACTAACAAAAGTATTGAAGCATAAGCTTCCGTGGGCTAATACCCACTTGGTCGAATGCATCCGATGAAGTGGGTATTAGCCCAAGAAAGCTTACGCTTCACTACTTTTGTTAGTCTTTAACTAACCTTTAAGGTGCCACAGGACTCTTTGTTGCGTCCTTCCTAACGCAGTAGTTGTCAAACTGGGTCCTGACCGAAGACGTTGACTCTGGGAAAAATCACAGGGAAAAATCTGAACCCACCGGCAGCTCCCCACCTCAGCTCACCTCCGCCTTCTCTCCTGAGTGCACCACGTGCCTGCTTCCCCCGTCCCCCACAGCACTTGGGGGAGGAGGGGTAACGCGGCGTGCTTGGGGGAGGAGGTGGGGCTGGGGCAGGGATTTGAGGAAGGGGTCCAAAGGGGCAGGGCAGGGACTTTGGGGAAGGGGTTGGAATGGAGGTGGGGCTGGGGGTGGGAGGACGCGAGCACCCACCGGCACCGGGGAAAGTTGGCACCTATGGTCCCGACCCCATTTTAATGGGATTGCCAGGGCTGGCATTAGACTTGCAGGGGCCTGAAGCCTGGGGGCTTCAGCCCTAGGCAGTGGGGCTCAGGTTACGGGTCCCCTGTCTGGGGCTGAAGCCCTTGGGCTTTGGCTTTGATCCCCCGCGCAGGGTGGCGGGGCTTGGACAGGCTCAGGCTTCAGTCTCCCCTTCTGGGGTTGTGAAGTCATTTTTGTTGTCAGAAGGGGGTCGTGGAAGTTTAAGCCCTGTCCTAAGGAAAGGTTGGAACTATTCAAACATTGATTTGCAACTAATTACACAGCCTTTGCACTGAACGGGGTGCTTGTTGCTAACCAGAGGACACAGGGTATCTATATCTGTTTAAGGAATTATGTAGCTTAACTTTTTACTAGTGAGCGAGTGATTTTTTACTTCCAGTTTGTGTGGAGCTCTGTGTGGTGGGCGTAGTCGGCCGACCCTCAGCCTGGGCTCGACCAGAATCTTTCGGTTGCTTGTCACTGAGCCTTGTACAGGAGCTTCCCACACCTCAGCATTCCTAGCAGAAGTTTAGTTAATTCCTGGGGTCCCTTTTGAGACCAATTACCTCTAGTCCCAGGAAGCAGCATGTGAGGGCCCCTTGTCCATACCCGGCTTGCAATGCCAGTCTGCCCCCCAACAAGGGCAGAAAGGCCAGCCACTGTCCCAGACTGGGCTACTGGAGCTCCCTGGCAGCCTCTTCTTGCAGTAGTGAGTATCACCTTTTTAAGCTCCCCTTTCCAGTGGTGCATGTTCTGCAGGTGCCCCTGATTGCACTGGCTGGTGCAGGAAGGCTTGTTAGGACATGTCTGCACACTGCTGATAGACTAGCACAGATGGAAATTCAAATCCAAGTAGAAATGCACAAACAGTATTTTATGTTTTTATTAAATAAAACTACCTTAAATGTGTTGGATATATAAGAAAAAAGTTTATCAACACACGTTTTGCATCTAAAACTAGCTGATGTATTAAACAGAGGCAGTATCATCTACAGTTAGTGCACTGAACTGACTGTTTCCAGTCACCATGTCCTTAAAGATTTTAGAACTAGCAGAGCTCTCCCTCTCACACTTAGTTTTCAGTTATAGCCTGGATGAAAAAAACAAGCCTCCCTGCTCTTTCAACTCCCAGCTGGTTTCTTAACTTTGAATGAACAACTCATTGTACTGATCTAGTTAAATAAACTGAAATGAAGAAAATATTCCTTCAGCGCCTGCAGCAGAGGCTGCTGCAGTTAAAAGCTGGTTTAGCCCTTTACCAAACTCAGGTTCCAGGTTCTTAGCCAGTGGCTTCCACCCGTTCAGCGGCTGACTTCCTTTAAAATGTCAGCAGCAAACACGGACTGTATAATGCTACTTTGCATACAATGTACATTTGATCAGGTCAGAGTGGGCAAACTATGGCCCACAGGCTCCTCCTAACCAGCCCCTGAGCTCTGGCTGGGAAGGCTTCTCCGGCCCCTCCCCCGCCCACCCGCAGCCTCAGTGTGCTGCAGCTGCGTGCTCAGGCGATCTGTCACAGCACTGTGTCTGACAGCATGGTGAGGGGGCTAGGGCCAGGCCAGGGGATTGGATAAGGGACAGAGGGTCGCGGGGGGCGGTCAGGGGATAGGGAACATGGGAGTCGGGAGTTGGATCAGGTGTGGGAGTCCCAGGGGGCCTGTCAGAGGGGCAGGGGTGTTGCTAGGGGTCGGGGCAGTCAGGTGACAGGGAGCAGGGTAGCTGGACGGGTTGGGGGGTGTGACGGGGCTGTTCCTGGCATGACCCACTGAGTGTGTCACATCAGGACAAATCGCTTCCAAAAGGGCAACTAGAGCCCAAGGCTGGGGTTTCTCTGCCCTAAAGGCAAACCAATCCAACCGAACGGAAAAGACTTGGGTTTCACCCCACTGGCTAGCCACAAGTCACACAAGCAATTCCCGTAGACACTCCAGCTTTCCAGTATCACCACCAGCAGCCACCTGTCCTGGGGACAAATGGTTATGAAAACCAATACCCCAAATAAAGAAAACAGTTCTCCCCAATTCCAAAGAATCAGGCCCCAGACCCAGGTCAATATACAAATCAGATCTTACCCACAAATCACGCTGTAGCCAATCCTTTAGAATCTAAAATCTAAAGGCTTATTATACAAGGGAAAAGATCTAGGTGAGGGTTAGGAATGGTTAAAGGAAATCAAATACATGCAGTAATAGCAAATCCCTTGCATCAGTTGTAGAATAAACTGCAGGTTCAAATCAAAGTCTCTGGAATACAGCCCCTCCAGGGCTGGGTCAGCAATCCTTCGGCCAAACTTCCTCCAGGGTAAAAGTGGCCGACTGAAGCCAAAATGGAAGTCCCTGTCCCAGGTTTATATGGACTTCCTCTTGTGGGTGGAGACCGCCTCCTTCTTGCTATTCAGAGTCCAGCTGTACCATGGAGTTTCAGAGCCATGTGGTCTCAGCTCCTGACCAGCCAGGCCACATTCCTGGGGAAGCTCGAGTGTGGACGGGCATCTACAAAGTTCATTGTGTAGCTGATAGTCCTTAGTGGGCCATCAAGCATGGTAAGCCTAGCTAACACCAAGGACTCTGAAAATGTCCCCAACAGCCTAGCACAATATTTGGAAAGACAGACAGTACAGAGCCAATATTCATAACTTCAACTACAAAATTGATACACACATAGAGATAGCATAATCATAACCAGCAGATCATAACCTGGTCGTAGACACCTTATATGACCCCTTTTACCTAATATTTGGTGCCCCTACAGGACCCTGGTTGCACCAATGATTTATATGATCCCAGATAATTTGAATAACGTGACAGGCGATGATTGGAGACGGGGGTGGGGTCCTCTGGAGGGGATGGTCAGAGGACAAGGAGGAGGGGGCTTAGCTAAGGGATGGGGTCCTGGGGGTGCATTTAGGGTGGGGGAGTCTCCAGAGGAAGCGATCAGGGGACAAGGAGTGGGGGGTTAGATGGGTTGAGGGTTCTGAGAGGGGAAGTCAGGGGGTGGGAAGTGGTTGGGGGTCAGATGGGGGTGGGGCCAGACTGTTTGGGGAGGCACAGCCTTCCCTACCCCACCCTCCACACAATTTTGAACCCAGATGTGGCCCTCGGGCCAAAAAGTTTGCCCACCCCTGGACTAGATTATAATAAGTTTAGGACTCAACATAGGTTGTCAATTTCAAATTTAGTTTTAAATAGAATTATTTTTTAAAAAATAAACCTGTATTTAATTTAAATTTTACAAATCCACCTTTTTTTAAGGAGATTTTATCCACCATGCTCCTAACCATCAGAATAGCCTTCTCCAAACCTCCTATCTCATCCCTGCTCCTGAGCCTGACAGGAAACAGCACAGGGCATAGCCCAGAAGGAGACTGCAGGCTGTATAGAGAGTGCTGGCATTTCTGATCCCACTGGGGGAAATGGGACAGGTTAGAGCAGGTGATAGCCTGGTGGGGGTCTGATCCCAAATGCTGGGCCGCTGTGGAGTTTGCCTGCCCAGCCTCTCCCAGCAGGACTCTGCGTAGCTGAGGTTCCCTCCCAGTACACAGACTGGTACTTTCTGGGATTAATTTGGCAGGCTGTGCCCATTTCTGGGACACAGCCCAGGGTGTGGTGCTCTCTGCCTTGGCATGGGAGAGGCTATGTCCCCTCTGAGGCGGGTCTCATGGGCAGAGCGTTCAGTAGCGGGGAGGGGAGTGCTGTACGTACGTGTGTGTACACACGCACACTCTCTCTCTCTCCCTCCCCCCCCCAACCTTGTGCAGCCAGGAGGCCTCTGGATTCAGCTTGTGACCCCCTGTGTGCATGGAGCCTGCAGCGTTCATCGGCGCTGGCTCTGAGGGTGTTAGTGGTGTGCTGGGCCGTGCCCTGGCCCCGGCCCCATTTCCCTGCATGGCATGGAGCTGGCCAGGCAATACAAGGAGCCGCCTGAGACTGGGACATTGGCGAAGGCAGGCAGGGAGGAGGCTCTGGGCCTCTCCTTTGAGGTTAGAGGCAGGTGGCCAGGGAGTGGAGCATTCTGATGCGCAGCTTTGGAATCCAGCAGTGCTCTCATGCCAGGCAGGCACAGCCCCAGGGGATGCCAAAGGGGCCGTGAGCAGATCAGAGCCAGGCAGGGAGCAGCACTTGGTGACCAGTCCCAGGGCAGGCGTGCCTTGCTCACTGCTGCTGAACTGGAGAAGGAGCTCTGTGAGGGAATAGAAACGCTCTCAGTGGCTCCTCTGACTATTGTGTGACGGTGTCTGTACTCCCCTCTGATTCTTGACATACCTGAAGCTGTGACTTGACTCCAGGTGGGGGGAAGAGGTCACGTGACTTCCTGCCCAGGAAGGAGACAAAGGAAGCAGAGGAGGAGCTGGGGAGTGAGTTTCAGTCTGGGTCTGGCTGGGAAGAGGCAGAGAGCTACAGGCAGGCTGGCCTGGCTCCCTAGCTCCAAAATGGATCCAGCTGAGTGGTCGCGTTCGCTGTGTGGTCTGTGTTAGACCAGGTACCTGTCATCTAATAAACCTCTGTTTTACTGGCTGGCTGAGAGTCACGTCTGACTGTGGAGTTGGGGTGCAGACCCACGGGCTTCTCCAGGACCCCACCTGGGCGGGCTCGCTGGGGGAAGCGCATGGAGGGGCAGAAGGTGCTGAATGCTCTGAGGTCAGACCCAGGAAGGTGTAAGCTGTAAGGTGTGAAGCTCCTGGCCTGGGAGACAGGCTGTGTACGGAGAGGAAGCTTCCCCCCAGAGTCCTGACTGGCTTCGTAGGGAGCAGGCCCAGACCATCGCTCCGGGGACTCCATGACAAGCTCTCACTGGGGCAGGGCACTGCTGACCCATCCAGGGAGAGCAGTGGGGAGCTCCCCCTGCTGCCCCCCCCCCACTCCTCCCACTTGAACCCTGTCTGGGTCGGGAAGAGTCAAGCTCCACTCAGGCACTCGGAAGGGAGTGGACCTTTCCAATGAACTGCTCGTTTTCGGAGCAGTGCCCTGCCGCAGAGCCCACCCCTAAGACAGCCTGGCAGAGGGGAGGCGGCACTTGCTCGCTGCCAGGAGCACAGCTGTCCACTGTTGGCATTTCCCTGAGTTAAGCCCAAAGCGCGATGCTGAAGATGGGCCTCGGTCACTGGGGAGCAGGGCCCAGTCTCTCTGGCCCAGAGGGCTGCAGCAGCTGGGAAGGGGGCTGTGATGAGCGAATTCAGTGCCACCCGCTGGCTAGGGAGCAGTGCCCCGTTGGGCTGCTCATCCCTTCAGGCCCAGCAGCATTGCAGAGCTACCTAGCACCAAGTGGTGACGTGCATGGGAGGCACCGTTCATCCCAGCTGCTGAAGGTGCCCAGGCCTGCCCCCTTGTTCCTGGAGCTGCTGGCCCAGGCCCTTCCTCCACGTGGGGAAGTGCTTTCTGAAAAACAAGGGATGGTTTCAAATGGGTTTGTCAGCCCCAAGCCGACTGGACTCATCAGCAAAGTGCCCCATGCGCTAATTTCCTGGAAAGCCAATGGCCCTGGATTGTGCTGAGGAGGCAGAGTGGAGCAGGAATAAAGCAAGTGGAGCAAACACAAAAACTTCATTAATTAGAGAAACTCGTTAATGAGGGACATTTAATCAGCTAAAGATTAGATGCACTTCTCGCCTTGCACTGAGCGAGGCAGGGAGACAGCCTGGCCCTGCAGCAGCCTGACAGGGGCCGTGTGCAGCTCCAGACGTAATGCAGGGAAGAAGTGGGGATTGGTGGCGATGGGACTGGGAGCTCCAGGGCAGCGAGCTTCTGCTCACAGGGCTCCGCAGCGCCGCTCAGCCAGGTGCTCCAGAGGAGTGGAGGGCCGGCAGGGGGATGTGCTTGGGAGAAGCTGCCTCCTCTCCATTCCCCTGAGTCCGTTCCTGGATCTAAAAGGAACATGGTCTCAGGGAGCTGCGGCAACAGGACTGATCTCTTTCTTTTTCCTATTGCTCCACCCACCTGCCAGCTAGGCCAGCTTACTCAGGGCCTGCCTGTGGGGGGAGTGCCAGCACCACCATGGGGCGTCACAGACCTTTTGCCAGCCCACAGGCCAGGGGTTGGAGCGGAGAGCATGTTGGGTTTGTTCAGGTGGTGGGGAGGGATAGGGGCGGGGAGTGCAGGGACTTGTCCTGAGCCTGGAGGGCTGGTCAGTAAGCAGCAGTCTGGGTGCAACTTTCCCCTTGCACAGCTCCCTTCTGCGCTGCCCTGGTATCTGCAATGGTTTACCCAAGTTGCCCCACCCTCTCATTGGCCTGCTCCTTGGAACTGGGCCCCTGTTCCCAGCTGGCCTTGTGTCCCCAGCCCAGGGCCCTGTTGTTCAAAGGCGAATGCTCCATGGTGCCTGCTGATAGCTGTGCTTGCCTGGCTGCAGGCCTGCTGCAGAAGGGCCTTGCCGCATCCCCCATCAGCCAGGAGAAGTCGGAGGAGGGCGAGGGAGCTATTCCCCTCTGTGGAGCTGGGGGCTGCCCCCCAGGCAGGATGCTGTCTCACCCCACCAGCCGCCTCAGTGCAAAGAAGATGCTGCTGGCTCTGCTGGCTTCCTAACCATCAGGCTGCACCTCAGGAGGGGTTCTTGGGCCACATGGCGAGAATACAGGGGATGCATAGCTGAGCAAGGCCCAAAGGGCTGTGTCTTTTAGGGGCTCCTTGTCCCCTTGTGAGGAGATCTCAGCTCCAGCCGACCCAGCCAGCCTTGCCAAAGACGGCTGCTCACTTCGGGTGCTGAGCTCGAGCCTTGGCAGTGTCTCCCCAAAATCCTGTCTGGAGATGAGTGAGAAGCCCACTGTGTGTGGGCACAGCCAGTGTGAACAAGAACTTGTGTGCTCTTGACAGCCACCTGTTGCCCAGACCTGCCCAGCATGACAGCCCCTGGCATGACCCCCAGCCCCTCCGGGAGCCGTGCACTTGGCTGAGCGATAAGATGAATTGATAGCTGCCGGCTCTCTGTTCCAGCTGGGGCTCTGTTCAATTTCAGATATTGGCTTCCTTTCTCTGAACGCCGTCTCAGGCAATGTGCCTAATCCCCTGTCTTGTTTAGGCCATTAATAATTAGAATAGCTTTTAATGAAAATGCAGAAAATCCCCATTTGGGAGCCTCCCCCGTGCTCACACTGGGGGAGGGACATGCTGGGTGCAACCCTAGTGCCCCAGGGTGCTGGGGTTCCACCTTCTCGCTGTCTCCTGGCTCAGCAAAGCCCTGAGGCTCAGCCCACAAAGCTGACGTGGAGCTCAGAGTGCCCTGGTCTGGGACCTGAAGGACAGGGCTGACTGGGGCTGTGTTATCTCAGGCTTCTCTTCTTGTCCAGCTCTCAGACTTTCCCACTAGAGCTGGTGTCACGGAGTTCCCGGGGCGAGGCTCTGGAACTGCTCCCTACAAAGCCAGTCAGGACTCTGGGGAAAGCTTCATCTCTGTGAACAGCCTGTCTCCCAGGCCAGGAGCTTCACAGCTTACAGCTTCCTGGGTCTGACCTCGGAGCATTCAGCACCTTCTGCCCCTCCGTGCGCTTCCCCCAGTGAGCCCGCCCAGGTGGGGTCTAATCCAGTGCTAATGGCTTGACTCCCAGCCCCATGCCCTGGCCACAAGCAGCCTGGTGGGTTCTTCCAGGCACCTGGCAGAGGAGAGAAGTGCTAGGGCCGGATGGACTGGCTCTGCACCCTGGACCCACACCCATCCCCTGTGAGTTCCTCCCCTCCCACCT
>ML677373.1:24435652-24455146 GCA_007922305.1 Dermatemys mawii
GGGGATCCCAGGACTGGTGTAACTGGGAATCTGTGGGGCACTGCAGAGCTGGGTGGTGAATGTGCACAGTCTACTACTGCGTTTTGCCTGGCTCTGAGAAGGACTATTGGAGCCTCCCATTCATGGGCCTCAGAATTGTCCCCCACCCCACTCCAAGGCCCCTATGAGCGGGTGAAATAGGAGGCTTCCTCCTCTCCACACGAGCAGTTCAGCTCTTCCAGGCTTTGCCGGTCACACTGGCCAGGCAGAGAGCCTAGCCCAGGCCTCTCCTCCCACTGCCTCGTGCCCCGTCCAAAGCTGAAAGGACGTTTTCACCCAAAGAGCTTGGAGCAGGCCAGGGAAGGCCAAGGCAGTCTGCTCAGCCTTGTCGAACTCCGCTTCTGCCAGCTGGGGCTCGGCTCTGGGGGTGGGTCCGCAGGGTAAGCGCTCCAGGCCTCCGTGTTAAGCCCAGCACTGCTCAGGATCGGGTATCAGTTACCCCAGGGGCTGCAGGTCAAGAATGAGGACAGGGCTGGCGCTACCCGTTAGACGACAAAGATGGTCGCCTGGGGTGGAGGAATTTGGAGGGCAGCTTTTCGCCCCCCTTTGGCAGCAGCTCAACGGCTTGTCCGCTGTCCTAGTGTCCGCTGAACTGCCATCAAAATGATAGCAGCATGGAGAGCTGGCGCCAAATCACCGCCGAACCTTCGGCAGCAGCTCAACAACTCGGCGGATACTAGGATGCCCAGCCGCCGGCACTCCTAGGGCAGCCAAATTCCTGACGCCGGCCCTCACTGAGGATCCCAGCACAGCTGGGACTGGGGAGCCAGGGCTGGAGTAGCCGGGGCCATGCAGGATAGGATCATGGTGTCTTGGGGCTGTGGGTTCGGATCGTGGTTCAGCGGGAGAATTGTAGGGCATGGGAGAGCTGTGTGCAGGTCCCTGGGGCAGTGCTATGGGACTCCAGCCCTGCGTCCCCCCACACAGCCCGCCTCGGTGATCAGGTCACTCACTGCCCTCAGCCCCAGGCTGGAAGAACTCCACACGAATGCAGCCAAGCTGATCCGTCCTGTGTCCTCTCTTCTGCAGGTGAATAACGCCACAGCCCGCGTCATGACGAACAAAAAGGCTGTGAACCCCTACATCAATGGTAAGAGCCGGAGGGTGTGGGGCAGCAGGGGTGGGCTCAGCAGGGCGAGCAACTGTGGGGAGCTGCCCCTGGGGCCTGGGAGCACGAGCATTGGGAGCATCATGTGGGGTTTGGGGCTTTTATTCTTCCTGCTTCTAGGGCCCGAGGCTGTGGGTCAGATGGCCCCTCTGGAATTCCTGGCAACGAGAAAGAGCCAGGCCCACAAGTCCAGCCCAGCCCACAAGTCCCATCAGCATCTCTTCCCAGAGCACCGCAGGGAGGAGAGTGTTAGTCCCAGGGCAAAGGGCTGCCCTGAGCATCTGGGGCAAGCACTGCGTTCCATGGTAGGAGCGGGCAGTGGACATTTGCTACATTATGCCCAGCTGCCCCCTTTCAGCCATGGCCACGGAGTTTGCATTGGGAAACAGAGAGTGTGTTTGCCAGCAGCTGGGCCTCCCTGGGATGGGCTGTGAGGCAGCCAGTCCCTCAGGCCTCCTGCAGGCCAGTCGGGATGCTGTGCAGCAGTGCTGTGAAGAGGCTGCCCTGGCTGTCTCCCCATGTGTCCTTGGCAGGGCAGGCTGAGAATCTGGGCTTGCTGCTCTCTGGCTTCTCCGCGGTGTCTCACTCTCACTGTTTGTGCGGCAGGCTGGAAGCTGAACCCAGTGGTGGGAGCTGTCTACAGTCCTGAGTTCTATGCAGGTAACGTCTGGATCGGGCCCATCTTTTTGGTAGAAGTGCTGCTTTCCGGCCCCGGAGCTCTGACTGCCCCTGGGCCTGCTCTCAGGCCAGCAGTTAGCGCCAGCCATAGACCAGCCTGGAGCCAGGCCCCAGCCCTGATGCTGGGCAGTGCCCATGTGCCCCGTGGTGGTAGGTAGGTAGGTTCCCATGGTGGTGATGAGGATAGGGCTCATAAACCCCCTGGGAGTGCCCATGTGCCTCAGGGCAGTGGGCAGGGCTCAGGGCTTGGTGACAGTGGGTTCTTGCAATGGTAGTGCCCCATGGCAGCAGGCAGCACCCAGACCTTCCAGCAGTGCTGGGGACTGTTCCCATCGCTCAGCCGTTGGCATGTTGGGGCTCTTTGAACAAGTACCCCGCTGGGGACAGGAAGCAGGATCCCTGTGAAGCAAGTGCGCAGTGCCCTGCACCAGCTGCTCTCAGCTCTGCCTCCAGCTTGTCCCTTCCCCGCCTGCGTCTGCAGAGAGGCCAGACCTCCTGGTGCTGCCTTCCCCAGGGGCCCCCTGCTTCCCTTTGCTGGCGCGGGGGCTGGCTGGGCGTGACTGAGTGGTGGTGCAGCCAAAGGCCAGGCTCATAGCTGCTGGGCCTGCGCTGGCACGGGTGTCCCTGCTTCAGAGCGCCGCACAGGAGGGGCCCTTCCATCTCCCTCAGGGTGGCCCATGGGCAGGTGCTGGCCAGAGAGCTGCTCTGGGATGCTCATGTCTCTTCCTCTGGCCTTCAGTAACAGGGTTCCCTTACCCAGCCACAGGGACAGCCGTGGCATACCGAGGGGCGCACCTACGGGGCCGGGGGCGTGCTGTCTACAACACGTTCCGTGCCGCACCCCCACCTCCACCTATCCCCACCTATGGCGCGTGAGTATCTTCCGGGAACCAGCGGGACCCTGGGCCTGGGGTGGACAGCAGCGTTCCCCTTTCTGGGGAGATGGACTTGGAGCAGAGGGGATGCTGTTCCCCGCATGTTGTGCGGCTCAGCTGAGAATTGGGAGGCTGTAGGCCTGTTGTCCCCAACACCCTCCCATAAAGCTGGAGTCTCTGCATTCAGCTCTCTGAGCCCCATCTGTGCCGCCTGGGGTGGGAGAAGCAGACCCAGCATGTGGGTTCTGGCTCAGTGGAGGTGGCACTGTTCAGAGTTGAGCTCTTGGAAGGTTTTTCACTCCTTCCATCTCTTGGTGTCTCCTGAGGAGGGAGGGTTTATCCCTAGAAATAGCTCTTCCCTGCTCCCTCGGTAAGCCCAGGAGAGGACTTGCTCCTGCTGTCTGGAGCAGCTCCCAGCCGTGAGTGCCAGCCTCAGGACAGACATCCCAAGCTGGAGTATGCTCTGTCACTAGATTTCACCAAGCCAGTAACAAACATGAGCTCCTGGATCACTGTAATAGTCTCACTGTGGAGTCACAGACAGTCCCCTTAGAGTCTCCAATCCACCTTGCCACCCAGACAGACTGGACTTAGTGATAAATGGTCACTTGCACCACAAATCACCCCACATTCAGGGTGCTTCCAGTCCCAAGAGACCGGTCACTTAGCCCAAATCAATTGGGATCTAAACACTAAATACATTCTTAAAAGACTAGTACCTACCCGGAGCAAAACTAACATCCAGGAGACCTGGTCTGGTCTCCAGCACCAAGGTGGTCAGTTCTTTGCTAATGCCTGCAGGTTGGGCAAGAGCAGCATCACAGAGCCCAGGTTTTTAAAATTAAACTGGCTTTACATTAAGAGAGCTATGTGCAGACATGCTGTAACTGCAGCAAGTATTCCAGCCATGTGCACACAGACTGACTTCCCGTGCCTACTCCACACTCTTCCCTCCTGCAGTCTGCTTCTCCCTTCAAGTTCCATGCAGGCTTTATACCCTCTCTGTAGTTGGGTACCAACCCTCTGATCCCATGGGCTCCTGCGTACTTTCAGCTGGGACAGCACAGAGCAGCCCCCAGAGAAAGTGGCTGCAATCTCATTTCCTCAAGAGCACTTGTTCCTCCTCAGGTTTTGTGGAGTGTCACAGCTTCTCCCTGCTTTCAGCCCTGTTGGCAACCCAAGGCACCTGTTGGCACCCCCCTAGCAGGTGCGGCTGCAGTCTACTTGCAGGTACACCCAGGCCAGTCTGGAGCCACCCAGACTGATCTCAGCATGGCTGGCATCAGACTGCCGCCCAGGAACTCCAGAGCGTCCTCAGACACCCAACTGCAAGCCAGGATAGGGAGACCGAAACAGTAAACACACCTCAAATAGCCTGGTCACCCCTCACCCCCCATGGCGCCAGCAGCTTCCAGGTTTGCCCTCTGACGCACAGCCTGTCTCTTTGGACTGTTTGCAGGGTCGTTTATCAGGATGGATTCTATGGCGCTGAAATTTACGTAAGTGCTGCCCACTCCCCCGGACATTATTTTGTGTTTCCTTGCTGATGCCAAAGGAAGCAGAGGCCGGTTGGACTGAATCCCGCTGCCACAAGGGGAACAGGGGGGCTAAGAAAACTTAGGGGTGGCCCTGGGGCCGGCACTCTGCCCTGCATTTCCCCCTGCTGGTAGCAGCTGGGAGTACACCAACTGGACATTCCCTGCCGCTTGGCGCTCTGTGACACTGGTTTTGATGGTGGTTTTCATCTCTGCGCAGTGAGGAACTTCACAGAATGTTCTAGACTGTCCCATGAGTCTTGATCCAACTGAGGACTGCAATCCCATTACCCTGGACGATACATGCCAGCCCAGCCATTAGAAGGTTTCCAGAGTGGGAAGAGATGGGGGGATAAAAGAGGTTCCTGAATGGAGGCCAGGCTCCTAGGAGCAGAGCAGGGCAGGGGAACAGGCTGAAAGAGGCACAGGGCAGGGGTTACGGTAGGAGCAGTGCTGGCAAAGGGGCACAGTGCTGACCGCTGTGCCCTGAGCAGGGGCCCCTCGCCAGGCGAGCGCTGCGCTGGATTTATGCTCTCAGGCAGCGTCAGCCCAGTGCAGCACATCCGTATTCCAAAACCATTGGCCCCGGCTTGGGTGGGCAGCTGAAGGATTTCTCTAAGGTGACCCCTCATTAAAATGATCAGGGAAGTGACATTTAATTGTTTCCGGTTACCATGTTTGTAAGCCCCTTGGGAATGCTGATGAGCCTGGAAATTGCCTCATGGTGCAGACACTCGGCTCCTAGCAGGATCCCGCAACTCCCACCACTCACCAGCTGCTGGGCACAGCCGAGGGGAGCACTTTGTAGGGTGCCTGGCTGTGCAGGCTCCCTCCCCGGGGGTCTGCTGGAAGGTTGGGCTCCTTTCCAAGGGAGCTGCTCCACCAGGCCTACCCAGAGCTGCCACTCCTTGACTGACCACGTCTCTTCTTGCTGGCACAGGGGGGTTACGCAGCCTACAGATATGCCCAGCCAGCGGCGGCAGCAGCATACAGCGACAGGTAAGACACTGCTCTGCCAGAGGCACCTGGGGCCTGGCTCCCCGCCCGCCCATTGAGCTCCTGGCAGCAGCTTTCATACATCTCTGGAGAGAGAGGCCTGGGAACAGAGTCTGGACACACTCAGAACTGATCTCACTGCAGCCAGTGCCCCCTCCACATCCAGCCAGCAGCTCCTGGTCACCCATGTTCCTGCTCCATGCCCACAGACTCCTCAGCCAGGAGCAGGCATCCCCCAGGGGCCTGTCATGGCCCCCAGGCGGCACTCCAGCTGGTCCCTCCCTGGGAGGGGAATGGGGTCGAGATGCCCGGAGTGTGCAGTGAGCACAGCTGGCCTAGGGACTAGCCCTCAGCCCCCTTTGCCTTGCCTGCCGCCAGGGCCTAGAGCCTTGTGCAGCTCTCTCTCCATGCTGTACAGCTGGGGCAGCTGGTGACACGCCAAGGGGCTCGGGGAGTGACTCAGTCCTCCAGTCCTGTGTGGCTAGCAGAAGCATCAGTGAATGCAGCACCCCTGCAGCCAATTCCCTAGGCCAAGAGGAGGAGAGAACCCCCTCAGATGGCCCAGAGCATGGGGGTCAACAGGGGAGGTACCTGATTTCTAACGCCCGCTGTGTTTGCTCCTAGCTACGGCAGAGTGTATGCCACCACGGACCCGTACCACCACACCCTCGGCCCCGCTGCCACCTACAGCATCGGCACAATGGTAAGAGCATGGGCTGCAACTGCGGGAGGGGCACCTCACCCACTGGGATGGCTTGACTGGAATGAGTTTGCATGGGGATGAGGGAGTGGGGAGGGGCAGCAGGACAGTCCCTGACATGGTCTGACTGTCGGGGAGCAGCAGGGGAGCATTTCACTGGTGGGAAAGCCCAGGAGAAACTGGACTCTTCCTGACCCCATACAGTCTGTCCCTGTCCCCCCAACACTCAAGGGAGCCCCCAACACACACAGAATCATTACACTACCCCTCCACCCCCGCCTGCAGGAGCCCCCAACCCACCTTACACTGGCACAGAGATCAGTAACTCCTTTCTACCTACTGCACATTCACATCCAGAGTGCAGAGAGCCGACCTGCCAGGGAGCGTGTGCCCATGTGTATCTGTGCAGCTCCCTGGCCCGACACAGCGTCCCACACAGTGCGGTTCAGGGGCAGTTTAGCTAGCTTTGCAACCAGCATCAAAGATGAAAAGTCCTGTTTGTGGGCAGGGTCTCCAAGCCAACCAGGCATTTTCTTCCTTTTTTTAACCTCCCTAATGCCCTGGCCAAGGCCGGAGTTGCCGCGTGTCAGGGAGGGTCCTGCCAGTGCCCCTCTGCACACGCAGGGCGTGGGGCTCGGCCAGGCAGGAGTGTGGCACTCAGGCGGTCCCCAGGCTGAGAGCTGGACAGAGCAGCGCTGGGAGCAGTCCTGGGTGGGAGCTAGGTGGAGAATGGAGGGGCCCTGCGAGGGCTGCAGGACGTGTCCCCCGCTCCGTGGAGCCAGGCAGCATTAGAACAGGGGCCTGACGCCACGGCAGCAGTGGGCTCAGGAGGGATCGCGGCCCTGGGGGCCGTCCAGGAGGCTGCCGCCTCGCTCCCACCCCAGCAGGAGCCCTGCATGCTGGCGCCCACAGAGCAGTGTCCCAAATGGAGCTGATGGGAACAGCCAGAGCCAGGCAGTGCTCCGCCCCACCTGTCCTCCAGGGCCGGCCCGGTGTGGTGTCATTAAAAAAGGGAAGAAGATGGGCCTTGCCTCTCTCGAATACTGATTGGCTTTTCTTTCATCTTTGATGTTGCAGGCTAGTCTATACCGAGGAGGGTACAGCCGCTTCACTCCCTACTAGCAAGACACCCAGCCCCTCCCAACACTAACACTGACTGCTCCCTAGCAACCACACACACCAAACTAAGCAAAGGCAGAGCCTCCCGGAAGAACACGGGGCTCCGCCCGGCACCTAGAACCCTAGGTTTTACCTCAAGCTGCTCTCCGCCCGCGGCTCATGTCTTTGCTCGCCCATCTGTGTCTGTCTGGGACCCGTCCTGGCTGAACTGACTGTTGCAAAGCAGGCAGCCTGGCCACTGCCCTGCTGCGGGGCTGGGGCAGGTCCTGCTCTTCCTAGACATGCAACCAGCAGCAAACCATGGGAGAGAGCCGGGCTAAGCCCCCTGCTCTGCCCCTAATGCCAGGAACACGGGACGTCCAAGGGCCATGGCGTTGCAGGAGAGCTGCCTTTCTGCACAGAGTCACCCCTGGGCCTGGCCCAGTCGTCCATTCCCAGGGCCTCATCACTGCCCCAGCTTCCCCCAGCGCGCCCTGTGGCAGGCCAGCTTCTCCTGCAGGCCCCTGACCACAGCCAGGGCCCTGCTTCCACGGGGAAAGGAGCCGAGGGTTTGTCCCTTCGGATAATGGGCTGCCTGGCGAAACGGGCCGGGAGCTGTGGGCAGACGGAGGGTGCAGGGTAGCTGAGACTGGGAGCCCCGCCCCAAGACTACCCTGGAGAATAGCACCTGCATCCCTCTGCACAGCCTCTGGCCGGGAGTTGGAACCCCATGTGCACCCGGCTCTGGGGAGCAGCAGCCCCTCTACCTCAGGTGCATGTCATCGTCATAACCTCTGGGCGCGGGTGGGAGCTGGGCTGCATTCCAGGCCATGGGATGCCCTAGTGCCACAGGCCAGCTAGGGTTAGCTTTTCGTCCTTGGCCCAGCCACCCCCACCCCCTTCAGTCACTGGAGTCAGGAGCCAGACTGCTCTGTGGGCCAGGCCAGGGTAAAGAACAATGGCCACCTCGCGAGAGAAGAGCTGCTTGGGGTACAGGCCCAGCCAGGGGTGGGCTCAGCCATTTTGGGGGGGATAATAGAGCCCACCACAGAATCCTGGAGCCACCTTGGAAGGAACTAATGTGTCAGCCCCACTACTCCATCCCCTGGTGTTTGCTGAGCTGCCCCCAGCTGCCCACATGGGCCACGGAGCCGAGAATGACCCGGGGTGGAGAGCTGGAGTCTAGTGTCCCCCACCGCCTGGCTGCGTCCTGTGGCCCTGCTATGGGGCTGGCCCTGGGTGCTGCTCTCTGCTCCCAGGTGACTCCAGTGAAAGTTCTGCCTTTCTGTTTGTGTTGTAGTGAACCCACAGCTGTTTCCTTCTGGGACCAGGAAGGGCAAAACAAATTAAAAACAAAGCAACAAAAACAAAACTAAGAGGCAACCAACCAACCAAGTCCCATACTGTCCACACACATGCACCGAGCCAGCAAGTCCAGCAGGAGGCGCTGCGCCCACCTGAGTCACGGAGAATACACACCGCCCGACTGGACAGCGCCACGGCCCAGCTGGGCGGAGCAGCCCCTCTCCTACCCTGCCCCAGCCAGCAGCCATGTTGGGAGACTTGGGTCCCCCTCCAGCCTAGGGCAGGGAGGGAGAGAGCAGGGCGGAGTGTGGGACAGCCTCGGAGCGAGGACTCTGCAGGCCCACGGCACCGGGCCTGGGCACCGTGTCTTCCTTTCCGCCCTCCCACGCCTGTGCTGTGGGTGCCAGGGCTATGGGCAGAGCCCGCAGCAGCCCACGCCCTCCCTCAGGGGTAGGATTCTTACCTTTTGTTTTCAGAGCTCCGATGCTTTTGCGCTTGCTGGCCATCGGTGTGTTGAGTGTGTGGGGCCTCAGCTCTCTGAGCAGAGCTGGGATGGTTGATACAGCAGCAGCTTTGCCTGGGCTGCTGGGTGTTGCAGGGGAAGAGCCACATGTTGAACAGGGATGTTAGCTAAGCGGAGTTTGTAGCTCCCTTGCATTTTCATCACCCCGGCTTCCCCCAACCCCATGGGGCTAAAGCCAAGCGAGAGTGGTTTCCTGCTCCTTCTCCTGTGCCACACCTACCCAGGGCAGATGGGGTCCTCTCAGCCCCTGCCCCCCAGCATGGAGCTAGAGGAGGCCACCCCATCACCACTGGGGGGCTAGGGAGCCAACCGCACAGCCCTTAGTGGTGGCTGCAGGGTCTGTGCTCAGAGCCAGGCCTGCCCCAGGCCCATGCTGGCTAGGTGAGGGGCACTATGGGCAGTGAAGGGGAAGCAGTGGGCAGGGAGGACAGTGCTTGTTGGGGCCAGGAGGTCCCTGCTTGGCATAGCCCAGCTCTGAACCAGGAAGAGGTGGGGGCAACTGGGCTCTAAGGCTGGGCACGCTGCTAGCCAGGACAGCAGATACACCCAGGCCCTGGCCAGCGTCTTTCAGCTACTCACTCACAGCCAGCACAGTGCGCGTGGGCCCAAGCCCAGAGGCGCTTTCCCGCAGCAGCCTCGGGGGTAGGGTGGTCACAGAGCTGTTTGCGAGGCTGTTGGGAGGCAGGCGGCTGGCTGAGCCGGATGGCTCCGGCAGGTCTCCCAACATGGCTCTGTCATCTCATGAACCCTCACTTTCTAGGCCGCATATGCTCCTGAGGCTTCAGCCATGAGCTCCTCCTTTTCTATTCCCGTTGTACATAGCCCCGGCCCCCGCGCCGCTGTACAAAGCGCCTGCCATTTGCTGTGCTGCCGCCTCCCTGGCGGCCCCCCGCCCCAGAGCGCAGGCTGGCACACCCCCCGCCCCAATTCTATATGCTTCAAAGGTGTGAGCCTTCTACTAACCCGTATTCTGAGGATTATTATGAAGATTATTAATAAAGATTTCTTTCTTCAACCAGGCTGACTTGGGTTTTGAATGGGGCATAGACAGGGCCTGCCCCTGCTGGAAGTGGGAGGCAGGGCCCAGCCATCTGCCCCCTTCCACCATCCCAGCGAGGGGAGCCCGGGCCTACTCTGCAGAGGTGTCCCTGCCCTGGCAGCCTGGCATGGGCCTGGTGCTGGAGTGCAGGACAAGCCTTGCAGGAAGGGGCGGCGTGGACAAACCATGGGCCTGGTGATGGGCACCTTGGCAGCCTGCTGCTGGTGTGTATTTGCCCCCAGGAGGCACCCAATGCCAGCTCTACCCTGGAGCCCTTCTTGGACTCAGGCATGGTGCTGTGCCCTAGACCCACCTCCTGACAGGAATTTTCCCAGCAGGCTTTTCTGGGGGCTTCCCCTTTAAATGTGCTGGCCCCAGGCACCTGTGCTGTTTGGAGCTAGCTCCCTGGCGTTGCTCTGCCCTCGTTCATCGGCTGTTGGTCCAAAGGAGCAGGGACAGACCCTCCTCGCATTTGTAATACACATGCCTTGAACCTTAGCTCCAGGCGCCCCCCCTCCCCAGCCAGCCCTCTGGCACAGGCCGTATCTGTGACCCCTGCTTGGGGGTATTAGGAAGGCTGCCCTTGCCGCTCAGGGCCGGGCTGACCTGTGACTGGCGGCTGCAGGTTCCCGGGATGTCTAGCAACAGCCTAGACGTGCCTGGGGGTACCTACCACCCAGCCACTCTGCACATGGGCAGCTCCATGCACCAGGCTCCACAGCCTGCGGGTCGCACTGCACAGTGCAGCTCGGTAAGCAGCATGTTCTGCCTCTTAGCCCTGCCTGCCAGCATGGCAGGACTGGGCTGTGAGACACCCCCACCCCCCACCTGGCAGGGCACCGAGCCACAGCCTCTGCCAGCCTCTTCATAACCCCAGGGCTTCCTGCTCCCCCAAGAACGTGCTGAGGGCAGGCCTGTGGGGTCGCACCCCAGGGGAGGGAGGCCCCGCAGCACAGCCCAGGCTGCACGGGGCAGGTAAAGCAGAGCTAAGCACCGTACAGAGCGAAGAGCCGGCGAATTGCTCCCTCCCCAGTGAGCCCTTCAAGGTTCAGCCCAGCAGCTGGTTATTTCAGGGCGCTTCCAGCTTACTGCCGCCCTCTTAACGTCCTGGCCGTAAGCTTGGGGTCCGCCAGAGCCACTGCTGCCTCGGGGCTCTTCGAGGACTCGCTGCCAACTGCCCCCAGAGCCCGGGTGCAAAGGAGCAGGAAGGTGGGCTAGCAGCAGGCTGCCATGCGGGTGCTACATGCAGGGCCGTGCCCCGGCCGGCTCCCTCCCACGGGCGGAGTGAGACGAGCGCCCGCTCTTCGCTGCATAGCGAGCGCCCCGGCCGGGAGTGAAAAGCCCACGGGGCCAGGCTGCAGCGCAGGGATCCCTGCAGGTGAGCAGGACAGCACCTGGCTCCCATCCCGCGGCATGGCAGTCCTGGGCTCCCTAGCGCCCATTTGCCTGCCAGTGTGGGACTCTGCTGCCCCCCCGTGGCTCACCCCAGGAGTGCAGCGTGGAGTCCCGGCCCCAGGGGAAGGCTGGTGGTGCAGAAGGTGCCAGGGGCTGGCCAGGTCGGGGCTGGCCACCATCTCTGCTCTTCCTGGCCAGAGCACTCCCCAGCTCTGCTGCTGCCCCTCCAGCCTGCCCGCAGCCCCCCAGGCCAGCCCTGCGCTCCCCCAAGAATGCCCAACTGGAAGGCTGAGATCCCTGGCACTGTGCCAAAGGTCACATTTAATAGGTGCTGGTGCTGGCTGGGTTGGAATAGACCAGAACCAGCTGCCCCCATCTGGACCGATCCACGGCAACCCCCTCGTTCAGCACCGGCTCCACGAAGAACTCCACATGGCAGGACTCCTTGAGGGGCACCTCTGGCACTGCCACGCCCACCACCCGATAGAGGGTGGCGTGTGCCACCCCAAGGAGCTGCGGCTGCTCTGGAAGGGGCAGCCCGCGGCCCCTAGGGCATGCCCTGCCCTGGCAGTGGATCCGGAAGCAGCGGGCTTGGCTCGGGGGGTAGGACCAGCGCAAGGTGAGGCTGAGGGAGAGCTGGTCTGTGCCAGAGCCCTTGTGCCACAGCACTTGGGAGGCCTCAAGGCTGGGCACTGGGGGTGGTGAGGAGCGCAGGTTATCAGCATCCAGCACCTGCAGGGGAGACAGGGGCTTAGACACAGCCCAGGGCTGCCCCCGCGGAGACAAGCGCTCCGGGGCAGCACCCAGGAGGAAGCCATGTCGGGAGGCCACCTCCCGTCAGCGCTGCCCCCACCCTCAGCCAGACACACACACCCCCTCCCCCGGAGGGCAGGAGCAGCTGCCACCATCTACAGGGGGAC
Source organism: Dermatemys mawii (assembly GCA_007922305.1). Classification (NCBI taxonomy): domain Eukaryota; kingdom Metazoa; phylum Chordata; order Testudines; family Dermatemydidae; genus Dermatemys; species Dermatemys mawii. The sequence continues at coordinate 24,447,864 of ML677373.1, forward strand.
AGGGCCCCGCAAAGACACCCCCTCCCCGCCCTGCCTCCAGGCTCCATAGGCAGATGTTGCTACAAGGGACGGCAGGTGGGCAGTGCCGGGGCACGGTGCCGTGTGGCCCCCTCACCTGGATCTCCCCAAGGCAGCAGGAGAAGCGCCGTTCATACAGGCCTGGCTGGTGGCGGGACAGGATCAGCAACACATCGTGCAGGGCGCAGTCCCGCAGCTCCAGTTCGTAGCACCTGGCAAGGGCAGAGGGGAGAACTGGCAGGACCGCTGGAGAGACCAGGCCTGAGGCAGGATGGTCCCTGGCTGGAGACACTCACCGTCTCGTCCAACCTGCTGCGCTCTGCTGTCCACAGCCGCTGAGCAGCCCGGCGAGGTGGGGGGGCGGGGTGGGGAGAGGCTGGGGCCGATGGCGGGTGGCCGGCCCTGCGGGAGGGAACGGAGCTGTAAGGGCAGCAGGAAGGGTCTGGGGAGGAGCAGACGTGTCAGCCCCTCCACCTGTTCCTCGCCAGCCACGTGCTGGACCGGTTCCCGGCCTCCCCGCCAGCAGAAGATCCCCACGGAGGGGCCTGGCACCTCACCCGGCAGGGCAGCAACGTTGCCAACATGGCAGGAGCTGGAGTCCCGTGTGGTAAGTTCCAGTGCAACCGCCAGCTCGGGCAGCTTCTCCTCCAGTTTATAGAGCAGAGAGAGGAAGAGCTTGGGGGGAGCTGGCATCTGGAAAGAGAAAAGGCTGGTGGCCCCCAGTTCGCCCGGAGAGACAAGGGAGGGAGCGAGAGGTGAGGGGGGAGTTACATGGGGTACAAAGCAGGTCGCGACACACAGGGCCCGTGGCTGGCCCGTGGAGCATGCAGCACGGGGCACGGGGCTGGCCCACCACAGCCTGCACAAGAGCCACGAGCCTCCCGGGGGCCGCGCACACACCAGAATCTCGCACGCGGCACGCACGCAATGTGCTGTGCACAAGAACCACAAACTAGGTCTGTGGCCTGGTGCCGAGCAGACGGTGTGCATGGCCCACCCTCGTTCCCTTGGGGCAGTGCCATGCCCTGGCTCCCCAGCCTTTAGTGGGAGAGGAAATGGGGCTGCCCGAGCGCCCCCAGCCCGCGCTCACCGGACAGCCACGTGGCCCGCCTCAGGTGGGAAGAGCCCCTCGATCAGCAGGCAGCCACCCCCATTCCAGGCGTCCCGCAGGGAGCAGCGCGTGCGCAGCCAACTGCCAGCTCCTCCCGGCACCTGCTGGTCCGTGAAGAGGGGCTGGATCTCCTGGGCACTCAGGTTGTACCAGGGCCTGACTTCTTCCTCCTGCAGGAGAGAGCAGCCCGATGAGCCAGGACACGGGCAGGGCGAGGGACAAGCGCTGGCTGGGCCCTGGCCCAGGTGAGCCCATCTCCCCCAGCGCCAGGCCCTGGGACCTGCCCGCCCTGCTCCCACACTCACCTGCCCAGCGGAGAATCGCCCCGTGCCCATGCCCAGGCAGAAGCAGGTGCTGAGGGGCAGGGTGCTGATGCTGTGAGTGGGCAGCAGCTCCGCCAGCAAGCCCCAGAACCTGCATAGAGAGCAGAGGCGGATGATAGCAGCCCCTCCCCGCCCCCCCAGAGCTCAGCCCTGGCTCCTCCCCAGCCCAAGCTGCAGCCAACCAGGGGCAGCATCCTCCCCACAGAGCTCCCAGCACCTCTACACCCCCTGGGGTCCCTATGGCTCAGCCCTTTAGAGCCTGGCACCAGCGCTATAGGTCAGCAAACCCGGGCAGCCACACCCTGTGGCCTGCTCAGCATTTCCATCCCCTCTTCCTGGGCACCTCCCTTCCCCCCGCACCCATCCCCCTAGCACGAGCACCCCCCTTCCCCACACACCCATCCCCCCTTCCCGGCGCACCCATCCCTGCATTCTCCCCTCTCCACCTGGCCCCCATCCCAATCTCCCGCCCCAGCTCACCTGTTCTCGTTCTGCAGGAAGTTCTCCTTCCCCAGGCTCTCATACACCCAGCCGGGGGCAAAGATGGCTGCGGAAAAGCCGTGTTTGCGGATCAGACGCAGCGCCTAGGGAAATGCGGGAGTGAGACGCTCCCTCCCTCCTGGGGGGCTGAGCCGTGAGCACTGGAGGCCAGCAGGAAGCTCAGAGAAGGGCAGGCCCCCTTGCCTGCCAGCCTGGTGCCATGCACAGGAGAGGGTGCTCTGCCCTGCAGCTCACAGGCCCCGCGCTGTTCACAATGTGCCCCTGGGAGACGGGGATGGACCCAGGGGTAGGGGGGGCAGCACAGGCCATGCTCCAGGGACACCTGCCCCGGAGCCCAGCTCCCTGCACAGCGCTGCCCAGGCTCAGCCCAGCTGGGCCCATGGGCAAGGCCCTGCCTCTGGGACGCCCTCAGGCCAGGCTCTGGCACCTTGTCTGTCTCAAAGCCGCCACCTACGACCTCCCCGCGGGCGAAGACGTCGATGCCCACGTAGACGTCCACCAGGCGCTCCCCGGCCTGCGCCCCTGTGCGCTCCAGGTGCTCCTCCTTCCAGTTGTAGTTGGTGAACAAGCCATCACAGGCGTCAAAAAACACCCTAAGAAAGGGAGAGCCACGGTGATGGGGTGCAGCCTACCCCTCCTTCCTGAGCACGGGCCTGCCAGGGAGGGGCCCCTCCCCACAGGACAGCCCCCAGCTGCAGCCCGCAGGCACACTGCTGCAAGCCCAGCTCCAGCAGGGGGCACTCAGCAGGATGCTGGGGTGGGGCTGGTAGCCATGCCCCTGCCAGGGAGCCAGAAGGAAAGGGTCTCTTGCTACATGTGGGGCTAGTGCCCAGAGCCCGTGGGCTGGGCCAGGCCAGGTGGGGGGGTGGCCTAGCACCCCCTATGGGGCAGTGACCCCAGGCTGCATGGCCGATAGCTCCCCCGCCCCCCGCCCATTGCGCTGTCTTTACCAGCTGCCTAGGGGCAGGGGAGGACGCTGGGCTGCCGGCCCGCAGCTCCTGCTCTGTCCAGCGGACGGGGGCACCCGCCTCTCACCTGTTCTTCTCGTTCAGCTCGTTCTGCCATTGCAGCTCCCCGTTCTGCAGGACGCTGTCGTACCAGAGCACCAGCCCGCCGGGCACCTCCCGCTGCAGCTGCTCCCGCAGGTCGCGCAGGAAGAGGGGCAGATTCCGCACGGCTGCCTCCTGTGCGGGGGGAGAGAGCCGGGTCACCTGGGGGCCCTTGTCAGGGATCCCTGCCCCCCAGGGGCCAGGCGAGGCAGAACAATCGGAGTGGGGGGCTCTGCTCACACTCAGGCTGTTCTCGATGTTGACCAGCCAGCCGTCGAAGCGGTAGAAACGGGCGACGCGGCTCAGCTGCACGGCCACAGCCTGGTACGCGGCCGCCTCCCCGGCCAGGAACGACTCGCACATCCTGGCCCCGCCCGTCCACTCGGTGATGAACGTCCCTAGAGCCGGAGCCCAGATGGCAGCATCAGCCTTGCCGCTCTGCACGCCAGGGTCCCAGCCCAGCGAAGGGGGCCCCAAAGGACCTGCCCGTGTGTGGGCCCTCGCCAAGCCCGGCCTGTCCCGGCACATGCTGCCCTCAGCCAGTGCCCAGGTACCGCGGGCCCAGCGGGACCTCCCAGCCTCTCCCTGCGGGCAGCGCTGGTGAGTCTGCCCTGAACCCCCAAGTGCTCCCACCTGCCCCCCCGCAGTGCTGGTCTCCCTCACCCAGCACAGAGACGCCGTTCCTGTGCGCGGCGTTGGTCCAGGCGACGGGCGGGATAGTCACGGGGTGGTGGCTGAAGTACACAAAGATGTCGATGTACTGCCAGTGGTAGAAGACGTAGGGGTCCCGCGAGGCCGAGCCCTGAATGAACCTGCAGGCAGAGGAGTGGGAGAGGCTCAGGCTGGAGGCCCAGGCTGACCAGGGCTGGCAGGGCCCAGGACTCCAGCACTTGTGGAGAGCGATGCCCGCAGGGTGCGCGTGTGGGAGAGCGACACGCGCCCAGGGCCGGCGTGGCCCCCGATCTATTCCCCGGGTGCCAGGCTGCTGCTCTTCCCCCAGGAGACTCTCCTAGAGCAGGGAGAGCGCTGCCTGGCGCTGTGTCCTCGGGTGCAGGCATGCGGCAGAGAATCATTCGCCCCTTTTCTCTAGCTGGGGTGGGCAGCTCCAGGGATGAGGCTGGAAACATCCCCTGACGTTCTGGGGGAGTTCTCAAGTGGGACATTATCAGTTATGTGGATTGCAGTGGTGCCCAAGGCCGCCCCTGCCCCAAAGAGCTTCCAGGCCGAGCCGGAGAGTTTCTTCCCATCTCAGGGGCTGCTCAGCAGCAGATGGAGACGTTCCAGCCTGTGCCTGGGGGAGCCTGCAAGACGGACACCAGGCTCCTGTGCCCATAGCCAGTCTCTGAGGGTCCCGGGTCCATGATGCTGAGTCACTCAGACGCAGCACTCCAAACGGAGGTAACTCAAATGGTTTTCCAATAGGCTGCACCATGGGGCTCTGGATGTGACGCGTTTACACCGGGGTAGGCAACCTGCGGCACACGGGAGCTGATTTTCAGCGGCACTCACACTGCCTGGGGCCTGGCCACCGGTCCGGGGAGCTCTGCATTTTAATGTAATTTTAAATGAAGCTGCTTAAACATTTTAAAAACCTTCTTTACTTTAAATCCAACACTACTTTAGTTCTGTATTCTAGACCTATAGAAAGAAACCTTCTAAAAACATTAAAATGTGTGACTGGCACGCGAACCTTTAAATGAGAGTGAAGAAATGCAGACTCGGCACACCATTTCTGAAAGTGCCGACCCCTGGCTTACACAGACACACGCCCCACACCCCGGCTGATGGGAGGAACTGGCCAAAGCCCCCAGCATGGAGCTGGAGACGCACTGCAGATTAACAGTGAGAAACAGGCTCCGAACCGATCGGGAACCAGCCCTTCCTTCCTGGAGGCGAGGCGCAGTCAGTCTCCCTGGGACTCCTTCACAGGATTCCTCCGTACTCCACACTGAGAATGTCTCCTCGGTGCCGAGCTGTCTGCAGGCAGGCAGCCTGGGGGAGGCCAGGCCAGCCCCTGGCGCGTCTCTGCCCTGATCCCACAAGCAGCTTGGACAGTGACCCACCCTCCTCCTGGGTGTGAGGGCCTGTCCCAGCGCATGGCACTGAGACGAGAGAGAGACAGGACTGTCAGCGATACAGAAAGCAAACCCAAGATTCCCCTCGACAGCAATAACCCATGTCAGGCTGGCCTCTGTGCTACGTGCTGCCTACCCAACCAGCAGCCATGACGCTCAGCGGGATTGCCAGAGACCAGTGGGGTCGCAGTGGGACAGCGAGTCAGGCCTCTTGGGTTCTCTTCAGCTCTGCTGCACCTGGGACGAGTCCGTTCCTCGCTCTGTGCTGAGGACCAGGGGAAGGATGTTCCTGGCCCAGGGCTGCCGCAAGGACAGACTGAAGCTTGCATAGAGCTGTGGAAGCGCCAAGCACTGGGTAAACGCCAAGTCCCATCAGCAGAGCCCGCGTGCCCAGCAGGCAGGGCTCCGAGCTGAGAGCCGTGACGAGGAGGGGCAGCTGTGGACAAGAGCAGAGCCCTGTGGCCACCCCAGCCTCGCTCTGCGCCTAGCATTGCGGGTCCCCAGCCCCTACCTGTCCTCCAGGTACCCGTTCTTCATGTCATGGCACACCAGCGTCCGGGGTCTCTTGCTGCAGAGCGGAGGTTCCCGGTTAGCCAGCGGCATGCTGGCAACATTGAAGTCATCGTCACTGGTGGGTTTCCACGCCAGCAGCTCCTCCAGGCTGGACAGGTAGAAACTGATGGGCTCCGTGGTGGTCCGATCAAACTGCCTTGCTGGGAGGAGGAGAGAAGCCAGACGAGCGCCGGTGGGTCACACTGGGCCGGGGGAGCACGGCCCCCTCCCGGCCCCATGGCACCGCGGCTGCACCAGTGTCTCTGGCGGATGAGGCTGGGCCACGCCCAGAGGGCCTCGCACACCTGGCTGGGCTCTTACCTGGCAGGGGGTGGGGGGCGTAGCTGACTGTCTGGTGGAGGACGGTGGCTCCTTGGCTCTCCATGGCAGACAGGAAACTGCAGAAGAGAATCAAGGACACCTCTGCAGAGACTGGTGGGCCTGGGGCTCTCACCTCGCTCCAGCCCCACTCCATGGAGGGAAGACTAGGCATTTCAGGGGGATCCCAGCCTGGAACAGGCATGCTCCACCAGCTGGAACCCGTTCCAGTGCGAGCTGGCCCTTTAAGAGGGAGTCAAGGCCCAGATTCAGCTCAGAAGCAAAGCATTCTGGGACTGCCAGTTCCAGCAGGACCCTGGGAAATGCAGGCAAAGCAAAGCATGCTGGGAAGGTTACCAGGATGGTCATTAATAAGCAGCCCTCCCCCAGGACACACCGGTGCCCAGGGAGCTGAGCTGGAGGCTGCAGAGGGACAGGCTGCTGGGACTGGTCTGGTGAGTGTGTTAGTGGGAGGGAGGAGGTACCCTACTAGGGCAAGGGAAACTGAGGCAGTGGCTGCCCATGTTGTTGTGTTGCCCCCTCGGGCAGCCTGGGCTGGGGGCAGAAGCCGTTTCTGAGCAGGGGAGAGCCCTGGCTGATGCCTCGTGTTTGTCCTGGGCAGTGGAAAGTTCTTGCCTCCGCTAATGGGCTCTTGCCTGCTGCATCTAACATCACCAGCTCGGCTGGAAACAGGAGCGTGCCCGCTGGGCTGCCGCCTCTTCTCATCTCGCCAGCCAAGCAGCGTCGGGGCGAGGCCGGTTGGGATGGCTGGGAGACTCCCAGTGCCACAGGCCCAAGGGCTGGAGTCCTGCCAACGCAACCAGCAGCCCAACACATGCCCCTTGCTCATCCAGGTACCTTCTGTCCCCTCTGCTGCGGGGTTCGTGCCAGTGGCCCTCGGCCGGGGGGACACCAGGATGGGTAGGACGTGAGAAGAGGCTGCACGCTGGGCAAGGCTGGCACCAGCCAAACTCCTTCTTCCCAATTCAAACCGGGCATGAGCAGCGGGAGGAGGGGGAGGAATTCCTTGCACGGGGCCCCTCCTGCTGGTATTTGCCTGGCCTGTCTGGATAACTGACTGGATGGACTCTGCTGGGGGGCGTTATGAGGGTCTGAAGATTGGCCTGTTCATCACCATACGCTGGGCAGCTGATGTCGAAGTTTCTGGCTCCAGCTAAAGATGCTGCAAAGTTCCCACTTCCGCAGCTTGAGCAAGAACAGAATCTGCAAAACCAGCAGCGTCTGCCGGGGTGAGCGGGGGGATGAGGCCCCCGGACGTGGGGGGGTCTCGGGGGTCGCACGCTGAGAGAGGCTGGTGATGGGGGGGGGGGGGTTG
>ML677373.1:24455156-24468910 GCA_007922305.1 Dermatemys mawii
CCCCCGGGCACGGACACGCCCCCCCCTCCCCCGGGCAGGGGCCAATGCCCCCTCCCCCTGGCACAGGCAGTGCACACCCCCTTCCGTGCACACTCCCCTCCCGCACGGGCAATGCAAACACCCTCCCCCCCATGGACACGCTCCCTCTCCCGCTCCCCCCCCCCCCGCGTGCCATGGGGCACATGCAGCGCCACCGACCCCAGGGACCGGCCCGGCTCGGCTCGGCTCGGCTCGGCTCTCCTCCTCATCTCCGGCTCCGGCCCCGTCTTAGCGCCGTCCCTCCGTCCATCGCCCGGCCCGGCTCGGCTCAGCCTCCGCCCAGTCACATGGGCCTGGCCCGGCGCCAGCCCCAGCCAGTCCCGGCGGCGCGGCGCGGTCCTGTCCGGGCGATGGTCGCCGGCTATAGCGCGCGAGGAGCCTGCGCGGTGCCCTAGCGACTGCGGCGGGATGTGGCCCCAGGACCCCCCCAGCACGTGGCCAATGGGCTCCCCGGAGGGGGGAACGTCCCCTCTTCCACCCCCCAGCTGCCTGCAGGGGAAGAGGGACGGGGGGAGGAGACGTCAGGGGGGAGAGGGGTGGGGAAGGGGAGGGAAGAGGCAGGAGAAATGGGGGAGAGACCAGCCCGCCCTGCGAGGGCCCCCGTCAGGCCTTGGCACTAGCCAGCCCCGGGGCGTGAGCGGGCACTGCCCGCGCTGGGACACAGGCAGTCTCTGGCTCAGGGTGGCGCCCCGCCACCCCCTTTTCTGCCCCAGGCTCCCCACGGATAGGGAGCCAACAGCAGCCATTTCTCCAGGGTTGGCAAGTCTGTTTCTCAGCCTTATCCCTCCTGCCCTCCGGCTGCAGGCTCAGCAGAGTGGCCGGGGTCCCCTAGACGACACAGATTTTAAAAAATCCCCCTGTCTTCTCGGGTAATTATCCCCCCCCCCATCACCGTAGAGTCTGGGCGCATTGGGGTACTTCCCATTCCCCTCCCTACTACAGGGATGTGATTCCCAGGGGTCCCGCTGGCAACAGAGGCCTTGTCCAGATCACTCAGGGTGTCCAGAAGAGCAGGGCTTGGGGCTCCAGAGACCCTCTTAGCTTGGCCAGTGGCACCCCTGACATCTGCGGTGCCCTTGGTGCAGCAGGGCGGGCTCGTGTGCTGCCAGGAAATGCGTTTGCTTTAAAGCAGTTCTGGGAAGACAGGTGCTTGGTTTGTCAAAGCCGGAGTTTGCAGCCTGGCCTTCGCTGGCCATGGCCCTTTAAAGACACAGCTTTGCCCACAGACAAGGTGTTTGTATCTTCTTAATGTACCTGGGAATGGGTCAGTGAGACGTGGCCAGAAAGGGTTAAACATCCTGCAAAATAACTAACCCTGGGAAGACTGGGGAGCTAATGGTTGTGGTTTTGTGTATTTACATATGTATGAGTAGAGTGGTACTTATAATCAATGTACAGCTCCTACAGTGTAATCACCAGGCCCTGTCTAGGCTGCAGTCTGATCGTTCAGAGATCAAAAGAACATCCTAGCATTAAATGAATTGTAAACACTGGGTAGCTCAGTATTCATCTCTCTTTGAACTGGACTGGAAATGGGGAAGAACCAGCAAATGACCTTATGTTAATTATATGGCTAAGTACCAGTGATGGAACCTCCTTCCAACTCATCCTAATGACCTTTGTTCCCCGGGGAAATCCCAACTTGTCAAAGAGGACATGAAATGGTATAAAAGACCCTTGGGTGCTCACTCTGTCATCTCAGATCTGCTTAGGCTTCATCAGGGGAAGTTTGAGCCTCAAGGCTGAGGTCCCAGTTATGCTGGTTTGCCCTGAAAATGAGATTTGGACATTGGACTGTGACCTATGAACTATTTCTGAAAGAACTCTTTGCAACTCCATCTTTTCATGTACTGTATATCTATACCTGCTACGTTATTTTCCACTCCATGCATCTGATGCGGTGGGTTTTAGCCCACGAAAGCTTTTGCCCAAATACATTTGTAGGCTCTGTCACGGGGAGTGGCCGGGGCGATGGTCTGGAACCGCTCCCTAGGAAGCCAGTCTGGACTCTGCGAGGAAGCTTCCTCTCCGTAAACAGCCTGTCTCCAGGGCTAGGAGCTTCACAGCATACAGCTTCCACCTTCCTGGGTCTGACCTCCAAGCATTCAGCACCTTCTGCCCCTCTGTGCGCTTCCCCCAGCGAGTCCACCCAGGAAGGGTCCTGGGGAAGCCCATGGGTCCTGCCCCCCAACTCCACAGTCAGACGTGACTCTCAGCCAGCCAGTAAAACAGAGGTTTATTAGATGATAGATGATCTAAGACAGATCTTGTAGGTAGAGTGAACGCGACTTCTCTGCTGGGTCCATTTTGGGGCCAGGGAGCCAGGCCAGCCTGTCTGTAGCTCTCTGCCTCTTCCCAGCCAGAACCAGACTGAAACTCCCCCTCCAGCCCCTCCTCTTCCTTTTCCTTTGTCTCCTTCCCGGGCAGGAAGTCAGGAGACCTCTCCCCCCCCCCCCCCCGGAGTCAAGTTACATCTTCAGGTATGTCAAGAATCAGAGGGGAGTCCGGACACCTTCACACAATAGTCAGAGGAGCCATTAGGAACATGCCTCTTCCGTCGCAGGCTCCAAGGTGCCACAAGGACTCCTCGTTGTTTTTGCTACAGACTAACACGACTACCTCTCTGAAATCAGGGTAGTGAGACACTATTTGTGGAAAGTGACAGTTTATCTGGTGAAGGAAAATCTGTTTCCAATGGCTTGTCAGGTGCAAATAGCCCAGCGTGTGCCCAAAGAAGGAGACAGTACCCCCAGACTTTTGTCTGTGGAGCAGACAGAAAAAGTTTGTCTCAGTTGATGCTCCTTAAGAATGTGTCAGCTGGCCCAGAGGTGGTTCTGGGTACACCTAAGGCCCAGGAAGGGCGTGCTCCTACGTCTGTGTCTGCTGGGGCAATGCCAGTGTGACCACACCTGACTCCAGCGGCTGCTCCTGGAATGTTTCCCCTGGCCCCATCATGCAGACTCCGGCCTTGGTGACCTCATCCCTGCTCTGCTCCAGAACGCCACTCCCAATATTATTCTGGGAAGGCCACTCCCGGCCAGCTGGCTGGCCCATCCCCTGGCTTTGAAGGACCCGCCCAGCCCAGGAGAGCAGGGCTGGCCCCTGCCCTCTGCTCGGCTGCCAAGGCCAAGCATTGGTAGCAGTGAGCCCTGTGTTCAGCCACAGGCAGCAGGGCCTGGTGCTCAGATCAATGACTGGCCGCTGCAGGGCTCAGCCTGTCTGGGGTCCAGGCTGGGCACCCAGGGATTAGCTGCCTCTCTTTGGTATTGTGGCTACAAACTTTCACTGCCAATGCACCCCCCCCCCAGCTCTGCCCAGGGGGTGTGCCGCGCCCCTCGCCCTCCCACTGCCTGTCCCCCATCTCCTTGGCATCATCCTGTCCCTGCATGTGTCCAGGTCTCCCCCAGTACCACATATCCTTACGCCCACATGTACCTGGCGTGTCCCTGTGCCGCTGGCCATCTGTCGCCCTGTGGGACCGCTGCTGGCTGAGTCCAGATCCCACCTGCTTCCCCATGCTGCCCTCTGCCACCCTGCGCTTCCTCCCCGTGGCAGTCAGGGCTTGGGGCAAAGCCTGCTTGTTACAGAGTCCCTGGGGTGATGGTCTGGAACAGCTCCCTACGACGTCAGTCAGGACTCTGGGGGGAAGCTTCCTCTCCATAAACAGCCTGTCTCCAGGGCTAGGAGCTTTACAGCTTCCACCTTCCTGGGTCTGACCTCAGAGCATTCAGCCCCTTCTGCCCCTCCGTGCGCTTCCCGCAGCGAGCCCAGCCAGGCAGGGTCCTGAGGGAGCCCATGGGTCCTGCACCCCAGCTCCGCAATCAGACGTGACTCTCAGCCAGCCAGTAAAACAGAGGTTTATTAGACGACAGAAACAAGATCTAAAACAGAGCTTGTAGGTACCACGAACCGGACCCCTCAGCTGGATCCATTTTGGGGGCCCAAGGGGCCAGACCACATCTGTGCCTCCCTGCTCTTCCTGCCAGCTCCCACTGACACGCACTTTCCGGCCCTCCTCTTTCTTTTCCTTTGTCTCCTTCCTGGGCCAGGAGGGCACCTGATCCCTTTGTTCTCACCTTCCAGCTAACACCTTACAGGGGAGAAGAGCCTGGCCATCATTTGCCAGAAGACAGTGTGTGGCCATTTTTTTCCACTGGTCCTTTGTTTTGCAACACTATCAGCACTTATCCCACCACTAGAGACTTAAGAAATGCATAGGGGAAACTGAGGCACACACCCAGTATCCAGAGAGAACATTAAGACCATTCCCACTCTGTCACACTGCTAGTACCTGGTTTAGCTGCCACTTTGGGAAGGCGGCAGGCCTGGAGCCCCTTGCGGAGGGAAGGGACTTTATCTCTGTCTTCTGCCAGGTGGGGATGGATGAGAGGTGCTAAGTGCCCTTCTCAGGCGATGTCCAGCTCCTAGCACTGGGTCTCTGCCCCCACGCATGGGATGCCAAGGGCCATGCACCTAGGGAGGGGTGTGCACAAGGCTAAGCATAGGTGTGTCAGGGGAAGGCACAAGAGCACATGCGTGCCAGAGCAGAGAGGGTCCTGCACCCCCGGGAGAGCCTCCTGCTGCTCGCTCCAACCGGTAAGAGCTCAGAGACCAACTGGCTCAGTTCAGGGAGTTTGCAGGGTTTCCACGGAGGAAAGAGCATCTTGGGAGCCAGACTCTGAGTGTGGGTGAAGCAGAGAAAGGAGCCGAAGCCCAGACCCAGCTAGCAATCCAGCCGGCCCAGCGTGCACTGTGTTACAGAGCAGCACACCACCCCGGGCACACTATGGGTTGTGAAAAGCCTGACCAGCAGAACTAACCGGGGAAGGAGGGACTCAGCCCAAGCCCAGAGCACCCAGTGCTGCCTGCGGGAAAGCCGCTCCCCAGCTAGGGTGGTGACAGCAGCCATTGGGGAGTGCGGGGCCGGGGTGCCCTGAAGGGGGGAACTGGGGGGGTCTAATGGCCTCGCTGCACTCCGCTGCAGAGCACAGCAGGCAGGGCACCTGGCATGGATCCAGGCAGGCCCTGACAGGACCCTGTGCTGCAGGAGGCCTGGCCGCTGGGTGCAGAGCAGAACGGGAAGGTCGATCTACCGGCTCCACACTGACGGAGGGTTTATTGGGAGCCGTGTAACTGCAGACATGGGGATACGAACTGTTCCCAGGCCCCACACGCAGACAGCACGGGAGGTCCCCGAGCACCTGCTGCTTCTAGATGGCATCTCTGCATCCTGTAACTCCCTGCCGATGCCCCAGGGAGCTGCCATTTCCCCGTCCCTTCCCAGCAGGCAGCCAGCACCTGCTTGGTGCTGAGCAATGTCTGCTCCTGGGCAAGGACGCACGGCTCAGCCTGAGGCCATGTCTGCACCCGCGTAACTGTACACAAGGGGGCACATTACACTGGTGCAAGAATGTGTGCCAGGACTTGGCTTTGTTAGCCACTAGACAAACGTGTCCTTGCACACACCCGGGGGAGGCTCCCGGCTTCTGCGGGGGCTGTGCTGAGACCCCACGCACCCCAGTGACTACCAGCCCATGCCGGCTTCTGCCCGAGGAAGGCCTGGTTCCCTGGCAGGAATTGCTCTTCCTATCACAAATCACACCAGTGGGGAAGCTGGGGAAGCCCCCCTCCCCCCTCCGAATACATCTCATCCCGGTTATCTGCGAACGGCACCTGGGTGGGGGGGGGTGTCCATATTTATACCCCACTGACGGCACTGGAGCACCTGGCCCTGGAGAGGGTCGTGCCCCAGCTGAGGAAGGGGAACAGGCGCAGGGATGACAGGGCTTGGCGCTCTGAGACGGGGTCTGACGCCAGGAAGAGGAGCAGAGCAGGCGAGTGGCCATGGCAGGAGAGCTGAGCCCTGAGCTCAGCCTCGGGGAGGACTAGCCGCACGGCCCGGGCCCGGGCTCAAGGCTCCCCGCTGTGCTTGATCAGGTACCCGCTGAAGGTGACGTAGGTGTCGTACTCGTCGCTGAAGACGGCGTTCTCCCGCTCGCCCTTGAAGAGCCGCACCCAGACCTCGTCCTGCTCCCACAGCTCCAGTATGACGCTCTGGCTCTGCATGATGCTCCGGTCGCTCAGCTGGGCGTAGAGGATCACGACCTCCAGCCCGTTCTTCACGATGTGCAGGTAGGTCTCCTTCTGGTTCCAGGTGTGCACGTTGAGCGCAAAGTAGTAGATGCCGGGCACGTAGCAATAGAACTTGCCTGTGAACATGCTGAAGTGACCGTAGAGGTTGACAAACTCGGTGTCGAAGAGCAGCGTCTGGTAGTAGTCGTTGCTGTGCAGGGGCTTCTTGCGGCCCACGGAGAAGGCGGCGTAGTGACTTTTGCATGGTTCTCCCGTGGCCCCGGCGCTCCCCTTCTGTCCCTTGGGTCCCGCGTGGCCCCTGCTGCCTGCGGCTCCAGCTTTGCCAAACTTTCCCTGCAGGCCTCGCTCGCCCCTGTCCCCTTTCTCCCCTGGGCAAGGCAAGATAGACAGTGTTTGCCCCGGAGAGGCCAGCACCATCCTTGCCCACTCAGACCAGGCACCCAGCCATAGTGCCAGCCCCGGGGCATGAGCCGGGCACACCAAAGGGCTCCCAGGCAGAGCCGAGGGCCTGCTCAGCCTCACTGCCGCACCCCAAGTGTTCTAGCTCCCTCCCCGGAAGCCACTCGCCTCCCAGGGCTTTGCTTGGACTGAATTCCCACCCCCAAGACTCAGTGCTCTCCCTCTGTGCCCTGCCAGCCCCACTCTGCAGGGACTCCGGTGTTCTCAGCCACCAAGCTTCCCTCACACTCCCCTGGGCACTCCTGCAGCTCCATGCCTGGGCTACCAGCTCGGGCTACAAGCTCCAGCTGCCCTGTAGCCCAGCATCCCTGCAGCTATCCCAGGCACCTAATGCGTGTGCTCAGATTCTGGGCCGATTCCCCCTGTGCCCCCCAGGCTGCAGGACAGTGCCGGTGCCACCATCCCCTACCCTTCCCCCAGGCTGAGGCTGAGTCCAGTGACGATCCCGAGAGGGCCCGGATCTGAACAAAATACTCCCTGAGCTCCTGCCACCTTCTCTATTACCCTGTGATCCCAGGGCCCCTGCCCGTCCCAGAACCAAGTCCTTGTCTACCCGGTGCCCCCTGGTTCCCCAACCCCCCTCTCTGCTCTGTGCAGTGACTTGGATTGGGAGTTCTAGCCTCTGGCCCCTGCCTTTAGCACCAGGAGCGTTTCCAAATCTGGCCCTTTGCGCGGGGGGCGGCTGAACCGTGAGGTTTGGCCAAGAGCAGCAGCCCCAGGGAGACAAGTGACGGCAGCAGCTGGAGCCCAGCCCCACCCGTGGGCCTGGGAAGAGGCTCCGGGCGTGCAGCTGCTCCATGGCCTGGTCCCATGGAGGCTGGGACTCAGGCTGTGTCCACTGCCCAGCTCTCGGAGAGCACCTGCCCGGGCAGCGCCGGCCCTTGGGGACGAGGCTCTGAGGGGAGGTGGAGACCCAGAGGCCTCTGGCCTCTCCCTGCCTGCCCCGCCCCGCCCCGGATTTCGCTTCCCCCCGTGGCCCCAGGCCTCGGTCCAGCCGGTGCGGCACCGGCTCCTCTTACCTTTCAGGATGGTGACGTTGATGTGGGGCAGGGGCTGGTACGTGGGGTGCGTGGGGGGGTCGCAGCACCGCACGCACTGGGAGCGGGGAGGCTGCTCCTCGGGGTTGCGATGATATTTCTCATGGTCCCGGTCAGCCCTGGGAGGTGCCAGTCAAAGAGCAGCACTGAGGCCTCAGGGTGGGAGCTGGGAAAGCCCCTCAGAGACCCCGACCCCAGGCTGCACCGTGGAGGCGAGAGCAGCCTGCTGTCCTCCGGACCTGCTGTGTGGGGAGGGAGCCGCCACCTCAGGACCTGTCCAAGCCCACTCCACTGAGCCGTGGAGAGGAGACCTGCTGCCCTCCCTTCATGCGCCCCAGCTGGGGCGAACCCCACTGCCCCTCCCCCAGGAGCAGGCTTTCCAGCGGCCTGCTCATCCTCCTCCCCTAGTGACTGCAGGCCGGGAGGTGCCTGTTACCCCCACTGGCGCGGGGTCGTCTTCAGCTCAGGCCAGGTGCTGGCTGTTCTGGGAGGCAAAGGAGCCCAGCGGCAGCCCCATCAGAGCTGGCGCCCCCCCGCCCCCTCACCTGGCAGCATGGTGTTGGGACGGGGCCCGCGTCGCCGCTCCCTGCTCCTCCTCGGGGGGGCTGGGTTGGCTCAGCATGGCACCGGGCGGCAGCAGGCAGGCCAGCAGCAGGACGCTCAGTGCCCAGGGCCCCTCCATCCTGCTGGAGGAAAGACCAGGGGGACGTCAGAGCTCTGAGCTGGCCCCGGAACAGTGGGGGGGGGGGTGGAAACGCAGGACACCCCTATGGGGTGTTGAGGCAACAGGACGCTTGTCCCCTTCCAGCCCGGAGGACAGGCCCCTGGCAAGGAATCCCCTCATGGGAAAGGGGAAAAGGGAGGACCAATGGGGCCGGCAGGCAGGAGAGTTTATTGGGAGAGTGTCTGGAGCCGTGTGGGGGGAGGGGCAGGGTCGGGGGGATTAATGGATGGGGAAAGGGGCTTTGAGGGTGTGCACCGCTGGCCGTGGATCTGCATGTTCTGCAGAATGGGCCCTTCTCTCCTCAGCTCTCCCTGCAGTGTGTGTGTGGGGTGGGGGGCTCCGCAAGCAACTCCCACATGCAGCCCAGATCTGTGCACTTAGCCCCCGGCTGTGCTCTGTCAGCGCAGCCAAAGCGATCCTCCCTGTCCCCCCACCCCAGTCTGGCACCTAGAGGCATCGCTTACCCCTGGCAGCATGGGCAAGAAGGGGCCCATTGCACTGTCACCCCAGAGAGGTACTGAGTGCCCTGGTGCCTCTGGAACCCAGGCCCTGCATGACAGGCCGAGGCTCCTGGAGTCAGGTGGTCATGGCAGAATTTGCTTTTAAAGCCAGGCTCAGCATAGGGACACCTGGGCATATGGGACACATCAGGACATCTGCAAATTCCTCTGCTCTCTGGTTTGTGGAGCGTTCAAGGCGGATTATTTGGTTTATGCGTCGTGTTCGTTACAGCGGAGAGCAGCCCAGTGGCGGGGAGGGATGGGCTGGGGGTGGCCTGAGTGTCACTGAAGGGAAACCCCAGCCCACGCGTGCTCTTGGCAGGGAGTTCCATCCCCTCACTCATTCCCCCCACGAGTGCCTGCCCCCCTTCTGAAGGAGGGCATGAGGGGCTGGGTGCTCCCCGGCTGCGGCACAGCAGGGACACGGTGCCCTTTCCAGGGCTCTCAGCTGCTGAGCAAGGGCAGGGTACAGACTGAGAATCTCAGGGCGGCCCCGTGAGCTGAGCTCAGCCAGGCACCAACCCCCATTGCCCTGCCTAGGAGCCTTCCCCGTGCTGCTTATGCGCTGCAGACAGGACCTGGGTGCACACACTCCATGGGCAAAGCCTGGGCCCACCCATCACCCTTGTAGGGTGCGCGGGGGGTGGGAGCTGGGGTGCCTCAGGCTCTCTTCCCTCCCCCCCCCCAGCCTCTCCCCACGCTGTGACTGGGGAAGTCTGTCTCTTTCTCTGCTGTCTAATAAACCAGTGCAGTTGTTTGGGGTTTCCCAGTGGAACCCAAAGCAGTCCCATCTCCGGGGGTCTATGCACCTGGGCTGACAATCCTTACCCAGGAAATTCCCACTGAGACAGAGCAGGTTGGTTCCCAGGCCATCTTGGGGGCAGGAAAAGGAGGCACGCGCACACACCGCTCACATGCGGAGCTCACACTCACCACCTTGCACACCTACACACACACACATTATGGGGGCACAGGCACAAACACACACACTTGCACTCTTACTCTCAGGACTTTGTTTTTTCCTGTGCAGGCTGGAAGCTCTCCAGCAGCGGCCTGGGATATGTAAATTCACTTCCTGGGAAAGCCTCAAGCCTGTAAATCGAAACCGCCTGAAATAAAGTCCAAGCAGCTGAAATGAGCCAGTGAGAGGAGGAGGGGCCCAGGCAAGGCCTGGGAGGATGGGGAAGGGCTGCTGGACTTGTGTCCACCCTGCTTCCCCTGTCCTTGGGGTGGGGGGAGACAGCAGGTTTCCAGGGTGCAAGGACATGATGCAGACAGGCCGTCCGTGGCTTCTTGTGACAAAGCCAGGGAATGAGACCCTCTTACCCAGCAAACACTGGAGGGACTGCGATGGGGCTGGGACCAAGCAAGCAAATCAAGCCCTCTTCACCCCTGTAGACATGCCAGGCTGTGTCAGGACAGTGGCACATCACTGGAGCTGTTGGCACTGCCTGTCGTGAAGGTGCCTGGTGTCAGGACTGAGTAGGGCTGGGGCACCCAGGGAAGGGTGCAGGCCGGGCACCGCCAGCAACTGCTATGGGAGGATGGGGCTGAGCAGAACTGCTCCGAGCCCTGTGTGCCCCAGACGGAGCAGCATGGGACAGCAGGAGAGGTGACCAAGCATTGCCAAACTCTGACCAGTCATTTCCCAGCCTAGGCTCCAGGGCTCCACAGCTCGGCCCTCCAGAGCGGGCGGCTGCCCTGGAGAGCGGGCTTAGGCCCAAACCGAGGGCTGCGTTTGCTCCCTGCTGCTGGCGCGCTCACGTAGTGGGGGATCCGTGTGCCTTGATCCCAGGCGAGCTCCAACTGATGCCCTGGGTGCTGCCTTTGTTTGGCCAGTTGAGCAGGGGCAGCCCCTGGCATCTGGCAAGCTGCTAACCATCCCTGATGCCCCCAGCACAGCCACCCAGGGCCTTGCCAGCCCACCCGCCCTCACACATACTTGTGGCAGACTTGACGCCTCGGTGGCTGGAGCCCACGGTGCTGGCCGGGCTGAAGTTGTTTCTCTCGCCCTCTCTCGGTGCAGTTCGTCTCTCTAGCGCATCCTCTTTGAGCTGCCCCTTCCACCCCCTACTGGGGTGCAAGGAGGAGGGAAGTGGGGGGGCCTGGCCCAAGGCAGCGCTGCTCCCTGCCCCTCTATCGCTGCCTCTGCTCCTCCAGCAGCCCGAGCGGAAACGCACTCCCTCCAGCGTAAAGGAGGAGAGGGAAGAAACGGGACAAACCCGGCAAAGCAGCCCTCCCCCTGCCAGATGTGAGCTGCAGCAGAGAGCAGGGCCTGTGTTAACCATGTGTGCGCACAGCTCCTGCCAGGCTCAGCACCGCCGCCCGCTCTGCCCTGGCCAAGGAGGGTAGGTTGAACGTGCCGGGACATAACTCCAGATGTCTGAGGCTGGAGCCAAGGGGGAGGGACCCCAGCAGGCACCAGCCTCCAGGTGGCTCAGCTCAGCAGAATGACAAGCCCAAATCCCCTGCAGTGCCACAGGGCTCTGAGCCAAGCCCCCAGGCGTGTCTGAAACTGGAACGGCGCTGGGCAGCCCAGGAGCTGGGGAGGTTATTTTCACAGGTACAGCTAGATCCTGTGCCAGCTGGGCACAGAAACCCAGGGCCAGCTCCTAGGTACTCTGCCACAGCCTGTGTTGGGCTGGCTGCAGCCTGGCCTGGGGCTGCTGGAGGCTGAGACAGCTGCCCTGGTGCATGCAGGAGGGGAGGTTGCAGGCTGCTCACCCCACAGGGAGCACAGCCTGGGCCCCTCGGTATGGGCGGAGAGGGCTGGGCTTTTCCAGCGCACTTGGCAGCAGGGCTCCCCCATCCTCATGGGTGCGTGGCACTTTGGGGAGCAGCCACCACAGCTCTTGGCTCCCTTGGGGAGTGAGTGCCAGGGCAGGGGGCGCTCGCTTTACTGCTCGAACCCCAGAACCATCCCTGTTCCACCCACCAGCTGGGACTCTGGGTTCTCCCACAGAAGCCGGGTTGGCCCATGTCCTCCCGTTCTTTCCAGCCCATCCCTGGGCCCAGGGCAGGCCCATCCCTAGCGTCTGTTTAACGAGAGCCGCAGCTGCTTGGGCCAAGCCTCAGGATGGGCGCAGCGTCTGTCCCTCATTGTCTCCGTACCTGGTTGCTCTCTCTGGGCCGGGGAGTGCAGAGGGAGCAGCGGGAAATGCTAGTGCAGGGCTTTGCTCACACCCTTGCCTGGGTAATTCCTCAACCCCTGCGAATGCCAAGAAAGAGCAGCTGGGAGCTGGGAGGGGGAGGAGCCAGCGGGCTGGGATTCTGTCTCACCTGCAAGCTGGCGCGCTGGCCGGGGTCTGAGCAGCCAGCTGCAGCCCAGGCCCTCGGCAGGGTCAGCGCCGCCCAGGGCAGGGGCTGCTCCGCGGCTGAGCGAGAGAAGGAACCCAGCTAGTCAGGGCAGAAGGCAAACCGGCTTCTCTTGCTCACTCATCCCTGGGCTGGCAGAGCAGGCTGCACAGGGGAGACGCAGCAGGAGTCCCAGCTGCAGGGCCCTGGGCTGAGACCCAGCAACCTCGAGCCAGTCTGCAAGGGCGTGAGAGCCAGATGTTCTGCAGCCAGCACGCGCCGTCCTGCAAGAGGCGATCTGGGACACTAAACACCCCCCCACCAATCTCTGCTGATACCAGCTCAGCAAGCTTCCCTGCTCGCCCTCTGCTGACCTTAAGGCCCCGGTTCGCGGGGCTTTCTGGGATCAGAACCTCACAGGGGAGACTGGAGGCTCTGTCAAAGGAGAGGCTCCTCCAGGTCTGGACCCTGGACCATCCTCCCTGGACACACCCAGGGTTCATTCCCACACAATTTGCCTTGTGCAGAAGAGAAGTGGATCCTGGAGCCCATCCCTGGTGAGGGTGAGTTCCCTGCCCCCCTCACGTCCCCAACGCTACCCCCTCCCCATGCTGGCATCTCACCCTGTTTAAGCTGTGTCTACACAGGGCCCTGCACAGCCTGCCCTGCCACACTGGGCCCACCTGCCTCTGAAGCACTGGGTGCCAGCTGCTGGCAGACACAGGGCACAGGACTGGATGGGCCCTGGGTGTGTTCTGGCCATTCGTGTGTTCCTGGCTCTCTTCCCTCGTTGGCTATTGAGTGAGAGCCCAGGGAGCTGTGCAGGCAGATGGGCACCGGCTCGGTGCCCCTGAGGCTGGGCTGGCATAGCAGGGCGCTGAGTGGACCTGCCACCCCAGCACTGGCCGCTCCTAGACTCCTGCCAGGGTGGCCACCTCTGAGGGCCAAGCGAGCCCATGACACTGCACAGCCGAGCCCGTGGGCTGAGCATCCTGTTGTCCTCCTGGGGCAAGACCCCATCCCCCGGGGCAGCGGTGACCCCAGACCAAGGCCTAGGGCAGCGCAGGGCTGGTGCCTGGCTGATAATCGTGTGCCGGGTCCTGCAGCGCCCGATGTCCGAGCTGCATGTGCTGCCCATCACCGTGGCATCGGGGCGGCAGGCTCACACTCAGGGGGGAACTCCAGGGGGATGCTGATGGGCGGGGAGACGGCTGGAGCCCCTGGCCCGGGTGGGCACAGCAGGGGCCATGCCCGGGGAGGGTCAGGGTCCCGGGGGGCAGCGCCCCTGCAAACAGCCCCACGGACTACATCCCCCAGCAGCCTCTGCGTGCCTTCGCAGGGGGTGCCGGGAGCTGTAGTGCGAGGCGCGGGGCATGCTGGGATCCGGAGTCCCCGCGGCTGCGCGCTGCGACGCTCCCACCCCCACCTCCCCGGCCGGAGCGGCGCGTCACGAGAAGCTGAGCAGCCGGCGCGCGGGGAGGAGCCCGGGTGAGTGGGGCCTGCGGGGCTGTGTCCGCCGGGGGGCTCCTCGCCCCGCCCCCCAGCCATATGGGGGTGGGCTCCCCTCCCCGAGTGCAGAGCTGGGGATGGAACCCAGGTGTCCTGGGC
>ML677373.1:24470627-24502369 GCA_007922305.1 Dermatemys mawii
GCGGGGGTGACCAGGGCTCCTGGGGCCCGTCCTGGCTCTGGGGTGGGTGGGGGTGACCAGGGCTCCTGGGGCCCATCCCTGTCTGTTAGAAATTTGCTTTCTGCCCTTAACCAGAGAACTTGGCCTTTCTCTGCACTGTTAGGCCAGGGCTGGGAGCCCCGGGGCTGGGTTCAGGGTAAGGGCTGTGCATACAGGTGAGCTGGTTCTGCTCTCCTTCCCACACCCCCTTGGGGCCCTCCTGGACTGTTGCGGCTGGTTCCCTCACTTCCTGCCCCAAGTACCTGTCACCTCCTGGGGCGTGTTGTGCAGGGGAGGAGCTGGGATTTCTGGGCATTCTGTGTGCGGTTCTGGGGTCACTGGCATTCACCCTTCAGACCCCTCGTCCAAAGCAGCACCGTGGCGTGGGGTGCCAGGACACAGCTGCCTGCCTCGTTGCCAGAGCTGAGCCGGCAGCTGTGGAGCCCTCGCTCTCTGGGAGCCGATGGGGGGCCCTTTTGGGACCCCAGGCAGAGCCAGGGGGCTGGGCTCAGCCCCCACCACAGCCTTGCAGGATTGGGCCAGGGAGAGCAGGAGCTGCAGAGGGGCTACCAGGGAAGTGGGGCTCTAGACCAGGCCTGCACAACGTGCGGCCCATGGGCCACATGTGGCCTGCACAGGTTCACTGTGCGGCCCGCGGGGGGTGAGTAGGGGTGGGGTGGGGGGAAGCGGATGGGGGCGTGGTGAGGGCGGGGCTTTTCGGCCCGCAGCTGGTTTTTTTGCAGTAATATGGCCCTCACTGCTTTTAGAGTTGTGCGGGCCTGCTCTAGACTGTCTTCTGCTTCCCTAGTCTGGTGCAGAGAGCCATAGGGCGGGGGGATGTCAGGCCCTCTTCTGTCACCCCTCCCTTCCCAGGGAACCCCGATCCCCTCCCCCCGCTCTCTGTACCTGCAGCACTCCCAGGGCAGACCTGTGCTGGGGGGCCTGGGAGCCAGCTGCAAGGGCAGTGTGTGATGGGCCGCGGGGATGGCGTGGTGCCAGGCGGCAGGTCTGGGGCTTCTAGTGCCAGGCAGGGATGCTGCCAGGGCTGGTCACCCCCAGCTCTCGCTCACGATGGTGGGCACCGGCAGCTGGGTGGGTGGGCGCCAGGTGGGAATGTTACCGAGTGGCTGTGAGTGGGAGCCAGGGTCTGACGCTGTGTGAACTCCGCCGGGCGTCTCTCCGTCGGGGGCCACGGTCCCTGCTGGGTTGAGTGTTTACAATCTGCAGGGCAGTACCCGGAGCCAGGGAGGCCAGGCCCATTGCTGTTGGGGTGATCTGTCGCCAGGGGCACTCAGGGACTGGCAGGGCCCTGGCCGTCCCGCTCAGAGGTGCAGGGTCGATTCTCCTTTGTCCTGGATGATCCCGCGCTTTCCATCTGTCCCTGCCTGAGCTGTGGGGGGAGGGATGCTCGTTCCCAGACAGACTTGGCCACGCTTTCCCCTTAGTGAGCTACAGGGACCCCCGAGATGGGGCACCCCATCTGCTGGGCCCTCTTGGGAGGCTTCCCACTTACCCAGATCTGCCAGCAGGGCACCAGCGGCTCCCATTGTCCGGAGGCTCTGGTGAGCCCATGCCAGGGGCAGGGATGTCAGCAGAAAGGCTCACCCCATGGGTGCTGCCGATGGGGAGCTGATGGCAGGGTGGAGCCCGGGGTTCCCTGGGACGGGAGCACAGCCCCACCCAAGGGTGCACTGCGAGAGCCCGGCTCTGGCCCTGTCTCACCCTGTCGCTTCTCTTGCTCGGGGCCAGGTTCTGCTGCCCCCCAGGCTGATGCCCGTCCCACCCAGCCAGCGCCTGGAATGGAGTGAGTCTATGAGCCCCCTCCGGATCAGCGTCGGTGGCCTTCCCGTCCTAGCGTCCATGACGAAGGCTGCTGACCCCCGTTTCCGACTGCGCTGGAAGGCCATCCTGGTGTCCTCGCTCAGCATCGCCTTGGTGCTGCTCCTGCTCTGCTTTCACCGCTCAGCCACAGGCAGGCCGGCCCCGGCAAACACCCATAACTGGCGGCTCAGCCCGCTGCCTGGGGACAGGTACAATGACACCTACCCGCTCTCCCCGCCCCAGAGGAACTCGGAAGGGGTGCGCTACAGGATTGGGGTCATTGCCGACCTGGACACGGGCTCCAAGGGCCCGCAGGAGCACACCTGGTTCAGTTACCTGAAGAAGGGCTACCTGACCCTGTCGGCCAGCGCAGACAGAGTGACGGTGGAGTGGGACCGAGCCAACAGCGTGCTGGAGTCCCATCTGGCCGAGAAGGGGAGAGGCATGGAGCTCTCAGAGCTGGTCGTCTTCAACGGGAAGCTGTATGCAGTGGACGACCGGACGGGAGTGGTCTACCTGATTGAGGGCACCACAGTGGTGCCCTGGGTGATCCTATCGGATGGGGATGGCACCGTGGGCAAAGGTGA
The DNA here is from genome assembly GCA_007922305.1 of Dermatemys mawii. Lineage (NCBI taxonomy): Eukaryota > Metazoa > Chordata > Testudines > Dermatemydidae > Dermatemys > Dermatemys mawii. Next base: position 24,473,054 of record ML677373.1, read on the forward strand.
GCCCTGCTCTCCCCGTGTCTTCCCTGCCGCAGCACTGATCCAGGACAAACTGTGCAGCCAGAGAAAAGCTGCCCGGTGCTTAGTAGCCCAGCCCGTACCGTCATGGATCACAGCCATGGGAATCCCCCCAGGAGAGGCTGGGAAAGGACCCACCTTGCTGCCCCAGTCTGCCCCTGCCTGGGGCCCTGTCCCCTGGGGGTGCATCCACCCCTTCCCCTGGGCAAACTAACGCTGGGTCTTTCTGCCTAGGCTTCAAAGCCGAGTGGCTGGCGGTGAAGGACGAGCACCTGTACGTGGGGGGCCTGGGGAAGGAGTGGACGACGACCACAGGGGAGGTGATGAACGAGAACCCGGAGTGGGTGAAGGTGGTCGGCTCCAAGGGGGACGTGGGCCATGAGAACTGGGTGTCCAACTACAACGCGCTGAGGGCAGCGGCTGGCATCAAACCCCCAGGTAAGAGGCGGGACTCGCCCCCAGCTGCCCCACAGCCCTGGGCAGTCCCATCGACGCTTGTGGAGAGGGGCCGGAAGGCATTCCTGATACTGGACCCTCCAGGCTGTGGGGTGAACTGGACGTTTGAACCTTCCCTCCCCACACCCATGGGGAGCGATTGTGGGCGGGGCTGGGTGCCGGGGCGAGACCCCTCCTGCCCGTTGTGCTGGGACCAGGCTTGTGCCTGCAGCAGTGTGGAGAGCCGTGTGCAGCGTGCAGTCCCTGGGCGCACTGGCAGTCGATAGCCCCACGGAGCTGCTGGAGGCAGGGCCCTGGTTAGGGAAGCTGGGAGGGAGAATCTTCTTCTCGCGAGTAGGCAGCCTAGCTGGCCTCCCACCCTATCCACTGGCCCTGCCCCATCCATGCAACCTCGTGGGAATCCCAGAGAGGAGGGGCTCTGCTGGCACCCGCTCCCCTGCCCCAGGAAAGGGGCATCAGCCCCCAGGTGATACACAGAGGGGGCTGTGGCCCAGGGCATCTGTCACACCCTGACTGAGCACTGGCAGCTCCTGGCTCCCAGCCCTGTGCTCTGCCTGCCTCGGAGTCGCTCTCACCCCAGCCCTGCCCTCGCCAGGTTACCTGATCCATGAGTCAGCCGCCTGGAGCGAGACGCTGCAGCGCTGGTTCTTCCTGCCACGCCGGGCCAGCCAGGAGCGCTACGAAGAGAAGGCTGATGAGCACCGGGGCACCAATCTGCTGCTGCGGGCCACGCAGGACTTCAGCAACATTGCCGTCAGCCATGTGGGGGCCGCCGTCCCGACCCACGGCTTCTCCTCCTTCAAGTTCATCCCTGACACTGACGACCAGCTCATCGTGGCCCTGAAATCGGAGGAGGACGATGGCAAGGTCGCCACTTACATCATGGCCTTCACGCTGGACGGGCGCTTCCTGCTGCCGGAGACCCGGATCGGGGCCGTGAAATACGAGGGGATTGAGTTCATTTAACAGGGACTCTGGCCTGGGTTCGAGAGACAGGAGGGGACACCCTGGGGTCGGGTGCACGGGGCTTTGCCTGAGCTCTGTCGCCATGGGAGGCGCGCCGCTCCTGAGCTGGGCAGGGCAGCCAGCCTGGATCCCTGTGGGGCAGGACTCCGGGACTGGGTCCCAGGCTTCTGCAGTTCCCATCTTGGCTTGAATGTCTGGATCACAGCACCTGATCTCATTGCAAGCTCCCTCGTGGGCCTCTGCAGGGCTGCAAGCCCTTGACCTGCACCCCAGGGCCCTTCCCAGGCTGCCCCGCAGAGCACTGGCAGGGGAGGTCTCCAGGGGGCTTAGGGAAGCTGAGGCAGCCGCTCAGGGAGAGTTTCCTTTCCTGCCCAGCCAGGGCCGTGGAATTGCTCAGCAGCTCTGAGACTGGCCCCCGATTGTCTTCCCCTCCCCTTGCTGATGCCCCCGCTGCTACGTTACCCTGGAGTTTCCCCACAGCACCGAGTTGCAACAGCTCATGCCAACAGGGCGGTGCCCCGTAGGCTGATGTGTAGGAACCAGCTCCCAAGCGCTGCTCTTCTGCCTGGAAAGAGCCTGTGGACAGCTGGGGCAGGTGCGCAGGGCCCCGCTGGCTCAGAAGGGAGCCATGCTACGGCCTGGGCCGTTGAACAGCCAAAGTGAAACAGCTCCAGGTGAGGGTTTTGCTCTGCTCTGTGCCACGGGACCTCCTGCTGGGAACCGCCAGGCTGGAGAGGTGGGGATCCAATTCCCTCCCTCCCAGCCAGTGGCTGGGCGTCTCCTCTGAATCCGCCTGAAGCCGGGTGAGGGCTCCAGCATGCAGCTCTCCGTGGGATGGGAGCAGTCTGGCGCCAGCCTCTGCGGTGAGCCCCGAGGGCCCTGCCCTTTGCCCGGGGAAGGGGCCGGGACGTTGGCCTGGCCCCAGCCAACACGAGCTGCCTCCCTTCTGGCCCAAGGAGCCGTCTCCAGGTACTCCAGCCTGGCAGAGCCTGTGCAAAGGCCTTTCCTCTTCAGATTTCCCTGGGCTCCGTTGTGCCCCCCGGGAAGGACCCGGCCCCCTGCTCTGGCTGGGCAGGGTAAGGGAATGGCTACGCGACTTTAAGTGGAGGCTGGTCCCTGCTCTGCCCCTCAGGCCACGAGTCCCTCTGCCCTGATGCCTGTGGCAGAGGGACCCTTGCCAAGGCCTGCCCGACTGCGCTGTGCGCACAGAGAATGGCCAAGTCAGGCAGGAATCCACACAAGCGCTGGGCCTGGTCCCTGCTCTGCCGGCTGAGGGGTGCAGCTTTGCACCTGGTTAGTGACTGTCCAGCCCCTCAGACCGGGCTGGGCTGCCTGGCTGCTGCATCCATCCAATAAACCAGACCCTTCTGGGGTGGGCGTCTCGCCCTCCAGGGCTGGGTGGGGGGTCGCGAAACGGGACAGTCCCACTACAGCCGCTTTCCAGCCAACTGCGCAAAGTGGCCCAGCCCCTGGCAGAATGGGATTGGCTCTTCCTGAGTCCTCCCCGTCCCGGTGAGGCTCTGGCTGCTGAGCTGGACCCGTATTGCGTTATAAATTGGTGCTGGCGGTACTGGCTGAAAGGGGCTCGCTGGCATGGCTCCAGCAGGCTGCCTTCACCAGGGCACCAGGTCCATTCTGTAGGCAGCCTTCCCCTGGCTGGAGGCCTGCTCTCCCCTCCTGGGCTAGGGCCCAGAGAGCTCCCTTCCCACACTGCAGTGGTACAGTGCGGGGACTGACCAACCCATGCAGGGCCTCCCCTGGCAGCGGGAGAGCATCCCACACCCATGGGAACAGTCCCAGAGATGGGCAGGGCAGCAGGAGACCTGGCAGAGCCCTTGGCTGCCTGGTACAGAGCAGCAGCTGTGGGTGCAAAAAGCCGTCCCGGGGGTGGGGGGGAGCCGCTGGCCCTCCCCTTCCCTTGCCCTATGCCCGGGGCGCTCAGACCTTGACTGGGGAGCGGGGGACCTGCCCGGTTCCTCTGGCAGAGAGCAGCTCCCCGTTCTTGGCTCAGGCCTTGGCTCTCCGTTCCCTGGCGGGGGCACAGAGACTCAAGGTCGGGGATAGTCCATTGTTATTTGTCATGGTCCAGACTTGAGAGACTTTTCACACCCCACGAGCGCCAACCATAACAAGGAAATAAACAGATTTTTTGGGTCTGTACCAAAGTGTCCGGTGGCCCCTGCTCTGTCTCTTGACTCCTCCTGCTCTAGGTCCTGCAGCCCATTGTCACGGAGTCCCCGGGGCGATGGTCTGGAACTGCTCCCTACGAAGCCAGTCAGGACTCTGGGGGGAAGCTTCTTCTCCGTAAACAGCCTGTATTCAGGGCTAGGAGCTTCACAGCTTCCACCTTCCTGGGTCTGACCTCAGAGCATTCAGCACCTTCTGCCCCTCCGTGCGCTTCCCCCAGCGAGCCCGCCCAGGCGGAGTCCTGGGGGAGCCCGTGGGTCTGCACCCCAACTCCACAGTCAGACGTGACTCTCAGCCAGCCAGTAAAACAGAGGTTTATTAGATGACAGGTACCTGGTCTAACACAGACCACGCAGCGAACGCGACCACTCAGCTGGATCCATTTTGGGGCCAGAGAGCCAGGCCAGCCTGCCTGTAGCTCTCTGCCTCTTCCTAGCCAGACCCAGACTGACTCTCACTCCCCCAGCTCCTCCCCTGCTTCCTTTGTCTCCTTCCCAGGCAGGAAGTCAGGTGACCTCTCCCCCCCACCTGGAGTCAAGTTACAGCTTCAGGTATGTCAAGAATCAGAGGGGAGTACGGACACCGTCACACAATAGTCAGAGGAGCCATCCAGAGCATTTCTATTCCCTCACACCCATCTCTTCACTGCAGGGTCTGGCAGGCCTGGTTTCCTCGCGCCTGGCCCTCTGCTCCCCGGAGGCCCCATTCCCAGGTGGTCGAGTCCCTGCCAGTGGGGGCTGGTTTGACAGCGGGGCATTGGTACTGAACCCAGAGCGGGTTCCCCGGGGTCTTGGGCCGATGATGCTGGAAAACCAACTTGCGTCAGTAGGTGGCAGCGTCCGTGTGCTGGTGGCACGGAGCCTGGCGCCCAGGCTGGCGCGCTCTGGTTTGGGAGAAGCCAGGGAGAGCTGGCCGGGTGCCAGCTTCGCAGGAGGGATGTGCTGAGGACACTGGTGCCAGAAGACCCCTGTGCTGAGGCTGTCCCCCCCTGCCAGCCGTGGAGCGGTGCTGAGGATCGTGGCTCCTGTCTAGCTCGGGCAGGGTGGCCACGTGCATGAGGCGATAGAAGCGGAACGTCACCTCTGCTGCTGCGACGGGCGCCTCGCTCCCTGCCTCAGGTTCTCCATACCCCCCCCTTGGGAAACACTTTGAGGTCTCCAGGAAAGAGCTGGCTCACTGCTGCTTCACTGAGTCGCCAAAGGCCGGGCCCAGGGGCTCTCCCTTGGGCAGGTCTCACGTGGCCTGCGATTGACGTTCCCTATGCTCCTGTGCGTTGGTGGCTCTGTACTGTCCAAGCAGCTCGGGGCCGGGCCAGGGCCAGCGCCACAGCCCAGACAGACAGAGGGGATTGTGGGGCCTGCAGAGCAGAAATCAGGTAGCCAGGGGAAATTGCCTAAACCGACCCTGAGCCACTGTCCAAGCAATGCCAGCCTGAGCTAAGCAGCCACCCAAACAGGCCCCTCAGCCCGCACGCACGGCACCCTCACCGGATCAGACTGAAGGAGGCTCTAGGTCCCGAGACTTGGGGCCCACGGCCCTCTCCAGCCTGGGACTGCTGCTCTCTCCCTGGCATGCCTTGGACTGCTTTGTCTGCCGTGACCAGGGCTGCCGGCCCCAGTTAGTGCATGTTCCAGCGAAGGTAGAAACTGGTCAGCTGGAGGCTCACGCCATGTACATGCTAATCAGCATCCACCGGCTCATTGGAGAGGTCCCCCAGGGAGCCAGTTTTAGCCTCCCCGGGATGGCGAATGGTGGGAACTGCTGTGAGAGGCCATCGGTTCCGTTCCTGTGTGGAGCGCGGCCAGGGCTCTGCCTTGGGGAGCCACAGCGGAGTCCTGGCTCAGGCTGGCGTGTCCAGGTGAGTCCGCGTGGCCTGGGCTCGCTCGAGAGAGGAGCTCTCGTGTGGTGGAGGGTTCACTTAGCGCCCGTGAGATGCGGTGGTTGGCTCACGTTGGTGCCTGTCTGCTGTGGACGGTGGATGTGGCAGATCTCATCTCTGTTCAGCACAGGACTTGATTTAATCTGAGGCCCCCAGTCACCCCCAAGTGAGGGCTTATCTATGGTTCTGCAAGCGTGAGGGGTTGGGCGGGGAGTGAGCCTGGCTGTGTCTGGGGTCTCCCAGCGTACATACCCCGGGAGAGCTGAGCTCACGGTGGGTGAAGGCAGCAGGAGCAGGGTGGACGCTCTTTCCAGTCCTCCAGCCCCAGGCCAGCGGGCCCCATCCAGCCCTGCCCTCTCCACCAAGGACCCAGACTCAGCCGGCTCTCCAGGGCCCAGCTCTCCAGCGCCCAGGCTCTGGAAGGCTGGTACAGGAGGCCCCGCGAGTCCTGGCAGGGAAAATCCAAGTCCCCAGGGGCAGTTTGAGTTCAGTTCACCCCATCCCAGTATCCAGACTACACCGAGGCAGCTCACAGGACTCTCCAGTACCCAGCGGCACCTGAGCCCCGTCACTCTCCAGTCAGTGCCTACATGGGCAGAGCAGCTCTGGAGCCAGGCTCCAGCAGGGCACCAGCCGCTCCCTGTGCTGCCCGGTACACCGGGTGCTATGGATCAGTCTCACCCATTCTGATCCCCGGGACGCCCCAGCTGTGCCTTGGAATTGAATCCACCTCCCACTGAGCACCGCTGCTGCAGCTCCGCATCCTCCTTCTCCTCTGACGCCCACCAGCGCTCCCTGCACGTGCAGTGTGTGTGTGCCGGCCTGCAGTTTGAGATCCCTGGGTGGGTTGGGCTGAGTGCGGGCCCTGCTGTCTGCCGGGATCACTTAGGGCTCCATAGCGGCTAGAAGCAGTCACTCCAGAAGAAGATGCAAGCTTTCCAGTGGCAGGGAGTTCCCCAGGTTGTGCATGGGATCTGGAAGTGTTTCCTTGTGTTAGTTTTCCACGTGTGGCCCCTCATGTGCCCAGTTCTTTGAGCAGGCCTCAGAGCAGCCTGCTGCCCTCCCTGTTTGATCCAACTGGGGCTGGGCTCCATGCAGCCACTGGCCATGGTCCTGCTCCACTGCACACACCTGGCACCTGCCCATCTGCCTGCGGGTCTGGCCTGGTTTGGGCCCCCGCAGGGGCTGTTCAAGGAAGGGGTGACCCCGGCCCCTCCACTGCAGCACTGTGACGGAATGGAAATACTGTGTGGGTGCCTCAGTTTCCCCAATGCATTTCTTGAGTGTCTATGTGGAGGGATAAGGGTGTGTAGTTGGTGCAGAGCAGAGAGACAGTGTAAGCAAGTAGCCGACTCCCTGCCTTGGGCCTGGCCCTCCCCCGCCCCTTGTAAGGTGTTTGCTGGAACCTGAGAACAAAGAAGTCGGGTGACACCTCCTGCCTGGGAAAGAGACAAAGGAAAAGCAGAGGAGGGGCTGGGGGGTGAGTTTCAGTCTGGATCTGGCTGGCAGCAGGGAGTGAGCTAAAGGCCGGGGGCGCCTGGCTCTCTGACCCCCAAAATGGACCCAGCAGAAGGGTAGCGTTTGCTCTACCTACAAGCTCTGTCTTAGATCCCCTGTCATCTAATAAACCTCTGTTTTACTGGCTGGCTGAGAGTCACGTCTGAATGTGGAGTTGGGGTGCAGACCCACGGGCTTCCCCAGGATCCCACCTGGGTGGGCTCGCTGGGGGAAGCACACGGAGGGACAGAAGGTGCTGAATGCTCCGAGGTCAGACCCAGGAAGGTGGAAGCTGTAAGCTGTGAAGCTCCTAGCCCTGGAGACAGGCTGTTCCCAGAGGGGAAGTTCCCCCCAGAGTCCTGACTGGCTTCGTAGGAAGCAGTTCCAGACCCTCGCCCCGGGAACTCTGTGACAAGCACTTACTATGGGCAGCCCCCTGCTGTGCCCACCCATCCCCCACCCCCCTGGCACAGCCTGGAGGGGAGGGAGACCCTGGCCTGCCTTGGCCAGGACCAGGCCACAGTCCCGTCCTGTCCCATCCTGTCTGTCCGTGCCCACCCCCCCCCCAGCTTCTTGCCAGCACCTATGTCCCTGGGTTCTGCAGGGCAGGGGCTGGGAGGCTCTGGCCAAATCCCCCTTCCTCCCCGCCAACTACCTGCACCCCTGCCCTGCTGGGCCAGTTCACACCCCCTTGCAGGGGTCAGCTGCAGCATGCTCAAAACAACCAGCGGTCCGTCCCCCCCCGCCCCGCCCAAGACTGGAGCAGCCCTGGCCCATGCACACAGCCCCCAGGGAGCAGGCTGGCGACACGGAGTCAGCTGCAGCTCCTGGCCCGCTGGAGACGGCTAGGTGAGCTCCCCCCACCCCCCACCGCTGCCCTGTGGGTATGTGGTTAGCTGGGGGTGCTGAGCTGGGGGTGTCTGACTGCTGCCCCCTGCTGCAGGGGATGAGCTCTGGGCTGTTTGTGTGTGGGCGAGCTGGCCTGTGCCGATGGGCTTGGGTCCCTGGGACCTTCCCTCAGGGCCTCGATGGTCCAGCGGCAGCTGGAGGGGCTGGGCCGGTGGGATGAAGAGCTCAGCCCCTCTCAGCAGCAGCACAGAGCCCCCAGTGCAGCCCTGCCTCGCTTTGTGCCCGAACCAGCCTGCAAGCGTGTGGAACAGGCTCCCAGCTGGGGACTGGCACCACAGCGGCTCCCCACCAGCCCAGCCCTGGCATGTGACTGGCCTCCAGTTCCAACGGGCGCGGACCCACGCAGGTACAGGCATGCCTGGCATGCTGACTGCCATGGCAACGCTGCATGGTGCCCTGGTTATGTAAACGTGCCCCCCCGCCCCCGAGTTCTGCTGATGGGGGAACAGGTGACGTGATCTGATAGCTCTGGTCTGGGCTGCATCTCCAGAGAAGTTCAGCTCACCCCTCAGCTGCATCCTGCGGTGGGGTGGCCCCCTGGGCTGGGAGTCTTTGGCTCAGTGAGACCTCACCCATTTATCTAGGGGGTCGCTGCCCAGCACACAGGATAGAATCGGAGGGAGGGGGCAGCCTGGTCCAGGAATAGGGCCAGACTCCTGGGTTCGATTACCACTGCCCCGAGCCTGCCGGGGGAATCTCAGATAAGTCCCCTCTCTGCCCTATGTCTGTGTCCCCATCTGCAGGCCTGGCCAGTGAGAGCTCTGCTGTGTGGCATGGCCTGTGAGCCTAGGCGGCCCCTGGCCCCATGTGACAGGGAGAGAGAACATGCGCCCCTTTAAGAGTCCAGCTTGCAGGAGGAGAAAACACAGAGATGCTCATAAACAACCGAGTACTCTCAGTAATGACTAACAGCTGGCAGGGGAAGTGAGCGCCAGCTGGGGCCTGGGCCAGCGCTACAGCCCAGAGACAGAGGGGATTGTGGGGCCTGCAGAGCAGACAGCAAGTAGCCACGGGCTCGCCAGCCAGGGAAACAAGCTGTCACAGCCAGACCCCTGGAGCAGAGCCCCTGTGCTGCCAGCAGCCGGAGGCTGGGGAGGACTTCCCCTGGTGGGCACCGCCAGGGCTCCCTCCCGCTGTGAGCACAGGGCAGCGATTCACCCCAGGCATCTTGGGAACCCTGAAAGGTGTCACCCCCAATAACCCCGGCACCTCCGCTAACCCCGGAACCGTTTGCCCTGCACCCTGGAGATGGAGGTGGAGTTCGTTTAGGTGAGCGGTGATGTCAGTCAGAAACATGAGCTTACACAACCATGTCATCATCCATTTCGGGGGGGGGGTTGTCCTTTTTCTGACAAAAAGGCCTTGATTGCATCAAAACAGTTTACAGAGTGCACCAAACCCTTGCCGTGACTCGGCCTCTGAATGCTGTTATAAGCACCGTCCATCTCTTCTATCAGGGCTTGACACGGTGAGTCAGAGCAGACGGAGCAGCAAAGACATTCACGATTCGCACCACTGCATTCATCACATTATTAGGCTCTGAATTAGAAATTTTAGCACACAGGTTTTCTTGCTGGGTGATACAATGAAATTTGACTGCCAGGACGGTCAATTTGATCTTCAAGTAACTGAAGCTCTTCGGTTTTCTGACCAAGGCAGGGGCACCGTCTGTTGTCACACAAAACATTTTTCTGATGTTAACTCCTCATTCTTCAACATGGGTTACAAAACGTTCCACTCTATCTTCCCCCATTGTTGTGTCATTCAGGGGTTTTAGGCAACAAAGTTGGATTTTATTGGAAACACAATATCTTGCAACAATTGCCAAACGCAGAACGTCCTTTAGATCCACGCTCTCATCAACAGCAGCGCTAAACCCTGCCGTGTCTTTTAATGCAGTAGTCTGCTTTTTGTTAATGTTTTCTGCCATTTCGCTTATGCGTCTCTCAACTGTTCCGGCAGAGACGAGCAGTTCTTTTATTCTAGATATGATCACAGCGTTATTTGGCAAATCATTGAACAAAACCTCCAAACTGCTGAGAAAACCCTCTTTTATATATTCTCCATCTGTAAACGGCTTTCCGTTTTTTTGCAATGCACTGTGCAATCTTGTAACTTCCTTCTGCGGCTTGATTTTTTACTTACACTCAAGCATTTAAAAACACTGTTTTGCTTCTCATATCCTCCCACTGCCTTTTTGATTGATTCAGTCTTGTCTGCTTTGTCTCGTGCTTTGTTTGAAAATGTCGTTGAACACTTGATGTGCGACAAACACTTTCACACCAGAAAGCACAAACAGCCCAGTCCCTCTTCTGAATAAATCCAAACGGGGCTGTCCAAGAAGGCTGAAATGAACAGACATCTAACGTCGCTCTCTTAGGAGCTGACATTTTGTCAAATATACCCCTCAAGAACTCGCGACAGATGGCGCGCGCACCGTCAGCCACGGTGCGCTGTTCCACGGGCTGTAAGCAGCAAATCAGGACTTAAAAATAGCCCAGTACAGTGGAGCTGGAACAACTTTTAACGTGGGGCTGCTGAGCTGCGCCCCCTCTTGCCCCTGTCTGCACCTGCACTGCCCCAGGCTGGGGCCAGTGGGCCGGGTGAGGGCACTTCCAGGCGGCTGCAGAGCCGCGGGCCAGCGGCTGGGACCCCGGGGGAGAGCAGAGCAGAGGTGGCTGTGCTGTGCCCGCTGTGTCATGGGTGGATTCCAAGCACTGGCCTGGTCCTCCTGCCTGGGTTGTTTTCATGCTCTGCTCACCAATGTCTTTCCTTTGGCAGCCAATGAAGTGTTGCCGGGTGAGGCAGGGACAACACCGCCACTGCCCGCTGCGTCACAAAAGGAGATGCCTCTCATGCCAGCTTCACTTCAGCGCACCCTGCTCTGGTCCCTGGGACAGGCTGCACCTGTTCCTTGAGCAGACTGCCAGGGATGGGGCTGGGCAGGAGCAGCAGATGCCAGGGCTGGGAGTTGCCCATGGCATGGGCACGGCGTGGGCCCACCTTGCCATAACTGTACACACTGGATCCAGTCTCCACCCCGTGGCCCGGAGCAGGGGATGAGATTGCCAGCCTGAGGTCCAGGAGCTGCTGGCAGGCCAAGTGGGTGTGTGGCCGAGGGGACCATGCAGACGGGCTTCTGGGAGCGTGACGGGTCTGGGCTCTGCCAGGCTGTTGGGGAGCAGGCACAGAGTCAGCCAGGGGGACCAGGCTCGAAGCCCTTGACCCACAGCACAGATCTCGAGAGAGCCAGGGCCGTGCATGCCAATAGGGAGCTGGGCTTTGGCAAGCCAGGACCTGGTGGCAGCCATGACCTGCCTCACTCAGTCTCCTCTGAGGAGTCCCCTTTCTTCCCATCAGAGCCAGCTTCCCCCTCCTGCTCTACCCTCACTTTGGGAGCCAGGGCCTAGCCCTGGAATTGCCCTCACCTGGCCTGTGTGCCCAGTGGGCCATGGGGCAGGTTGGCCAGGGGTGGCTCTTTGTGAGATGGCCATTGCTGGGATTTGGGCTGAAACTCCCCCCAGCCTGAGGTGCTGGTGTGCCCGAGCTGGGGCCCTCTCCCCAGGGCAGAGCCAGCCAGGCAGGCTCTTTCCCCTCCCCCTGCCTGTGTTTACTGAGTGCCTCTGGAGAGCGGAGCAATGAGCCAGCATGGGGCTGGCCATGTGTTTCCATTTATCCCAGCAGCCGTGACTCACTGCTGGGCTCCGGGCTGGGGGGAGCTTCCTCCAGCGCCTCTGTGGAACATTCCCAGCAGGGGCCTGCTGCCCCCCGACCCATCTGAGAGCCGGGGAGCCCTGTCCCCGCCCACTCTGGACCCCAGAGCTGCCCAGCTCCCAGCGCCAACAGTGCTGGGGGCCTCCAGCCCTCCCAGTGGCTCCTCTCTCACTTCTGACTTTGTCTCAGCTTCTCTCTCTCCGGGCCTGGCCCAGGCCTCCCACCCTCACCACTTTGGGGCCCTTCTCTTCCTTCTGCTGTAGCACCCCGGGGTGGCCAATCCCTCTGTTGTCACTCCCACCCCACCCACATCCCAGTACTGCCTCAGTTTCCCCTGCTGAGCTCTTAGCCATGTCTGTCTTCTGCAGCTGTCACAGGGCCTTGGCCTCCAGCATTGCTGTGACTGGCAGTAAGGCAGCACCTCCAGGCTCTGCTGTGTGTGCTCCAAACTCGCTCGCCCCCATTCCAAGACAGCCCCACGGCCATCCCAGAGCCAAGTTCCCAACTCTCCTCCCCGATCTGGCCCCAGCTGGCCTTGAGGGCCTGGCCGCTCTCTAGAGCCGTGCCCCATCCCTCCGTGATGCTCACTGTCAGTATCAGAGGCCAGTGCTGTTGTTGAAGGGGACTGTGATGGGGCTTTCACCCCACACCAGTCCTGACGGGGTTAAGGTGACTAAATGGGCCAAGTGCCTCAAGGGAAGCCCAGGCTCAATAAGGCTGAAGCGCCCCCGGGCAAGCGGAGAACCGAAGGTCAGGGGCAGGCGGCAGTGGGATGCAGTCACCCCCTGAGTGGAGAGAGGTGTGTTCGCGGTTACAGGCTCTGGTAAGAAGCCCAAGTGGGGAGTAGCCACAGGAGCGGAGGAAGCTGGGCCAGGTGGAAAACCCAGGGGCCAGAAGGGGGAAGTAGCACCCAGATCCAGGAGTGAGTAGCCCCTAGCTGTGAAGCCCAGGGTCCCTGCGCTGGCCACGCTTGGAATGGCAGAGAGATGCCGACAGCCCCTGAAAGGGGAGGACTACAGAGCCCTGGCTCGAGGGCTGCATCGCAGTGAACAAGACTGAGTCCTGGAGGGGAGCTGAGAGGCTGTGGGAAGGGGCCCTGGTGAGCCAATCCCCAGCTGGGCCATGAGGAGGCGTGGCGGGGTGACTCCTGAATCCGTTACAGGGACCAGTGGGGAGGGCAGCCTGGGCCCCCTGCCCAGAGCACAGCGCTGGTGATGCCAGGAGAAAGGGGAAGGTTCAGCTCACAGGACGCTGATTCCAGCTCCACCCTGGGCTAGTCCTCAGGCAGTACCTGGGGATAAACATCCGGCTCGAACCAACTCCGCCTCCTTGCAAACCCCCCTCTCTGGGTGTTGTAGTTATTGGGACACCAGAGAACGCCTGAAGAGCGTGAGGGGGGATGTAATGCGCTGGCTTTAGGTTTCAGAGTTAACACCCCACTGAGGTGAATGGGGCAATTCATCCTCCGCCGAACTCGTCTCAGGCTGGCGGCAGACTCAGGCAGGTGTTCGCCCAATGCTCACATCTCTGTTGTTTCCTGCCAGCCAGGAGAACGTGGCCTTTTCTCCAGTGCATGCTGAGATGGGGAGCCCAGTGCCATGGCAAGGAGCGGGGTCGTGGCTGTTTGTTCCGTTCGTGATGCTGAGCTGGAGTTCGGAGCAGACTGTCCCTGCGGGGTGTAGCAGGCAGGATCAGCCCCCACAGCCCTGCCAGGCACAGCCACAGACCCACGCGCTCTCCCCACTCTCAGGGTGAGGCAGGAACTGCTGGAGAGCCGGAGCATGGAACCAGCAGGAACGTTGTGTCTGTTCCATGTGGCTGTCAGTGGTCTCACAAAGCCTGACTCCTCCATGCTGGGACAGAGGCCTGGGGGCAGTGTCGCAGGGTTGGGGTGCACTGTGGGCTGCAGGGCCCAGGGAAGAGCTGAGCTCTGTGTGCACGGTAAAGGACAAGGGTCTGGAAAGTGGCACGTTGGTGGGTGTGAGCAGTGCCCGGTGCTCGCACTGCGGGAAAGCAGGTGCCTGTGGAGCTCAAGGGAACAGATGGGAAGAGACCAGCAGGAGGAACCAGTCACAGCCCGTGGAGGAGGCAGAGGCCAGCTCTCAGAGGCTGTGTCGGGGCTGGTGCTGATGTCACAGCCGTGGGCCCTCGGCTCCTGAGCACAGGGCAGTGGTGATGGCAGGAGACCGACCCCTTCCCCCAGCGCTCACATTTCAGGGGAAGAAAATATCCCCCAGCCATGATCCTCCCCCTGGCCTGCCATGGCTCTCTGCTCCCAGGGAGGGGCAGCGCTTGGCTCCGGGGGCCCACCTGTCACTGCCATGGTGGGGGGTTAAGTATTGGAGTGTGTATGTTTAGTAGGTTGTTGAAACAATGCAATGAACACATTCCCACCTGTGTTAATTCTAATGAACCATGGCCCTGCTGCAGGCTCCATTTTGGAGAGTTTCTCAGAAGATGCTCTAGGGGAAGGGAGGGTGAGGGGGGCACAAGGTGGAAGTTTGGTCTAGGGCGCAGAATATCCTTGCACCGGCCCTGGGGCCCCCTGGGGCCTTGTCCTCCCCCCCCATTGCTGGGCGCTGGCAGGGCTGGTGCCGACCCAGGGGCTGGTTCTGGGTGGGAGCCCGGGTGCATGACCAGCGGCAGGGGCAGAGGGGCCCAGGCAGGGCCTGGCGGACACACGCCGCAGGGCCGGGGAAGGAAGGGGCCGGAGCGAGCGAGCTGCTGAGCGCAGCGGCCTGGCCCCGTGCCACGGGGAGGAGCAGCCGCGGGCCCCGAGCGCGTTAAAAGCCGCTTTCGCCGAGCAGCGCAGCAAACCCTCCGTGCAAGGGAGGCAGCCGCGGCGTCTGCAGCCTCCTGTCGGCGGGGAACGCGGCTCTCCAGGCCCGGCGGAGCCGGACTCGGCGGGAGCCTGGCGGGGCTGGATGCGGGGCCGCCCCCGGGCGCTCTGAGACCCGCACGATGAGCGCTGCTCTGCCCAGCCTGCTGGCCTGGCTGGCGCTGCTGCTGCTCGGGCGGGCGGCGCGCCCGACCGACGCCTGCAGCTGCTCCCCGGTGCACCCGCAGCAGGCCTTCTGCAACGCCGACCTAGGTAAGAGGCGCCCCCGCCGCGCCCCGCTCCCACCCCGGCGCGCCGCGCCTCCTCCCGCACCGGGGAGCCGGGCCTGCGGGGGCCGCTGCGGCGGAGCCGCGGCTCACTGCGGCCGGGAAACACACACCGCCCCGCGGGGGCCGCCCGCAGCGTCCGCCCGGGAAAGTTGGGCGGGGGGGCCCGACGTGTGCCCGGGCCAGGCCAGGCGGCGCTGGTGGCCGGAGGGGGGATGGAGCCCAGGCTACTGGGGGCTGCGCTGGGTTGCGGCAGGGCTGGATTAACCTTTTGTCGGGTCGGCGCCAAATTTATTTGTGGGCCGCCAGGGGAGTAGTGGGGCAGGGGGGCCGGTCCCGGAGCGTGGGGCCAGCCGGGGCTATGGGGCAGGGCAGGGGTGGTCCTGCTTTGCCTAGCCCAGGGCACTGTTTACAATAGTTGCCAGATGCACAGTGGCCCACCCGGCCCTGTGCTGCCAGCCTGTCCCCTCCCCTTGGAGGGTGGGCCCATGCTGTGCCATACAGCCCCCACATCCCTATGGCCAGAGCCCCCCCAGCTCCCTCCACCCAAATGCACACCACCCCTGCCTAGAATCCCCTCTCCCTTGTGCCCCAACATGCACCGCTTCCCTGCCCCCTTGCAGCCCAAGCCCCCACCCTGCCCCCACAAGAAGGCTTGCTGCTTCCCTGGTAGCTGCTGGGGAGCCAGCCCAGACCTGTTGAACCTGGAAGAGATGAGTCTGCGGGGAACAGAGCCGGTCACTCCCAGTCCTGGGCCTGGAGCTGTTCATGAGGGGACAAGGCACCTGCAACTCCCACCGTGCTGGGGAGTCTGGAGCTGGACAGGGGCATGGCCAGAGCTCCCCGGGACTGCGCGGAGTCACCACCTCTCCCCAGCAGCCTCAAGCTCCCTGGCGCCCTTACCAGGGCGGGAGCTGCTGGTGTCCATCTCTGCCGACCTGGGAGCTGCCCGGGCCTGCTCCCTCATAGCCAGCTGGCTCTGGTGAGAGATGGGAACAGGAGCCTGCTGTCGTCCTCCTGGGCCATCTGTCTCTGCCTCTCGGCCACTTGGCTTTCAGCTGAGAATCATTTGGGCTTCATCTGTCACCTAGCTAGCAGAGGGTGCCCTGCCCTGGTTCCCTTCTCCCTCCAGCCCGTGGGACAGACACGCGCCTACAGCAGGGCCTCCCGTCTTATCTCCTCTGTCACCAAACGTGTTGTCCATTTGATGGTTCCCCGCGGTAATGCCTTTAAGCGCCGTGGTCCTCCAGGCCTGGCCGGATTGGCCTGCTGGCCTGTGTGGGGCTGCGTAGACGAAGCTGCAGCAGCAAAGCCCCGCCAGTGATGCCTCGGAGCTCTCTCCAGACCCAGCGCCAGCCTCAAACTGCACTCCAGCTTCCCGGGGTTGTGGCCTCAGGGCTTCTGCCTGTTTCACTGGAGGTGGTGCTAGGTGGGGTGGGTTGGCCAGGCTGCCAGGAGAGGGGGTGTCGGTGGGGTGAGACTCCTTCAGGCCATTGTCGCTCTGGGTTTCTGAACCGGGCAGCGAGGCCGGGGCAGATCCTCCTCCAGACATCTGAGCTTGGTTTGCTTTGTCCCCAGCCGCCCCTCCCCCAGCTCAGCCTGGGCATTGGGCCTGTGGCGGGCGAGTACCGGGCACAAATGGAGCCGTCTGCTCCGGTGGGTTTGGCTTAGTACAGCCGAGCCCCTAATGACAAAGCCTAGCATTGCACGTTGCCATCTTGATTTACTCAAGCTGGCCGGTGACGCCCTGGGGAAGGCGAGAGCTCCTTAGTCCGGTTGCTGATTGGCCCTGTGCCCGGAGGGCCGGGAATGCTGAGCTGAGAGCCGGGCCACGCTGGGCTGGGTCACCTTCTGTCTGTTCCGTACTTCCAGGCGTTTCCTTTCCTCTAGCCCAGTTTATTCGGCTTGGATGCTGCTGAAAGGGAGGCCTTGGCAAGGCCGGGATCCGGATTCCTCTTTCTGTGAATAATGCCCTTATTGCATTTACCATGTTAAACAAATGGGGCCCGTTCCTCCTGCCCGCTGCGCCCGGGGGCCGTGCCACGCCACAGCCCCCAGGCTGGCTGGAGAGAGACATTCTGAAATACTTTGGCAGCTCCGGTCGGCTGACAGCCTAGCTCCCGTCCATCCCCGCCCACCCTGTGCTGCCCCGGATTCCCCTTGCTCCTGGGTGCCCAGTGCCCCTGGCCGGCCTCCCTGTTTGGGTGTCACCCCCGCGCGCCCCCCCGAGTCTCTCAGGGCCCTGCTGTTTCTTGGGGTGGGGGGCACTGTGCAAATTGATTTAGGGACAGGGAGGTTTTAGACAAAGTGAAGCTGCATCAGTCCAAGCTGCTGGATTCCCCGAGGTTTTCGGAGGGAGCTGGGCTGGGGGCTCCAGCTGCGGGTCACAGCACACGTCAGCTGGCCCCCGTGTCACTTTCCCAGGCCCCAGACTCAGTGACCCCTGGGGATGGTTCACTGGTGACAGGGCCTTGGGGGAAGGATCAGAGTGGGTGGGAGACCGGTGCTGCCAGGAGTTGGGATGGGCGCTCCCCTGCCCTAGTTGGGATCCTGGCCAGGGTCATACCAACTGTCTGGCTGCGAAGTAAAACCCACGTGTGAGTGAGGAGAGAGCTCCCAGCAGGGCAGAGATCCGGGCTGTGGCCCCGGGAACGCCACCGAGGAAGAGGCAACTGGTGCCCTTGGCTCTGACCTGCCCTAGCTTCTCTCCCCGATGGGGGCATTCAGCTCGGCTGGCTAGATTGCCTTCTATCTCGGGTGGGGGGTGGGGTTATGGAGGGCAGAGGGGGCAGGGCTGCAATACAGGCCCCAGGATGTCAGACTTCCAAGGGGCAATTCTCTGGCCCTTGTTATATGGAGGTTACCTGCACCCCACCTTTGCCCTTCCATGGGCTCAAGGCACAACCTGGTTAGTTTAGGCACACCCCGCCCCCCCTTCCCAGGGCTCCAGGCAAAAGAAGCCTGTCCTTACCCAGTCCCTGGGGCTTGTGGGGGGGGGGGGGGCCAGACCAGTCCCTGGGGCTCAGGATACTCTTCTGTGGGTTTGCAGGGTCTCTTGCCAGTGACAGAGTCTTACACATTAATTGCCTTAACCTCTCATTATTAACAGTCACCAAAACAGGCTGTGCACACCACATACACAGTGCTCACCACTTCCAATAAGGCAGATGACCTTTGCCCTGCTGGCCGATCAGGTCGTCCGGGGACTCCAGCTTCTGCATGGTGTGGCTAGCAGGGGATTGAGGTCTGGGAGCTCTGTTCTGGAGTCAGTTTCAAGGAACTTCCTTTTGGACCCAAGTTTATATAGTTAAAACTTGAGTCCTGCTTAGCTGTACCGTGACCAATTGTTGTAAACTAAAGTCCTACAAGATAATATTTTTCACCATTCCTAGGACATTATGAAACAATTCTTTACCCAATCAGAGCCCACCACCTTAACGGACTTAAATCTTACAAAATTAGTTATGCAAGAGACGGAGCCAGTCAGAGAAGGGGACGGACCCTACGGATGAACAGTAGAGAAGTAGGCGCCATAAAGGCAAAGAAGAGAAGTGGTGATTTCCCAGTCCCGACTGTTGAAGTGGTTCCTTGCCGGGTGGAATGCACCAAACAGCGTTTCCCGTAGATATCTGGCGATTTGCTCAGCTGGTGGCCCTGATGCTACTAGGAGGGGAGCCTCCTTAACAGCCTGCTGTGACACTCCCGTGATGCAGTTGGGATGGAATGTGAGGCTGTGACTTTCTGCTGTGTAGCTCATGGCTGCTCTGACCTAGTGTGGCTGCGGGAAAAGGCCTGAGACTCAGACGGGACGATCACAGGGCCCGGGTCCCTTCTGGCGCTGGGCACTGCGCTGCTGCGTGGGTGTCTCCCTGCACTGGGCCGTGCCTGCTGCCCGCTGGGAGGGGACCTGTGGCTCAGAGTCCCTCTGCCTGTCCCAAGCCAGTCCCAGCAGCCGTGCCTCCTGTGGACAGGCCCCCCACACTGCCTGTGGCCTTGGCCCTTCCTGGCCTTTTCCCGGAACCTCCCCATCACCTGCCAGGTCCTGTCTTTCCCTGCGTGAGCTGTAGAGTGATGGGCTTCAGATCCCCCCACCAGCACTTTGGCATTGTCTCACTAGCCTTCTTCAGGAAATCTCTTAGGGGGGGGGGGGGGGCGTGGCGGGGGCTGGCCTGGGATGGAAGCAGGGAGGCAGTAGGGTGCTGGCCCCGGGATGGGAGCAAGGTGGGTGGGTTGCTGGCCTGGGGAGGGAGCAGGGGTGGGTGGGTAGCTGGCTTGGGGTGGGGGAGGCGATGTTGGGGGTGGGCTGCTGGTGGTTTTCCCTGCTCTGTCACATGGACCCATTCTGGCTGCAGAGGTTGATGCTGGTGTCCTCTGCATGCACGGCAGGTGGAGCTGTACTAGTGCAAGAGGACGAAGGGTAGACTCTGGCTCTGGGGGGCTAGGGCAGGGGGGTCCCAGCTGGAGGGCAGGCTCTGGTTCCTGCCCTGCAGCTGGACTCTCTTCCTTACTGTGCTGGTGGACTCCCCAGAATGGGGGCTGTGAGGAGACCCACAGAGATTTCACTCTCTTCAGGCTAGTGTATGCGGGTGTGAATCCAGAGTCACTCCAGTGACCCCAGATTTACACCTCGGAGCAGGGTCTAGCCCGTTGCCAGGACTTGCCGTGCACCTACAGAGCCACATAAATAATATGCAGACCTTGTAATGAAAAATAACCCCGGCAACCCCCTCCTCCCGCCGGGATCCCTGAGCCCAGCAGCCTCTGCTTCCCTTGCAGCTAACCGGGCCCAGAGCAGAGCGGTTCCCTTAGGCTGGTGACCCCGTGGGGCTCACGCCCAGCACAGGCTGGGCGAGGAGGAGCTGCTGGGGTGAGGTGTGGCTGTGATCTTTGTGGCACCTCCCAAGGAATCCGAGAGGCCTGTGGGTGCTTCCCAGCAAATCCTCTGCTGGCAGCGCCAAGCCTGCCAGCTCGGGGAGGAGAGGCCGGGGGCTGGGATGCCTCATGCTGGCCACGTGATCCGCTCTCCTTCTTGCTGCGTCACAGCTGCTTGAGATGGAGCGAGGTCACTTCCTGTCCCAGTGCCCCTCCAAACTGGGGCATGATGCGGGAGCCAGGGAACTTCCTGCTGACCCCAGGGAAACACCCAGCGTGGGAGGAGAAGGGAGGCTGGCAAGCAGCTGCTCCTCTTCTTCTGGCTCTTTTCTGCAGTTAGAAGCGGTTTCGGTGCCGGGCCGTGCGGGGCCAGGTTGGGCCCATGGTCCCTCTGAGGAAGTTCACTTGTTTTGCTGCTTTGACTCAGCTGGGTCAGTGACTTGACTCGGTTCGTTCTTGTCCTCACTAGCTGAGGACTGTGGCGCGGACCCCACTGCTGCTCCGGTGCCTGCCCATGGGATCTCCATGCAGGGCAGCTTTGCCGACGTGTCTGCCTGTTGTTGCACATCTGCGACTGCAGGCAGGATTGGGGCAAGTGGTGACTCCTGCTGCCGTGGTAACGGCCTGTGCAGGTGACCTGTTACCCATCGAATTCCTCCTCTGGGGGTGGAAATGAGCCTTTAGGTGAGGGCCCCAGGCAGGCAGCCCCGCACACCGCCGGGTTCTGTCTGGGTCCCTGCAGGGCTCTGCTTGGCTGCACTGGCTGGAACCATGATGTGGGACAAGCAGCCGTTCGCCAGAAGCCACATGGTCCGGTCCTGGGGCTGCCCTGAGGTAGCTGCGCTCTGCGGGGGACGCTGGGGGGCCTGCCAGGCTGCCTGTGCCAGGAGTGTCGAGAAGCCGCCCTGGCACTCCCCCCGACAGCAGTGCTAACCCTCCTAAAGGCCCTAGCTAGGGCCACACTCAGCCCCCCCGAGTCACACACGTTACACCTGTGTGCACAGCACGACCCTTACGGCTGCTCCTCGGGGGAGATGGGAGAGCTCGCTCGGATCCCAGTGCTGCTGCCTCTGGCCCCTGGTGCAGGGAGGAGGAGGTGGGGGGAGCGGGGTTGGGGGGTGGCAGCTCAGCCCCAGCAGAGCGCTCCCCTCGCGGGCCCCAGGCTCTAATTGAGCTGCAGATTTGGAGCTTGCAGCGTTTTGGTCTGAAGTGTTAGTGCTCTCCAGGTCCTCGCCATGGTAACCAGTGGGGGGACAGGACCTACCTTCAGGTGGGGGAGACGCAGCATTGCGGGGTGGGGGTGCAGGGCTCGCTCGTGGCCAGCACATTGATCAGGGAAGCTGGTGTCTTCAATGAAGTTGGGCCCAGCAGCCTGGTTCTAGTCTGGCTGCACCTGGTTTGGTGTCAGGAGGGCAGGGCTGCCCTGGCTGGGGAAGGTGAGAGCCATTGAACAAACTAAACCCTGGACAGGATGGAGTGAGGGCACTCTGGTTTAGGCATGTTAGCTGCGCAGTGCTGGGTAAAGCTAGGCTGATAACTCTGTCACGGAGTCCCCGGGGCAAGGGTCTGGAACTGCTTTTTATGAAGCCAGTTAGGACTTTGGGGGGAAGGTGTGTGGTTTTTTTTTTTTTTTTTTGTAAACAGCCTGTTTTCAGTGCTAGGAGCTTTACAGGTTACAGCTTTTACCTTTCTGGATTTGACCTTGGAGCATTCAGCACCTTTTGCCCCTTCGTGTGCTTCCCCCAGCGAGCCCGCCCAGGCCAGGTCCCGGGGAAGCCCGTGAGTTTGCACCCCAACTTTACAGTCAGACGTGACTCTCAGCCAGCCAGTAAAACAGAGGTTTATTAGATGAGAGGTGATTTAAGACAGATCTTGTAGGTACAGCGAATGCGACCCCTTTGCTGGGTTTATTTTGGGGGCCAGAGAGCCAGGCCAGCCTGCCTGTAGCTCTCTGCCTCTTCCCAGCCAGCCCCAGACTGAAACTCACTTCCCAGCTTTTTTCCTGCTTTTTTTGGTCTCCTTTCCGGGCACGAGGTCAGGTGACCTCTTTCCCCCCCCCCCCCCCCCCAACCTGGAGTTAAGTTACAGCTTTAGGTATGGAGGCTTTCACGCAATAGTCAGGAATGCTCTCAATGGCTCCTCTATTCCGTCACACTCTGGAGACTGTGTGTGTGTGTGTGTGTGTTCACACACAGGTATTGCACACACCTGGCACAGCCTCCTGCCTTGGCAAAGTCTTGCTGGGTCAGTGTGGTTATCAGAAGGAGAGGGTCCACAGGAGTCAGCGGGGAAATCTGAGGGGAGGGAGACGGGCTGTCATGGGAAGAGCTGTGGGGACAGCTGCACCCACCTCTCTCACATGGAGGCTCTGCAGAGGCAGCTAACAACAGGCGCTTGAAAGTGGGCTGGAATCCACGGGTCTGGCTCCCGGAGGTGCTGCTAGGGGGTTGGGGGGGTGGTAGTTGGCTGGCTAGTGATTCAGACAGCCCAGGAGGCTGGCAGTGTGGGGATGGGAAGTATGTGTTTGCTGGTGTCCTGTTCACAACCCTGGGTTCCCCTCCCCCGGCTTTGGAGCAAGTCTGGGGAACTCCAGGGGTCATCCTGGACGGAGTGGGGGGTTGTGAGTTCAGCGGGAACAGCCAATCGCCACACGACATCAGTGCATTTCCACAGAGCAATCCGACTGGTTAAAGTGCTGTAAGGTGACCCCCCTCCGCCTTGCATTATAAGAGTCCCTGGGGCCCATCCACTGGCTCTTGCCCCGGACATGGAGCCATACCCCTCTTGTTGTCATGGTGACTGAGCACCCCACAGGCCCCCCCATTAACATCGCACCCAGCCAGGCAGCCGCCTGGCAGTGGTCTTGTGCCCAAGCCCCTGCCAAGGGAGGCAGACACGGCTGACTGACAGGGGGGACCCTGACAGCCCCAGTTTGCCAGACTGTCGCCAGCATCTTTCCCATGGAGCAGGGGTGTTATCTCCAGGGTACTGGGCTCTGCTGGCCTGGGGAGGGCACCTTGTCCTGCGGGGGGAGCCAGTATGGGCCCCTCATTGCATCACTCCCTGGTGACTGTAGCATGAGTCGGAGGGGAGCCTGGATTTCCGCTCCAGCTCCTGCAGTCAGGGAACTGGGGGTAGGAGTGAGCTCCTCATTGCACATTTGCAACATGTGACCCGAGCAGCGTAGTCAGCAGAAACAGCTTTAAAATCTCCTGACTCTGTGGGTCTGACTCACGGGCTGAGTCCTCCGAGCTGCCTCCCGATCAGGGCTGGGAGGGGTCTGCGATGGGCAGGCCTGGATTCCCCTGGGCCGACTGCCTCTCCCTCTCCTTCCCACACTGCCCTCCCCGCTGGCTCCTGGCTTTCAGCGTGGCGCTTGGCCGGGAAGTGCAGAGCCGTCTGCTCCACAAAGCCGCACTGTTCAGAGCAAATCTGCCTAGATAGGGCTGCATTTTTGTCAAGTGATTCATCAGCACGTGAATGGAAAAGGCCGGAGCCCACTGAACCAGGAGCTGTTTTCCCGCCCACTGCCGCTAGGCCAATGTCACTTCCTGCCCTCCTGGGCCAAAGGCGGGAGCCACCAGCAGAGCCGCTCTGTTTGCTACCCGACCCAAAGCAAAGGTGGGGAGGCTCGTCCTCCCTGGGGCAGCTGCGGGGCCAGGCAGTGGCTCACGGGGACCCCTCTATTTCAGAGCCATCCCCTGGAACCCCTTGATGTGATTTGGGGGAGCCAAGAGGAGCTGGACGATCAGCGGGGCAGGGAGTAGCACAGGACTTAGCCCCTACACCGGTACTTCCTGTCCCCGCCAGCTCAGTGAACTCCTCCTTGGCCAGGCGGTG
The DNA here is from genome assembly GCA_007922305.1 of Dermatemys mawii. Classification (NCBI taxonomy): domain Eukaryota; kingdom Metazoa; phylum Chordata; order Testudines; family Dermatemydidae; genus Dermatemys; species Dermatemys mawii. Next base: position 24,496,494 of record ML677373.1, read on the forward strand.
AGCACTGGGCACGGCTGCTGAGTGCTGTGTTGGGCATGGTCTTGATGCTTCTGTCTGGTGACTAGGACCAAGCCGCTGCAGTGCCAAGAGCTGGTCAGGGAGGTGTCCTGCCGGGGGAAAGGCGGGCAGAGCAGACAGGAGGGACCCAGATCAATAGTCGCTCTCCCTGCCAAGGGCCAGACTGTATGGCTTGCATCTCGAGCTTGGCAGAGCCTTTCCCAGAGCCTGGGGGAGTCCAGGCCCAGGGGTTGAGTGGGGACGATCTCAGCTGGGAGCTGTGTTGACAGGCTCTCAGCACAGCCCTGGGCGTGTATGGCACCTCTCTGGCCCATCACCATGGTATCAGAGCACCTCTCCATGGGCCAGCCTCAGACAGGTGCCCTGTGAGTAATGCCCATGGGGCCGTGCCCTGGAGAGCCCCCTTGGCCATGTGAGGAGAGGCCTGGGTTAATGCCAGACATACAGAGTGGCCTGTTTCCCCAGCTGCCCTATAGACAGCAGCTGTCCAGTGCAGTAGCAGTGGGATAACCCAGCAGGGTGGGGGTGGAAGGGGACTTCTCCGTGGGGCGGAGCCAGGGCCGCGGCAGGGGAGACCCTGCCGTCTTGGTGCGGGCGCTGATCCTGAAAGGTTTTGGTCACCATGGAGGTTCCTGGCGCTGAGTCGGAGCCTGGGGCCGGCTCCTGGTGCCGGGGTTCCAGGAATTGTTCAGCAGCAGTGGAGGGGAGCTGAGCTGGCATCTGCCCCATGGGGCCTGTCGCTGGGTTCAGGGCTAGTTAGAGGCCCAATCCATGTTCAGCAGAGGCCCACGATGGGAGCTGGGCTTGGTGTCCGCACTGGGGCGGGAGGCAGAGCCAGAGTCTGTGCTAGGTGTGGAGGGAGCACTGGGGCTGGGAGCTGCCTAGGTTTGGGGTTAAATTCCCTGGGCAGGGCAACAGCTGGGATCTTGAACTCGGTGCCCCACGGGGCTCTTCTGCCCTCTTGAGATCTGGTGCCCCATAGGAATTCCTTAGCTCTGGAGCAGGGCCTGGCATGCTGCCCCCCAGTCCGAACCCCTGGGGTTTTACAGAGCCAGGCCAAGGACTGGCAGAGGACTGGTTAAGTATGAGGGCCGCTCTCGTGCTGGCGCTTGGAGTCCCAGCCAGGCCCGGGCCCAGCTGTGCAGGCCCCAGCCCCAGGCCTCATCTACACTGGGACTTGAGGGGAAGTTTGCCCGTGTTCTCGTAGTCTCGTGTGGAGATCATGGCCGGTTAACTCAACAGGCTGCAGATGCTCTCTGTTCCCACGAGACCCAAGAGCGGCCGGCATGGCCACAAGGGCAGGGCCTTGTGTGAGGCAGAGGAGCCGTGGCTGGCTGGCGGAGCCTGCAGCTGGGAGAACTGGCCTCAGGGGAAGGAGCTCCTGCCCTATGCATGGTTCTGGAATCCTCCGCGGGGGTTGGGGGAGATCATAGAGCCCCGGGGCTCTAGCTATCACTGGATCACATCCCCCGGCCCAGCAGAATGGACCAGGTTTAACCCCTGCCCCTCCACTGCTCTCTGCCCTCCGCCTGCTCTGGATGTTCCCCCGGGCCCTGCCAGCAGCTGGCATTAGATGAGATCCAGGCTTGGAACCTGAACCTTCAAACCTCTCGCCCGACCAGCGGGATAGCCGTGCTGCCAGGGGAGCTGCGCTGGGGCGAGCTCTGCCCAGGGCAGCGGCAAGCCAGGATCCTGCCTGGGAAGGGGATACCGCCAGAAACGACTATTGGCAGTGGTGGGAAACTGGCCTAGAACCTGCCTTTGGGAAAGTAGCGTCCCGGCCCCCTACCAGCCCTGCCCCTCCAAACTGGGCCTGCCTTGCGCCGTTTGCCCCTCTCTGTCCTGCATGGGGCACTGCCCGTGTTTCACTGCTGGGAGAACAAGCCCTGCTCGTTGGGGGGGCTAGGCCTTGTCTGGTGCCCTCTGTCTTGCAATGGAAGTTGCGCTGCCCTTGCTACATCCAGCACTTGCTCCCTGCTCTGCAGGACAAGCCTCCCTGGGTGCAGATCATTGGGCTGGGGCTCCTGGGCAGGTAGCGGGAGAGCCAGGGGAGGATGGGCTTCTCCGCGCAGGCCTTGCTGTGTACGCAGGGGAGTGGCATCACCACAGGAAAGCTGCTAGCTCTGAGGTGGAGCCTTTACCCCAACAGTTGTGCCCACACATAAACCTTTGTTCCTGCCACTCACTCGTGTTGCAAAGCAATAAGGCTCCATTTGGAAGAGGGGCACAAGCATGTGGAGCAGCTGCTGCCATAAGGAGCTGAGGGAGGCAGCGGGTCCTGGACCCAGGGTTGGAGCCTGCAGGTCTGGTGTTTGGCCAGGCCTGTCCCATTGCGCTTGCCCCGACAGACACACCTACCTGGCTGGTTTTCCAGAGCCCAGCCCTTGTTTCCCAGGAGTCCTGCAGTGACTGGAGGGGTTGTTTTTCCAGGCGTCTTGGGGAGGAAGTGACCTCATGTGGTTCACTCTGCTTTCGGCCTGGAGGGAGGATGCGGTTCCTCGTGCTTTGAGCTGCGTGGCCGCCCAGCATTCCAGCAGCCGACATCTGGCAGGAGGCTCCTCAGCCAGCGCGTCCCCTGGATCTCAGACACAGATGCTGGTTTAAGAGCGGCTGCTAGAGGAAGCAGAACTAAGGGCTCTGTGGCCAGGCCAGGCTCTGCAGTTCGAGGGGGCTCTCGGTCCAGAGCGGAGCTACTGCTCTAAAAACCACCCTGCTCCTTGTGCCGCCGCTGGTGGGGTTCTCCTCCCTTCTCCCCATCCTGCCCCCAGCTATCTTCCCTGGTCTCTGTGCCAGGCCCGTTTGGGCCGAGGAATGTCGGCTGTACGCTCTGCTTGAGGCGAGTAGCCACTGATCAGGGAATGGTCTGGGTACCAGTAGGCAGAACCTCGGGGGTTTTGTGGTAAATTAGGGAACCAGAAGGAAGAAACTGAGAACCTCTGTTGACAAGTGGAGAAGACCCCCCCCCCCCCACCGCCTCGTGTTCCTTCTGTTCTCTCTCCAGCCGGCTCCCTTTTATCCTTCTCCCCCCCTGCCGCTCCTGGTGCTTTTCTCCGAGCTCCACATCCCCTCTGATGCTGCTTATTCAGCTCTTTGCCCACCTCCTAAAGCCCGGCCGTGATGGAGAGGCAGAGACTGCGATTGAAGCTCTGTGTTGGGGAGTCTCTGGAGAAGTAGCAGCCTGTGCTGAGCAGTCACTGGAAGCTGCTCTTGCTCTGGGCTGCGTGACTGGGTTTCCCCTGCTGTGAGATTTCACACAACAGCTTTCGCATTTCATATACGGCCTTTGAAAGGAAAAGAAAAACGGGGAGCTCTCCAGCCTGTGGAGTTTGCAGGCTTGGCTGAGGTTGCCAGCAGACCTAAGGACTTCGCCTCCCCACCGCAGTGGGTGGGCCCTGACCCACGCAGGAATCTGTGTGCACGTGAGGGTCACTCCACACAGACCCATTTTCAAGATTGGGGCCTCACAGCTGCACACACTGGAAGCGGCGCATGCCAGGACAGTCCCATGGCACAGGCCTGGCACCTGCTTTTCACACACGGCTCTCTTTGTAAATCCAGAGCATTGTCTCCCCAGGCTGACCCTGGGCATCTTACTCCAGAGCAGGCCTTAGGCATTGCGTCCAGGGACGGTTTGAATGGGCTGCCGTTGAAAGAGTCGCTCAGACACTGCCAAGGGGATTTCAGTCATTAGCACAAGCGCAATAGAAGCACCCGTTGGCTCCTCTCGGGACCAGGCCCCGCTGTGCTCGGTGCTGTACAAACAGGAAGTGCCAGTCCCTGCCTGGGAGCTCTGGGCAGAGACCAAACCCTGCAGGTGACCAGCTTGGCAAGGCTGAGGCTGCGGGACTGGCCTTGCAGCGGAGCCTGTTTTGCTGCCCTCTAATAGGCACCTCAGTAAAGTCATTGAAGTCGCATGTGCTGGCTGCACACCAACAGGGCCTTTAACACACCCCATTGCCTGCCCTGGGGTTAGTCTGCAGCCTGTTGGGATGGATGGAGACCCTCCCAGGGAAGCCATCAGCCATCAGTAATAACTGCATGACCCCAGCTGCAGCTAGCACAGATCTGATTCCACTGGGGACAACAAGCTAACCAGAGAGATGGGACAGGTCTAATGCAGCCAGTCCTCTCTGCGGGAGTGACTGTGCAAGGCTGGGGAGAGGGAGCGGGGAGGCCGACATCAGTGTCCTCGCTCCAGAAACCATCCAGGCTGTAACCGCTCAGAGCACTGCCCCTCGGTGCAGCTCCCCTTGGCAGGCGGAAACAGCCAGCGGGGCTGGGGAACGGAGGCTGTTCCCGGGGCTCCCCCACTAACCCCCGTCCTTTCTGTTTGTTGCAGTGATCAGAGCAAAGGCTGTCTCCGGAAAAGAGGTGGATTCTGGGAATGATGTTTATGGGAATCCGATCAAACGGATCCAGTATGAGATCAAGCAGATCAAGGTAAAGACCCCAGCCGGGGGTGTCTGGCTCTGGGGGAGCAGGGGTAAGAGGGTCCTAGGGAAATGGAGCATGTGCAGGAATGAGAACTGGGTCAGGGGTCCCCACAGCGAACCCACCCTTGGATCCCATCTGCGAGGGCTGCAGGTGCTGAGCTCCCACAGCTGTGACCTGTCAGTGCCACCCGGCACTGCAAGAGCCCAGCTTCCTCCCCCTTGCCGGGCATGGGCTCCCGGCCACCTGTCTGACCGCGGCCTCTCTCTCTCTCTCTCCGCTAGATGTTTAAAGGACCTGACAAGGACATAGAGTTAATTTACACAGCTCCTTCCTCGGCTGTGTGCGGGGTGTCCCTGGACACCAGCGGGAAGAAGGAATATCTCATTGCAGGTAGGAAGTGCGTTGGCAGAGGAGCTGGCGTGGGCCCTGGGGCTGGAACCGAAGCAGGGCACTGGGGCATCTCAGGGGTGCTCTCGACGCGAGTCAGTGTGGGCAGGAGGAGGAGGGCGTAGGGAGGTTTCCTGGAGTGGTGGGAATCGCTCAGGGAAAGGCCACGAAACTGGGATTCTGCTGCAACCAAAGGGCTTGTTCTGCTGTGGCCATGGGACCTCAGGAGAGGTCAGGGCTGCAGCACTGCCCAGAGGGTTCCCCACTGCCCTGGACCCCCTTAGAGCCCTTAAAGCTGTTCTGATCCTGGCCAGAATGGGGGCAGTGAGCAGGGCATCATGGTGCTCCCATCCTGACCACAGGCCTGATCCGGCCTGTTCTCCTTCAAACCCTCTGCACCCGCCCATGCAGGGTCCCTGATCATCTGGGCCCCGTTGGGCGCCATCTAGAGGCTCCTTGGGAAATCGCAGCCAATAAGGCCGGTAGCGTTTCCTGACCAGTGTGCCAGCTGGAGCCTAGTCCGGCTCAGAGCGCAGGGCCGGCCGCCAGGAGCGCTCATCCCAGCTCGGACGCTGGCAGCTGCTGCTGCACCCTGGGGCTTGGGTCGGCCTTGGCTTCCATGTCTGTGCAATGGGAGCGTGCTCCTGCCTGCAGCCCTCAGTCCCAGCGAGTCTCCCGCCGGGTCTGTGCCCCGGGCTGCAGCGTGAGTCCTATCGCACGTGCCTTCACCCAGGCATTTTTCCTGGGCCCTGCTGGATCCATTTCTTGCTCCATTCTCCCGGCCTCTCCACTCCCTGTGGGCCCCAGTGCCTGGAGCCACAGGAGGGTCTGCTTCTCGGGGGGACGTCCGTCGCCTCCTCTCCCCGGATGGGGCTGTCCGAGTGTCCTGCTCTGAGGCCCCTTGCTCGCCCAGAACACAGGTCCTAGAGCAGAGACAGTTCTCAACAAACCCTAGATCCATGTCTACAGCAAGTGCTTAACAGTCGTCCCCCCCCCCCCACGCCTGGAAGCTCCATCGGGTGCTTAACAGTCGTCCC
>ML677373.1:24502379-24528502 GCA_007922305.1 Dermatemys mawii
CCCCCCCACGCCTGGAAGCTCCATCGGGTGCTTAACAGTCGTCCCCCAGCACAAGCCTGGAAGCTCCAGCGGGAACTTAACAGTCGTCCCCTGCGCCATTGGCTGGACTCCCTGGCCAGGACTCTGGATACCTCCCCCTTTATCCCCACTGCATTGCTGCATCCTGAGTGTCCTCTTGGAGGGTGACATCGCAAGCACTGTGATCACTCCAGCAGGGATGGCCCCTTTCCAGAGGTGCCCAGCTCATCTTTCCCTTGGAGCCGCCTGGAAAACCTGGCCCGAGCAAGCAGCTGGGGCAGGGCCCAGGGCAGCTTCCTCCTGCTTTGTTTGCTCGGAGGTGCTGATCCGAGGCAGGAGAGCTGATCCACTTCTGAGCAGTCAGGAGTTCTGGCCAAGGGCTCACCAGAAACCAATAAACTCCCTTCCCAGCACTCTGCTGGCTCTGCCTCCGGGGAAGGCCGCACAGGGGCTTCCGTCAGCTCAGCAGGGTCGAGTGACTTAGCATCACATGGCTTGCGGCACAGATACTCTGGAGAGACTCCTGGGGGTTGAATGAGTCCTGCCCTGATTTTCACCGCAGTTCCCTGGCAAACACTCAGGGCACTGCCACCTGGCACTGAGGCCTTGAGGCTCTGGGGAAAGCGTGCCAGGAATTGTGCCTGCTGTTTCCCCGGGAAACTCCCGGGGCTTCCTAGTGCCGATTCTCTAGGCCTGGTCTGGGGGGCCAGGAGGGAATCCGGGCCTCGCACCTGTACTGACTGGCTCTACGTCAAAGCGACATTCTGCTTCCCCAGGGCTCTTTTATTAGTCAGTTTCCCCCTCCCCTCTTCTCCGTGTCCAGTCTGCTGCTTGTGAGAGTTTAACTGCCTTAGCTAAGAGGGAGGGGGTCCCCAAGAAAGGGATTGCTGGGTGCTCCATGCACAGAACGTCCCTAGATCCCCCCTGGAGGGGTGGGCTGCTTGCCTAGGGCTCATGCAGGTCCTGATGCGACGTGTGTCTCTAGGAAGACTAAAGTGCTGTGTGGCCTTTCCTCAGGCAAGTCCGAAGGCAACGGGAAGATGCACATCACACTGTGCGATTTCATTGTCCCTTGGGACTCCCTGAGCGCCACCCAGAAGAAGAGTCTGAACCAGCGGTACCAGATGGGCTGCGAGTGCAAGGTACGCAGGGGGGAGCCCTCCAGCCTGGAGCCGGCCGCTGCTTCTGGGGCTCTGAGGTTTCTGGGGTCCTTGCTCACGGCCATCGGAAGGCTTGGGGTCGAGTGGCCTTGGCTGGATTTGGGGCTGCGACTCAGGAAAGCGCTTGCTGAAGTGAATGGCCGAGACGCTTTCCTGAGTCGAGGCCTCGGTTTGCATCTGGAGGGGGATCAGTGCATTGCTGAGGTAAGTGCCTTGGGGGCAGCGAATACCCACTGGCTTTGTCTGGCCAATGAGGGGCACTTCTAGCAAGGCCGCGAGGCATCCCCGAGAGGCGACAGTGGGCCATCTAGGAGTGACGGTCACCTGGCCTGTTGTTCTCCTATTGCAGTAGAGCCCACAGGCCCCTACTCAGGATTGGGCCCTCCACAGCAACCTATGGAGATACTGCCCCTGCCTTGAAAAATTTACTACATTACTGAGGCTGTTTCCTGGCCCTCCTCCCCCGGAATCTAAGCATCCCACGTGCCCTCCCAAGACCCCGCTAGGGATGGAAGGACTAACCTCCCCATTGCACAGCCGGGAAGTTGAGGGGAAGGTCACTAGGGAGTCTATGGGGAAGGTGGGGTCAGATCCCATTTTTCAGGAATCCTGGAGCTGTTCCCACGAGCCCAGCCTCCCCTCCCGGCCCTTCCCCCTTCTCCCAATCTTTCTCCATCCGCTCACGTCAGCTGTCTGCTTGGAATGCTACTTTCTGCTCCCGGAGCAAGCTGGACTCTCCCTGGCCAAGCTTCTCCCACACGCCCACATCTCTTGCCGCCTGTACCTCGTCAGGAGGCTTGTCGGTTGCAGTCAGATGTGGAGTATTTGTCTAAAGGATGTAATTGAACTCCACCTTGCATCGTAAGGTGTGGAGAGGAACTGCTGGCTTCATTCCTCAGACATGCCAACGTCAGGATGGTTTGCAGAGCTAGGCTGTCCTGAGTCCTCTCTTAGAGAGACTTCTTTGCTCTGCGTACAGCTCTGTCCAGGCCAAGATCCCATGTTTGGCTTCAGCACTGGGAAATTCACCTTAAATAAGAGGAAGACCCAATTCTGCCTCTTAAAAGGAGCCATGTGTCCAATGGCTGGAACATCTTGATCCCAGACAGGCCCCTGCCTCACTTATGTGACCCTGAGAAACTCGTTTGGACTCTCCTGTGGCTTAGTCACCATCCCCAGGGTTTTGGGTAAAGGCACTGATGCTCCTGGAGAGGAGAGACCCATTCTATTCATGTTAGGTAAAACAGACTCCTGTCAAGGAGTGGATGAGGTGCTTGGTGGTCAGCGGGATTCATCCCAGTGTGACTCCAGTAGAACTGAACTGTCCTTCACAGATGCTTAGAGACCAGGCCCAGCTGCTGCCCTGGAGACCTTGCAGGCTAGGTGGACAAGGGGTGCCATGGAAACCAATGACGGCTGGGGACAGATAAGGCCCTGGCCTTAGAGCCACCCCTTTCTCCTCGTGTGCTGTGTTAACGGTGCTTGGAGAGGAGATAGGGGCTCTAGAGGAGCGGGAAAGTGGGGGGATTGAAGGGCCCCATCGTTGAACCCCAGAACTGGAGCGCGTTGTGTGAGAGGTGTGGGAGAGGGAAGAGGCCCAGCAAGCAGGATGTCCATGTCTGCTCAGCAGTGGTCTCTGTTCTGCTGCAGATCTCGCGCTGCCCCTCCATCCCGTGCTTCGTCTCCTCTCCGGAGGAATGCCTCTGGACGGACTGGGTGACGGAGAAGAACATCAACGGGCGACAGGCTAAGCATTACGCCTGCATCAAGAGGAGCGACGGCTCGTGCGCCTGGTACCGTGGCGTGGCCCCACCCAAGCAAGAGTTTCTTGACATTGAGGACCCCTAAGCTGAATAGCTGCATTCCAGTAACCAGTAGAAAGGCCTGCAGGAAATTAGACTGGTCCACCTCTGACATCACTTCCTGGAAACAGCATGAAAATACAGCATCCCAAGTGCGTCCCAATGGGGAGATTAAATGCCACATGCTTCCAAAGCAGGGTGAGGGGCCACACCATTGTATCTAGTCCCCAGCTGGGCTTTCCCGTTCCTTCCTTCCCCAGATCAGTGGGGCATGGGATGGCTTCATACTGTTCAGGGGAGAACCCTGAACCAGCCGGACTTTGATCCACCAGATCCCAGAGCTGTTCTGGAGGAAGCCAGAATGCTTGAGGCTCAATGTCTCTCCCTTGTGTAGCAGGCCTACCAGGTTCCCCTCAACTGGGGCTGGAGGGTCCCTTGCTTTGGATAGCTCCTGCCCCTCGATTTCCCCCAGCACGTTGGCATCTCTTTTCAAACAGCCTTCTCCACTGCCAGAGGACAGCCCAGCATTCCCTAAATCTCCTTTGTAAGCCCTCTAGTCCCACTGCCCCCTTGTCACATGCCCCCATCTCTTGGGCTAGACAGTAGCACTGGTTGGGGGTCTCAGCTGGACTGCAGGCACCAGGAAAGGATTCAGCTCTAGCGACGTCTCCTTAGCCCTTTGTCGAGTAAGAGAAAGGCCCTTTGCACTGACACTGTGTCCCTGTGATCCCCAGCATCAGCAGAACCATCTTTTGAGGGGCATGGAGAGTCCCCTTCTCACTCATTTGCAAATACTGTTGTTGTTTCATGCTTCCCTCCAAGTCAGTGGGTGCTGAGGTTGGGCCTCTGGGGTGTTGCATGCGTGAGACCCCCACAGGTTTTGGTCCTGCACTTTCATCCTGACAGTTTAGTAAAGGACGCGGATCCCCTGGTGGGTATGTGCGCCTTGCTGTGGTGTAGCTGCCGGATTTGTGTCCTTATGCATGCTTGTGCCATCAGCATAGTGCCAATGCCACGTTCCAGGTTAGGGGAAGGATTTAGTTACCGTTTAGCCTGTAGGACTGTGCAGACAGCAGAGGTATTCTTATGAATTCACTGCTCAGTAGGACAATGAACTGTGAGCGCTCTAGCCCCACAGACAGTGGCATGCTGACCGTGACCCATAGCAGCTTCCCTTGCTGAGAGCCTTTATTCCCAGCAAGTTGTGTGAATGCAGGAGTTGGCGATCACCGCGCAGTGAGAGACCCCAACAGGACAAGGTATTTTTTATACTCGCGGACGGCTGTTGGCTGATCGCTATAACAGCCCACAGCTCATGTCTGTGGGCTGTAATAAAAGTAAAGCTTTTCAGACCCTCTTCTCCTACGCAGTGAGGGTGCACCCACGCACACACCCCACAAACCTGGTCTCTGGCTGCCTACAACCGAAGGCCCCACGTCCTTCTGTGAAACTCACCCAGCCACCCTTCGTTTTGCTGAGGCACTAGAGAGCACTGCATAGCTAGCTCACCTGGAATGCAGACAGCAGAGACCTTTGTGAGAGAAAATATAGATATCCTGGCTAGAGAGATTTGGGAGTGTCCTGAAATTATCCCTGCAGACCAGCTTCAGTGGCATTTTCATGCTGTGCATCGGTGTAAGATTTTAATGATGTCATATTGGACCAGTCTGAGTGACTTCAGTATATACAAATGAAGAAGAAAAAAAACTAATCCATTCAATATAAGACTCCTGTTTGCTTACTGTATGGTTATATCATATGTGACATTTACTCCTGTCTCTGCTGATGCTCTATCTTTGATTTTAATGTTTCAGTTTGTTTTGGCATCCGCTGTATCTTCCTGTGCTGTAACTTTTTAATGTCCTTGTTAGGTATTAGAACTGCACTTGTTTTAAACACATTTCTGCATTGGAAGCATTCAACATGAAGTGGGAAGAGTGTCGAGAGAGTCTGTGGAGGGTTGAGTCCTCCAGATTTTTCTGTTTGTTTTTCCTCCTCCCTCCTTCCCATCCCCCTCTTCTGCAAAGTGCACAAGTCTTCAGAAGTTGGATTTGAAGATGGGACATACCATATGTTTGCCTCTTGCTAGTTTGTCTGCAAGGCCTTGCTGAACAACAGTGTCAGGGCTGTCGGCAACCACCATTGGTGAGCATCACACAAAACAATTGCAAAAATCTCTCTATATGTCAAGTATATGAAGGATGCTTGATTGTTTTTTTTTTAATTTATGTCTTCTGTTCTCGGTTCCATTCTCTGCCCTTCCTTCCTAGCTCCAGTCTCCTCCTCCATGCAAGCAATTGAAAATATTTAAAAAAATAAAAAGTTTACATTATAGTTATTTTCAAATCTTTGCTTGATAAGTATTAAAAATAAGGAGTATCTAACTTGCTGCCATAATTTAAAGCTTTTGGGTGGGGTTTTTGTTTGGGTTTTTTTGGAGCAATATGTTTTTGCTGGAATCTGAAGTCTGAGACCTTCTTGTGCTGGAAACACATGAAAGTTGTTGAATAATGACAAGCAGACTGTGCATGTCTCTGACGCTTTGTATAATTCATATGTGGACATTCAGTCTTTGGACAATAAACAGTATTCTAAAAAATTAGATGATTTTCCTCTTACTGAATTCCCCACACATCTATATAGTGCTATTATATAGTGCTATATAAATAAGTAATAAGCATCATTCTGGACGTGAGACAGGCACACCAGTTCACTGTGGGGTGGGTGTGGACTCCACTCATCCTTGGGGGCGCATATGGCATGGACATTCCCCCTGCTTCCCTCAGAGTTGTAGTTGTGCTGGAAAAGTTTCTTATTCCAGAAGCTGTTCCCCTGCATCAGCCTTCTTCATATAGAGCAATTTTGGGAAACCGCAGCCATGGGAGAGATTCACTGGATTCAATGGTCCCTGTCTTGCTATTATTATAATCACCATCTTTGAGAAAACCCACAGCAAATGTAAAACCCCCATGCTCAGCTCCCGCTTGCTCCAAGCAGGGCTCGGGGCAGGCCTGGTAAAGCTGCTCCGCAAAGCAAGTCGTGCTACCCCGTTACTACTAATGGTGTGGATTTCGCCTTGGCAGAATTCAATTTCCATTTTTTCATTTCAATTGATATCCGTGTTCATTTTTAAGATTTTTTTTTCTATTTGATTTAAATGTTCACAGTTGCAGGAAATTATGGGGAGGGGGGAGGATCAGAAAATAATGCCAGCAGACCAATGGCTTTCAACATTTGTTTTTCATTTGTGGACCCCTAAAAATTTAAAATGGAGGTGCAGACCCCTTTGAAGATCTGACCTAATCTGCAGCCCCCCAGAGGACTGTGGAGCACAGGTTGAAAACCACTGCAGTGGACTAGGAGATGCAAAAAAATGAAAGCTTCATAACCATTAAACCACATCACGTGAAAATATACAGAGTAAATCATATTCCACTCCACTAAGTTCTCAACCTGCATTTTTCTTAGTTTGCCTATTTGAAAATTTCAATTGTTAGTGATTTATGTGTCCGCAGTGTACCTACACTTAGCGATTAAAACCGAATCCTTCCACACCGGTTTGTATGACAGCCGAGACTAGGCCCCCCTTCGCTACAACCACAGAGTAAAAGAGACTCCTGCCACAAAGGGGTTGTAGTCTAAATCGACAAGACAGACAAAGGAAGGGGAGGGAAAATAGGTGCCAAGAGATGTGTTGAGTTGCCCAAGTTCATAATATAATATTACTAACCTGGCTGAACATACTTTACTTATCCCCATTCGATAAGGCGGGGACCATTTATTTTTTACCGTATTGAAGCTGGATACACCCGTTGTGAGCAGCAGCAAATCTGTCAGCAACTCTCTTCAGAACAAGACAGTTTGACAACTTTTTCCTCAATATCCTCACAGCACTACAAGCAGAAACTTACAATGCCCATGAGTGTCACAGAGCTGCTTCAATTCCAGGAGTTTATTTTTCGGTTGTACTTCCTTTAGAAATGTTGTGAATTTAATATGTGTAGGTGAGCCCAAGCGAGGACAGTTTCTCCAGGATGATGGGGAAAAAAATCTGTATGTTTGTTTCCCTTGCATACCGCAACAATAACTAAATTGAGCCTGTGACTGAAACAGTCAGCAGACATCTTCCTGTAAGAGAGTCTCCACACCAGAAACCTGGCCAATACGGTTCTGTAGATCAGTGCCACAGCGGGACGTATTCTTCAAGTACCGAAGGAGAGACTTTGCACCAAGCGATGCAGCAAGCTGGAAACCAATTTTTTATTATATACTGCCATGCAAATGATATTTCAACACAACTGACACTTATTCTACTTTGCTAATTTCTTTAGTTCTGTCAACCATTCAAGAGAAAACATTGGCCTCTTTCACTTCTTAGCGAGTACATTCAAGTACCATTTCTGACACAATGGGAATGATTTCATTCTGTACTGATGAGCTGTGTATTTTGCATTGTGTGGTCCACTTTACCCCATCATTGTATTTGGCTACTGGAGTCAAAAAAGAAATTGGTCTTGCATAGCTGCTTTCGCTCTTGCCTTTTTTTTTTTTTTTTTTTTTTCGAGCAATCCCCTGGCCTGCAGTAAGTCTCGGGATATCGGCCACAGCTTTGATATATGTGCTGTTCTCTTGACACTGAAGCAAAATATTCTTCATCTGATGAAGGATCTGATGCTAAATGTTCCATGTTCACTTCTTCTATGATACAATCGTCTTTGTCAGCATCTAAACTAGAGTTCAGCGGTAATACTGGCAGAGCACTCTCCTACTGACTTCCAAAACGAGGCCTATTTCTGAAGTCGTGGGTAGGCCTTGTTGAACTTCAGGATACTTTATCTTTGATGCCTTTTGTTTGCTGAAAAGTTCTGAAAGTGTCAATGACTGCTTGCTTGATATTTTAAAACACTTTTTTAGCTACTTGTATTCAGAAATAGGGAAAGGAGGGCTTACAGGCAGGCCTCGCCCTCCTTGCGGCTCCTCTTTTGGACAAATGCGAGAGTCCAGCAGAGGGCAATGAAAATGATTAAGGGGCTGGAGCACATGACTTATGTGGAGAGGCTGAGGGAACTGGGATTGTTTAGTCTACAGAGGAGAAGACTGAGGGGAGATTTGATAGCTGCTTTCAACTACCTGAAGGGGGGTTCCAAAGAGGATGGATCTAGACTGTTCTCAGTGGTACCAGAGGACAGAACAATGAGTAGTGGTCTCAAGTTGCAGTGGGGGAGGTTTAGGCTGGATATTAGGAAAAACTTTTTCACTAGGAGGGTGGTGAAGCCCTGGAATGGGTTACCTAGGGAGGTGGTGGAATCTCCTTCCTTAGAGGTTTTTAAGGTCTGGCTTGACAAAGCCCTGGCTGGGATGATTTAGTTGGGGTTGGTCCTGCTTTGAGCAGGGGGTTGGAGTAGATACCTCCTGAGGTCCCTTCCAACCCTGATATTCTATGATTTTATGGTGTCCCTCTGGGGTCTGTACTGGCACCAGCCCTATTCCACATCTTCTAAAGCTGGCTGCAAAGCATTACCAAGAGATCTCTTGAAGGGGGACTGGCAGCAAAAGGCCGAGGAATTCAACGTTGCTAAATGCAAAGGAATGCCCATTGGACCCCTAACCCCGAGTCTACACACAAAACGGGGGAGGGTCTGCGTTAGCTCTTACCCTTCCCCCACCACGAACGAGATCTTGGCGCCCCCCTGCAGCGTTCTCCGCGAACATCCCCGCCCGGCGCAGCGGGACCGGCCCGTTGGGAACGGGTCGGAGGACGTGCGGCACCGCTACCCTACCCCAGTCCCCGCTAGAAATCCACGGGCCCCCCGTGCTCCAGACCCGGCGGAGCGCTCTGAGCCCGGGGACAGGGCAGCTCCCCCGGGCGCCGGGTTCAGAGCCGAGCTCGCCCAGAGCCGCTCGCTCGGGCGGCCTGCGGAACTCCCCGCCGCGGGACTCTGCCCGGCGCGCTCCCGCTAGGGGTGGGGCTGTCGGGGGCACGCACGGCAGACGCAGCAGGGCACGGTTACGCCCTAGCGTCACGGGGCGGTGCCTGCTCTGTCCCCGCCCCTTAAGGGGGAGGTGGCGCGCGAGAGGGGGTTTGTGTCGGCGGCTCGCAGACGCCTCCCCTTTAAGGCGCAGACACGTGTGCGGCCGGGCCGGAGAGGCCCGGATGGTGCGCGAGGCCGGAGCAGGTACCGGGCTCGCGCCGGGCGGGGGGCCCGGAGCGGGGTGACCGGGCGGCGGGTCCCGCGGCTTGTCCCCGCGGCCAAGGGCCGGCTCCGCAGCGCGGCCGCCCCGGTGGGGGTCGGGCCGAGCCGGGGCCGAGCGGGGGAGGCTCTGCCCGGGGCCCGGGGCCCGGTCGCGGGGCGAAGCCCGCCCCGCGAGTGGGGAGCGCCGGGCCGCGGGCTCTGGCCCTGCCCGCGGGGACTCGCTCTCCGCCTGGCCCGGCCCCCCGGCGTCCTCCGCGCGGAGCCGCGGCCTGGCCGGGCCTGGAGCCGGGCCTGGAGCCGGGCGGGCCCGCGGAGCGGTCGGTCTCACCTCGCTGCTCTTCCCTGCCTGCCCCAGGCCCGGCCGCCATCGCCCCCCGCGCCCCGCTGCTGGACGAGGGGGAACCGGGATCACGCGCCTCGCCCGCCCCGAGGGGCTCGGCACCGCCCGGCGTCCTGGAGACGGGCGCGGGACCCCAGCTGGTCGCCCCTCCGCTGCCCCTTCCCGGCCGCCAGGGCCCATGTTCCCGCCGGGGCTCTCCAGGTACGGGCTGCGGAGCCCTGCGAGCGGCCATGGGCATCGCCCGAGCGGCGGCGCCCTCGGGGGGACGGGGCGTCTGGGGACTAGAACGGCCCGTTCCTTCAAAGCAGACGCCTGGCTGCAGGGGCCTTGGTCCCCGGGTGGGGGTCGGGCGGGCAGGCGGGAGACACCTTGGGCCCCGTGTCCGGGGCTCTGCCCTGCCATGCAGAAGCGCAGGTTCAGCTCCCTCTTGTGCAGCCTGTCCCAGCGGGGTGCTGAGGTCTGCATCCCTTGTCTGAGGGAGGGGTGCTACTGGCTGCTCGAGGGAGCCCGGTGGTACAAGGGGAGGGGACCCTGACCTGTGTGGTCTGGAGCAGGCTGGGGAGTGCCCTGTGCTCATGGGACAAATGACACATCCGCTTGCTCTTCCTGCTATTGAAACCCTGCAGTCCTGGAGCCCATGTGCCGTTTCTGGGCAGGTCCTTCCCATAGCCAGCCCAGCAGATGCACCTGATCAGGGGTGGAACTAATTCTCACTGCCGGGGCTGCAAGCTGACCGTCTCTGCAGGTGGCTCTGATGGCTGTGCTGAGAGCTCTCTGGTTGCTTTGGGTGGTGGGCAGGCCAGGGTTACGGCTGTGCCAAAAACACCTGCCTGGAAAGGTCTCTGGGCCTGGTGATGGCTGCGTATTCTGTGGCAGTTCCCGCCTGGCCAACCTGCCCAGCCATCTCCCTTCTGCAGAGAGACGCTCTCCCCAGTGATGCGCCATGCCGATAGTGGACAAGCTGAAGGAGGCTCTCAAGCCAGGCCGGAAGGACTCCACTGACGATGGTGAGCTGGGCAAGCTCCTGGCCTCTTCTGCCAAGAAGATCCTGCTGCAGAAGATCGAGTTTGAGCCGGCCAGCAAGAGCTTCTCCTACCAGCTGGAGACGCTGAAGGGCAAGTACGTTCTGCTGAACCCCAAGACGGAGAATGCCAGTCACCAGAAGAGCTCTGATGGGACCCAGATCAGGAAGCAGGGTACGTAGAGGGCTCTGGGTTTGGGGGCTGCTCCTATTGCCAGTGTTTGTGTGTTTGATTCTGCTGAGATCTCTTCCCTTTAATGGCTGGGCTCGCCTACGCTGCAGAGGCTACAGTGACATAGCTGTAGCACCATTGTGTAGCTGGTTTCTGCAGCACTGGAAGAGGTTTTTCCATTACTGAATTAATCCACCCTTCTGAGAGGCGGGAGCCAGGTGGATGGAAGAATTCTGTAGTCAATTTAGCTACCGTCTTTGCTGGGGGCACAAAGTGTTTTCACGTTCCCGAGAGTTGTACCTAGGTCGTCTGACTCTTCTCTGTTGACCAGTGCTCTGTCTCCTGACTCAGTGACTCCTTTCTCTCTTGCAGGGAGTGACCATGCTTTGGGAGGCTCTGGGGATGGCGTCCCAACTCCCCAGAAAGTTCTCTTCCCCACGGAGCGCCTGTCCATGAAGTGGGAGCGGGTGTACAGGGTCGGAGCAGGACTCCACAACCTGGGCAATACCTGCTTCCTGAACTCCACTGTGCAGTGTCTGACTTACACGCCGCCACTGGCAAACTACCTGCTGTCCAAGGAGCACAGCCGCAGCTGTGAGTAGGGGAAGGGCTCTGCGGCCGAGCGTCCCTGTGCGCTCGACAGCTAGTGCTGCA
Source organism: Dermatemys mawii (assembly GCA_007922305.1). Classification (NCBI taxonomy): domain Eukaryota; kingdom Metazoa; phylum Chordata; order Testudines; family Dermatemydidae; genus Dermatemys; species Dermatemys mawii. The sequence continues at coordinate 24,513,741 of ML677373.1, forward strand.
AGCAGAAGCCTGGCTGCAGCTTGAGGGTTCTCTGGTGTTTGCCGGGTGACTCTCCCTGCGCGATGGTCTCTGCACCTACGTTGGGAAGTGCTGACAGGGGAGGGAGGCTTGTGTGTGAATTCCCCAAAGCCAGAAGGGACCTTGGCCTGTGTCACGCAGGAGCTCGAACTGACCCCATCACTCCGCCCTTCCTGCATCCAGCCCAACCTGTGTGTGTGTGTTTTGGGGGGTGGGGGTTATAACTGACCCATCTTCGTTCTTTTATTGTGCCCACTGCTGTGGTCTCTGGGCTCCTTCCTTTCGTTTCCCATCTGTCTGTTCCACCTCTGTGCTGCCGTCCGCTCCTCTCCGGGAAGATCCCCTCTCACTACCAGGCTCTCCCTCGGTTCCGGCTGCATTGCCAGGTCTGTCTTGTCCTTACGGCAGAGAGACTAGTGGGGTGGTAGACGCAGCGGGAATAAGGAGAGCCACTGTCATGTGACCTGCCGGCATCTTAGGAGCAGTCCCTGTTCCTGTCGTTGTGGGGTGACTGCAGGCACCCCACAGCTTGAAGGGGGGAAGGTGCAGGCTCAACAGGGCACTGAGGCTGGAGCATACTGCTCTGTACTGCTGGCTTTGGGGTTGTGCTAGGTATGGATGGTTTGAGGGGACCGTGCTGCCCAGGTGGAGGTGGCCATCGCCGTGAGCCTCTACCCTGCGAGAAGCAGATGCCGTGGTGGTGGTCACTTGATGGCGCTGAAGGCTCCTCGCTACAGTGTCAGCCTGGCTCTTCCTCAGGCCCCTGTCAGCTCTCACAAACCTCTGACCTAGGTGCTTTGCACTGGGCTGGCCGGGGTCTTGGGGGCTATCGGCTCAGGCCGGAGAGCTGGATGGTAACCAGCTTGCTTTGCTGGAAGTTAGTTGAGTGTCGATGGGCTTCCAGTGCCTGCCTCATGTTCCTGGCAGGCTAGACAAGCTGTCCCACAACTCGCGGGGGAAGACTCCTAGCGCAGTTCTGCCTAGTGGAGCACAAAACTCATGGCTAGGAGTTCTCCTAGGCTCTCTCACGGGCGAGCATAGCGCCAGTAACTTGGGTGGGGCTTCACAGTGTGGCAGCTCACACCCAGGCTCGGGTAACCCAGCTGCTCAGGCACCTGTGCCAGTCACCTGAGTTAACTCTGCGGTGAAAGCCCCCCTGCCTTCGGTATAATGGCCTCCAGCGTGAGTGCCGGCCACCCAAACGCTGCCCAGGTGCCCGTGGTGCTCTGTGGCTGTGCAGATCAGGCTGGAAACCCGCGGCTAGGACTTGGTGCCCCGGCTCTGCCTGTTAAAGGAGTGGGTGCCATGCGGGTTCCGCCTTTGCTCCCTTGAATTTCCAAGAGATCTGGGCCTGACCCCCTTTCTTTCCTCCCCACTCTGCTTCAGGTCACCAAGGAGGCTTTTGCATGATGTGCATTATGCAGAATCACATGATCCAAGCTTTTGCCAACAGCGGCAATGCAATCAAGCCGGTATCCTTCATCAGAGATCTCAAAAGTAAGGACACGAGCCGTCCCTTCCGCTCCAGGCACGAGGGGCCTCCCTTCGCCCCGAGAGGTGGTGAATGCACTTGGGAAGCTTTCTCTGCCTGAGCCCAAGGCCCAAATCTCCCGCTGTCTCCTTGCCAGGGCTCACTAAAGCAACCTGGCCCCATACTGGGCATGTGGGTCACTAGCCCAGCCCCGTGACTGTGCCCTTGGCCAGGGTGCCCCTTTCTCTGTACCCTGGGGACAGGAAGAACCAGATGCTTAACTGGATTAATGGTCTGGCCTCCCAGTGGCAACCTTCCCGTTTGAAGGAGGGGATGGTCTCGTGGCCTGGCCGTGCTTGGGGCCCTGGGCCGGCCGCTGGCTGACTCGTTTCTCTCCCCCTTCCAGAGATCGCGCGGCACTTCCGCTTCGGCAGCCAGGAGGATGCACACGAGTTTCTGCGCTACACCATCGATGCCATGCAGAAGGCTTGCCTGAACGGCTACACCAAGTAGGTGGTGCCTGTGCCCAGCCCCAGACATACCCCTTGGCTGCCTCCGAGCCAGACGGTGAAAGCCCAGTCCCTGGGCTCAGAGACTGTATGGGGCAAGCGCAGTTCAACACGGGGCATGTCATGCTGTGGGTGGCGGAGCTGCTGCTGGGGAGGAGCGTGCTGGTGTGCTGGCCCCGCAGCCCCCCCCCGTGCCTTGGAGGTCCAGGATCCAATCTGCTGCTCCCCGTGTGCCTCGGCAGGTCTCTGGGCCGGAGGGTGCCTGCCCACCACTGCCTCCTTCAGTTCAGTGGGCACGGCTGCAACAGGTGTCCCTTGGCGCATTGGGGGCTGGCGGTGGATGTGGAGTTCCTGTCGGTGGCGAGAGAATCCAGGCATGCTCGGGGAGCTGAGTCCTTGTTAGCCCTAACACGCTCCTCCCCTCCCCTGCCCCACTGCCCATTTGTTCCACTCCCTCCGCGGCCATTTTCGCCAGCACCACGCAGCTAACTTCCCGCCTGCTGATCGTCCTGTAAAAGCGAAGGGTGTGATTGCAGGACCCGAGGCCCGCGTCGGCCTCTCGAGGTGCCTGTCCCCGTGCTAGCCGCCTGCAGCTGCACCATGCTTGGGGGGAGCCCCGGGGGCAGGTAGCTCAGGGCTGTGCCGTAGGCCTGTCCTATGCCGTTGTGAGGGGACTGGATGCGGCCCCAGCACCGTGCTGCACTAACACAGGTGTCTGAGCTGTCCCTGCTGTTGCTGAATGCAGCAGACTCTGCAGCGTGGGTAGCCAGGCCTCCCAGCCTGGAGCGGGGCTGTGGCCCGGGAGGCCTGGCTCACAGTGGAGGGGACCGTGCGAGACCAGCTGCTTGTCTCGTAGGTTGGATCGTCAGACTCAGGCTACGACTCTGGTTCATCAAATCTTTGGGGGTTACCTGCGGTCCCGTGGTGAGTGCGGGTTGTGGGGCCCAGACAGACCCGAGCCTCCCTGGCAGCTTCCTCTCGGGGGCCCATTCAGTTCCCTTGGGACCCCCGCCCCAGGGGCTGCAGTGGGGAAATATTACACACAAGCTCCCTGGGTGCCTGTCCCTGTGCACGCGGGGCCTGAGCCGCCGTCGGCGGAAGCACAGGAAGCTCCTGGCCAGGCTGGCTCTGCGGGTCCCTGACACCCAGCGAGGGGGCAGACGTGTCCGCGGCGCTTCCCGGTTCGAGGCCACCCCAATCCAGCCCCTCTGCTTCCAGCACTTGCACAGACAGGGCTGCTGCTGCTTTGGGTTGGGCGGTGGGAGTTGGCAGAGAGCCTGGCTCTGCTGTCCTGCTTCTTCTCCCCGCCCGGATCTGGGCCCCGGGAGGAAGTCCCTCCAGGGTGTGCGGTGATGCCAGCTGCTCCTGGGTTCCGCCCCCTGCTGCGCTGGGTCATCGCTCTCCGCTTCCTTTGCAGTGAAGTGTTCGGTGTGCAAGAGCGTCTCGGATACCTACGACCCCTACCTGGACGTGGCTCTGGAGATCCGGGTACAGGCGCACTCGCCGGCGGGGGAACGGGGCACACGAGGGCCTGGGTAGAGGTGGAGCCACGTTCAGTGAGCCTGCTCGGGGGGACGAGTTGGCCCAGCATGGAGGAATAGTGCGGGGGTGCGCCCCCCCGCCCCAGCTGTGCTGCCTGCCTGCTATTCTGGGCCTGGGCCGAGAGCACCAGTCGTGCTGCATTCTGACCAGGAGCCAATGGCTGGCTGCAGGCCCAGGGTGACCCCCCACCAGCCTCCTCTCGGGGAGTGAGGGCACATTGCCCCGGGACTCCCAGTTCGCGCCTGGGCTGGGGACCGCCAGCCTGAGTGGCTGCTGGGTGGCGAGCTCCCCAGACTGGTGCCCCAGGGTGTGTCTAGTTGCAGCGCCCCATGGCGTTGGCGGCCATTTGTGCCTGGACTCCGCCCTCGAACCCCCTGTTGTCATTGCAGCAAGCCGCGAACATCGTGCGCGCTCTGGAGCTGTTTGTGAGGCCGGACATGCTGAGCGGGGAGAACGCCTACATGTGCGCCAGGTGAGTCGTCTCCCGCACTGGGGGGTGCGAGCTCCCGGAGACTGTTCTGCAGCGTGGCTCAACAGCCTCTCTCTTCTCCCCTCTGCTGGGGTGGGCGGGCTCCAGCTGGGCAACGGCAGGGCTCCGGGCGCATCCGTCCACTCCCCCTGTTCCTTGAGTCCCAGCCCTCTCCCTGCCGAGGAAGGGGTGCCCTGCCTCAGGGCAGTGCCGACACTGGCCCTGCCGGGGGGTTGCCCCAGGAGCCAAGGCTGGGGCATGACGGCGTCATGGTGCGAGCTCATCCCTCTCTCCTGTGCAGGTGCAAGAAGAAGGTGCCAGCCACCAAGCGCTTCACCATCCACCGGGCCTCCAATGTGCTCACGCTGTCCCTCAAGCGCTTCGCCAACTTCAGCGGAGGTAAAATCACCAAGGTGGGTGCCAGCGCGGGGGCGTCCCCGGGGAGCAGGGCTGGCATGGGGCACAGTGCCCAGCCTCTTAGCCAGGGCTCTGCCCCTCCACTTCAACCTTGGCCTGCGGCCCTCCTGACCTCGTCGACGTGCCTCCTGTTGCTTTGTGTGGGGCAGGTGACTCTTGTAACGGGTCTTGGGTAGCCGATGCTGGCGGCCCCCTGCTGCCAAGGGGACCCCCAGGCAGCTATGGGCACCCTAGGCCAGAGATCTTGCCCAGCTCAGGAGACAGTCCTGGGGGCAGGTTCCCTGAGGCTGGTCTCTCCCTGCAGGACGTGGGGTACCCGGAGTTCCTAAACATTCGTTCCTACATGTCTCAGAGCAATGGCGACCCGGTCATGTATGGCTTGTATGCAGTGCTGGTGCATTCGGGGTACAGCTGCCATGCGGGGCACTACTACTGCTATGTGAAGGTGAGGCCCTTCCCTGCGTGTGTCCCCTGGGGCCCAAGGATGGTGCTGGGTGGCCCTGCTGGACGGTGGGTGCTGTGTCACCCAGCTCCCTGCTGCTGCCCTGGGCAGCCTGTCGCACCGTGTCGCAGCCTCTGTGGTGCTGGGGGATTCCCTGCTCTGGGTTTCTGGGAGGCAGTGCTGGCCCCAGACCTGCCAGAGCAGAGGCAAGGGAGGGATTCCCAGCACCCCCCACAGCGCTCCAGCCTTTCCTGGCTCTGAGCTGCGTGTCTGCTACTGTCTGCGCTCCCTCCCCCAGGCCAGTAACGGGCAGTGGTACCAGATGAACGACTCCCTCGTCCACGCCAGCAACATCAAGGTCGTCCTCAACCAGCAGGCCTACGTGCTGTTCTACTTGAGGTACCTGAGAGGCCGTCTGCTGCAGGCAGCTCTGCCCTGTCCCTTGTGCTGCCCCCTCTGGCCCCAGGAGGGCTAGAGCTGTGCGCCTAGCAGGGATGGTTCAGCAGCTGGAGCTGGCCTGTCCCAAGGGCTCCTGGGGCCTGGGCTGGGGCTGTGGTTCTGTGATGGCTCCTGATGGATGGGTGGCCTTGCACCAAGCCCCCTCCCCCCACGGCACCTGCTTCCTCAGCATGTCCCCTGGTCCTAAGCCACCGGCCCCCGGGTCCTCTGACTCCACGTATTCTCTGTCCAGGATCCCAAGCTCCAGGAAGAGCCCGGAGGGGCCCACTGCCAAGGCTGCCTCATCTGTGCCTGGCCGAGCCAGCATTGTCTCTGAGCAGATCAAGAAAACCGTAGCCAATGGACTCCTCTCCTCACCGCTGGCCGGCAAGGTGAGTGTCCGGGTCGCGTGCCGAAGCATGGGGCTGCAGCAGAGGGAGAGGGGGCCTGGCTCGCTGCCAGAGGGCCTGGGACGCTGCAGGGATGGTCACTCCACCTGGATGAGGCCAGTTGAGTGCATGGCACATGTTCCTCCGAGGGCCTTGCTGCTGCTAGTGGAGTGTGTCTTGGAGGGGACCGAGGGCAGTGGGGGGCCTGTACAGCCCAGAATGTGCTGGGACGGGTTGAACTCTCCCTCTGGGATGCCACCTGATGTTCTGGGGTTTCGCTGAGCCTCTCCTGCTCACCCAGCCAGGGTTCCTGCTTCCGGTTTTGCTGACTGAGGCTCTCCGGCCTCTCGCAGTGCGCGCGCACAGAGAGCCAGGCTGAAATGAGCTCTGTGTGAGGACTCTGCCAGCATTCACCTGCACACCCCTTTCGGGGAGAGACCCAAAATAATGACTGTCCTGCACTGTGTAGAAAGCCCTGCAGAGTGCAAGCACCTCAAAATTCACCCCCTCCCTCCACGTGGAGAGATGTGCATAGCTTCTCTCCCCTCCGCCCCGTATGAACAGCAGAAACTGGGTTCTGTTCTAAACAAGAAGTAAGTTTATTACCGGCAACAGGTAAATGTTAAGTGCCTATCGGAGACAGCAAACGGCTCAAAGCAGATTACTGCAAACTGAGCTTAACACACTCTGCAGGTGAGAGATGGGTGAGGCTGGGAGATTCTCAAGACACAAGGTGCCTTGACTTGCCCAGCTTTTCATACACGGGCTAATGATCCTTCTAGCCTGGGACCCTCCCATCCCCAAGTTCAGTCTTTCTTCCTCAGGGGTGATGCTGCAGGGAGAGTGAGACCCCCCCCCACGATGTCATTGTCCCCCTTTTCTATCTTCTTCCCACTTGCTGGAAAGTTCCTTTGCTGTGATCTGGGTCAGACAGTTCCCATAGTGTGGTGCCATCTCTGAGAGGTTTCTATTGTACACAGTTCCCCGGGGTGATCGTAGTACTTGTGTGCATTTCCTCAGTGAGCCATTAACATTGTTTGGCCTTTTTACTGCTGTACCTGAAAGGCTGCTTGGGGGTGTTTTCAACCTCACAACACATTTCAGTAATGCACACCTAGGCAAACGTCATATCTACACGCACACGCGCACGCACACGCTCTCACTGGATGGTGGGCACTCCTATGAGACCTCATCCTAGTTCCATGACAGTGGTGAATATTGGGGAGTCAAGGTGTAACATGCCTGCCTTCCCCGCCCCGGGGTGGGGGCAAGAACTGGCCGTCGCCTGCAGCCAGCTGTGCTCCGGAGCAGGACTGGGCTCACAGCTCCCTGAACTGCTCCCTAACTCGACTATTCTGGCTTTGCCTAGAGACCAGACAGGGGGCCTGGGAAGAAGCTCCAGGGAGCAGAGGATGCCGGGATCCCTGTGGCCCGGGCTGTGTTTGGGGCCGGGCCCAAGCTGCAGAATGGGACCGCTCAGGCCAGGCCCCCTGCTGGGTTCCCCTCGCCCAGACTGGCTGCCAGAGCCATGCATGTAGCTGCTGTGCTCTCGGATGAGCTGGCCAGGAGGCCCAAGAAGCCACTAGCGGTGTCCCTGGGCTTCTGTGACGCCAGTGAATCAAGCAGGGCCAAAGCCGAGGTGCCCAAGCAGAGCTCCTGGGAGAGCCAGGAGTCTCCGTCCCCGACCTCGCCCAAGCCCCTGGCAGAGCCCAGGGGCAGCAGAGAGGGCACTGAGCTACGGAGGAAGGACTCCTGCAGCAGCATCTCTTCCAGTCCAGCGCACTCTACCAAGGGACCCCCGCGGCCCAAGAGCGGAGCCAACAGCTTCTGCGCCTCTCAGGACACGGAGCCCAGCCCAGCCTCGTCTGCAGAGCAGGAGGCCAAGGCCAGCTCGGAGGACCCCCAGGTGGTGAAATTAAAATCCCTGCTGCTGGCCGGTGCCGCCCTGGATGCGAGCAGCACCACATCACCCCCGCCTGCCAAGAAACTGGCCCTTTCCGCCAAGAAGGTGGGTCTGGCCTTGTACCTTTGAGAGCCACGCTAGTCCTGCCCACTCCTGTGGGCAGCAGGGCTGGCCCCAGTGCCCAGTAGGGGGCAGTGCTAAGCCATTGCTCTTGGCCCTGGGGGTGCAGGAAACCCCTTAGCATCAGCCCGTGGAGGGGATTGCTGGGGGTGGGGGGCCTGTCTGGGCCTTGGGCTTATTGGGATCTAGGAGGGCATAATGTCCTTCCCCACCTGTCCCCGGGGCTCCCGGATCCGCCCGTGAGGGGCGCTCGCACTGGGCGAGGAGCGGAAGGGAGCAGGCCCTGGGTGGGTGTCAGTCCCAAGGGACTTGCCTCGACATCGCCCTGCGGTGGGGGCCTCCCCAGGGACCGACCTGGCCCATAGGCCTCCTGGGCCAGTTGGAGCTGCCGTGGGACCCCCTCGCTCTGTAGGGCCAGGCTCCCCCCTGGGCTCTGCTCCATCCGGGCGTCTCGTGTTAGGATTCGGTTTAAATTTCCTTCCTTCCTCGCTTCCTTTGTGTTTGTTTCTAACTGAGACCACTTTTCTGATTCTTCTCCTCCCATCCCCCGCCCCTCCCTGTCTGTGTCCGTCCCCCTCCCCTTCTCTGGGCTCCCCTTTTTGTTTTCCCCTCTTGGCTCATGGAAACCTCTCTTTAGACCACCAAGTTTTTATTTATGTCGATAACTGCAGGGCAGCACCCCGCGGAGGGCGAGCGGAAGTGACCGCCACACGCCACCCTGCCCAGCCTTTGCCGACCACACCCACCCTGCCTCCACCTCTCCCTGGCCTCTCGGCAAGCCCAGGTAAGCCACGCGGACGCTCCAGCAGCGCCCGTCTCCCTCCGTGGTGAGTGGGATCCTCGTCTGCTCCGCCGGTGGACTCTGCAGTGTGGCCGTCAAAGGAACGCGGTCCCCCAAGGCAGCGCAGCATCTCTGACTCGCAGGGCTGGGTCTGCTCTCTAGCCCCTCCTCTGCCAGGCGCGGTCGTGGGCACAAGGACCAGCGGGGCTCCCCCTTGTCTAGGAGCCTGGGGGAAGCAGGTGGCCAGAGGCTGGGACGGAGTCAGGGGCTCGGGGCCATGCGTGACTGGGTCTGTCGGCTGTTGGGCGTCTCTGGCAGAGCCACAGCGATCCCGTGCATGCTGGGCAGCTTGGCAGCTGCTCACCTCCCTGGAGGCCTGGGCCCTCCTGCTGCACCCGCGGGGCTGTACCTGCTTGGCTGGGTGCTCCGGGCCCTGTGACATGTTCAATCTGCTGCCAGCGGGTGCCGGCCACCCTGGCATCCTGCTTGTGCCCCACGTTCTGCCTCTTCCCTCCCTGGGTGCCCTGCTGTGCCGTCTTGTACCAGCCATCTGACGGCTGAGACTCCCGGGCTGGGGGAGGGGCTGCCTGCTGGACAGGCCCCTGGGCCATGTTACCCCATCTCTCTCTCTCTGTCTCCCCCCGCCTCCAGGGTGCTTTCATCTGCTCCCAAATCACCACTTCCTCAGAAGCCTGCCTGCAGCCCCAGCCCAAACTCTCTGCTCCTGGCCAGCTGCCAGCCCACCCACCCGGGCAGGGAGGAGGGGACCAGCCAGGCCCTGCCTGGTTCCTCCAAAAAGAGACGCCGAAAGCAGCATCTTGAGATGGAGAGCGGCCCCCATAACCTGGGCCCAGCAGGTGCCAGTGGTGAGGGGGCTGGGCTCGCCAGCCCCCCCGAGAAGAGGCGGTTCCTGGAGGAGGGGGAGAGTGAGGAGGCTGCAGCCAGGAAGAGAGAGGGGCTGGGCCGTGGGGACGTGGAGTGGGAGCATGTGGGCACTGGGCCCGTCCCCCCCCGGAAGAGGAGGAGGAAGAGACTGCGGCAGCTGGAGGAAGATGGCAGCCCCGACACCTCTCCCTTGAGCAGGTGAGGGGACTAGCCTGGCAGGAGCTGCGGAGCGTGGGCCTGGCTGCTCAGCCCCGTCGGGAGTGAGGGCGGCGCTGGCTGTGTTGTTGGGCTAGGGACTGCACCCCTGAGCCCTTGAGCTCTGCAAGGAGCCCAGCCTGGGTCCTGGCCCCCAAAGCCAGTTAACCCTTCCCTGCCCCCTGAGCTTTGCTGCCCTCCTGGCTCTGCCTGGCAGGAGATCCCTGTGTGCAGCCGCTAGCCGGGCTGGAGCTCTGACGCTGGGGACTCCCGGACCCTCCAGTGCAGGGCAAGTCGGAGACGCTGGGCAGGCTCTTCTCTCAGGCCTCGGGGGAGGCTGCTGCGTGGCGGCAACTACTGGTGCCAGTCTGAGCCTGGGTCTGACTCTGAATTCACAGCAGGCGCTCCGGGAAGGGCGAGGTGGCGACCCTCGCGTCCGGGGCAGGAGAGCTCCGCAGGGCAAAGCAGCAGCAGCAGCAAGGTTTGGAGGTGGAGGATGGCGAGATCGAGCATCGGAAGTGCAAGCAGAGGGACAGCCCCAGCAGCCCGGCCACCAAGCCCAGCCCTGAGCAGGCAGCTGTGAATGGGCTCCACACCAGAGCCAGCACTCCAGGTACTGCTGCTGCACAGGTGTGTTGTGGGATCTCATAGCAGCGCCTTTGGCAGATTGGGCAGGAGAGTGGTGGCGAAGCTGGGCTGCTCTCCCTCTGTCCCCAGAAAAACCATTCAGCTTCTGCCCATCCCCCACCCCACAGGCCCCAGTTCTAGGCCACTGATCCCACCCAGAAACTCCTGCTGGCTCTCGTCCTGTGCCTCCCCTCTGGGCTGTTGGGTGTGTCAGTTCCGTCAGGGAGGGGAAGGCTGATGCAGGGGCAAGGAATCTCCAGGGGGCCTGGCTTGGCCCCTAAGATGAAGATTTCCTCTCTGCCAGCTGTGAGGCCCGGCCAGGGCCCTGCAGTGCCTGTGCTGACTAGCCTGGCTTAGTGCTCCGGCCGTGGAATGGCCCCTTCAGGACACAGGTCCTGCAGTGTGGCTCGAGAGGAGCTGTGACTGCGTGCTTATCCCTCCCTGGTCTCCGCAGTGGCAGTCTGCATCTGGGACAGGCAGGTCAGCGCTGGCCCCACGTGTGGCCTGGAGAAGGGGCGGGGCCAGGAGGAGGCCAGCGTGGTGCAGGAGCTGCTCAAGAATTCCTTGGATAAAGCGTACGGGAAGGAAGGTAACATCCATGCTCTAGGCTGCCATGCACAAGCACTCCCCCTATGCAGAGCACGCCAGGTCGAGACTGCAGGGTAGTGGTACAGCCCCACCGCGCTGTGGGGCCTGAGCTTCCCCGCTTGGCCTGCAGAGAAAACTCTGGAGGCTGGCCCATGAGCGGGGGAGAGGGCAGGGAATCCATGTCTGGGGATGTATCTTGCACTGAGGTCAGCAAAGCTGTCCAGGTGCTCACTGGAACTCCCTGTCGCAGGCCCCAGCTCAGCCAGGAGGGGCCGTGGGTTGATCAGCCTGGCGCTGTGCATTGGCATGGCCCGCAGTTGCTGATGGGCACCTCTGCTTTGCAGTGCTGACGTGGGAGGGTGAGATCTCAGGCATCAGCCAGGACGCCATTCGGGACATGGCGTGGGCCCGGAGCGCGCGTGTCACTGACGAGTGGGACGAGGACTTCGACAGCGGCAAGGTGAGGAGCAGGGCGCGGGCGCTATGGAGCATTATGGCTTCTGTTGGGGGAGGGAACTATGGGACTTGGTCTTGAACTGATCCTGTCCTGGCATCCTCCCTCTGGGAGCCAGCCCCCAGGGCGCCAGCATGCGTGAGCTGTGCAGCCGGGTCTGTCCTGGAGGCCGTGTCCCTTCACTCTGCCGTGGGCTCTGCTCTCGTTCAGGTGAAGAAGAGTAAGAAGTTCAAGCGGGAGCGGAGGCGACACTTCAACGCCTTCCAGAAACTGCAGAGCCGGCGGAACTTCTGGTCCGTGACTCACCCAGCCAAGGTGGCCAGCCTGAGCTATCGGCTCTGAGAGCAGGGGCGCCCAGCTGGAGCTTGCAGTGCAGTCCTGGCATTCGTGGCCAGGGGCAGAGTGGCTGGACCCTGCAGTGCTGGTGTCCACTCGTCCCCTCCCAGCTGACTCGCTCTGCTGCCCTGTCTCTGGAGGGGTGTGTGATGTGCCTTGGTACCACTGGGTTTGGTGTCCTGTGCAGAGTGGGAACAGGGACTCCTGTCCCATGGAACAGGAGGGGGCTCCAGGGAATGGGCCGGTTCTTGGATGTTGGGGAAGATCGAGACTCAGCGGGGCTGATGCTGCTGGAGTGTAGCCAACCTGGCCGGTTCCCCTTTGTCCCGTCATGGCCTGTGCCAAGGAGCATGGGGAGGCGGGGGGCGGTGCTGATGTCTTCCTCCCAGCAGGTAGCTGGCAAGGGCCCCTTAGGGCGTGTTCCAGAGCTTACCCTGCTCCTGATTGGCACAGCCTGTGTGTGACTCTTCCACTCCCCAGCAGTCTGCCTTGCACCCAGCCATGCTCCTCCCTCCCCGGAGCCTTGTGACTTTGCTGCTGTCACACGCTGCCTGACTCGCCCCAGGACTGCGGCACGGTGCTGGGATCACTTCTAGGCAGGGACGTGCTGGTCAGTGGTGCGTTGTCATTGCTGCTGCTCGGGGCTGGGGCCTGTGCAGCTAGGTACACATGGGGCTCCGGGGCTTGTAGCTGGCACTGCTTTGCCTAGCAAACATGAGTCCCCCTCTGCCCCCCAGCCACAGGAGCAGCTCCTGCCTGGGTCTCTGGGCGGAGGGAGTGATGGTCTCCTTGAAGCCTCTTCCAGCTCCACCAGCTGCTCTCGTGAGTGAGCGTCACCCCCGTCCGGCTTGGCCTCCTGTCCTGGGTTCTCTCTGTCTAACTGGGGACATCATCCCAGCAGAACCAGGCTGCTGCCAGAGGGGGAGAAGGGGCTGTCACCTGCCACAGCTTAGTCCAGCTATGCGCCCCCCAGCACTGCTTTGACTTCCCCCGGGAATGCCCCGGCATGTCTCCCTGAGGGAGTGCTCCCTACTCTCCGGGGAGGGGATGCTGCTGGGTCAGGAGCAGATGAAATGGGGGTCTCTGAGCTAACAGCTGTTGTGGAGGCTGTGGGAAGAGCTCCCTAGGCACTGCTGCTTAAGTGGAGAGGCTGCCTCTACCCATCTGCTGCTGCGTGTCCATGTCTGCCTGGTACCTCTTAGCTGCGTTCCACTGCCCCTTGGCCCAAGGTCCCCACTGTGCAATTCCCAGGAAAAGTCTTCCGCAGGCAGGGCCCTACTCTCCTCCCTTCTCCCCTCACCTGCTCCTGGGAGCATGAGAGCTGTCCTGCATTATCTTCTAAATACCCATTAACCTTTTGCATCCTGTTGTCAGCCAGACAGGGGCGTGAAGGGGTTAATGGCTGCGAATCATTTCATGATCTCAGATGTGTACATAGATCAACACCTGGTTAATGGCCGGTACAGCTAGGATTTGCATTTATTTAAATTTTCAACTTAGGCCAGCGTGAGACTCTGTCCCCTCCCCCAGGGGCGATTTCCCTCTTGCAGTGGGAATATTCTGACATCTTGTACAGTTTTCCGATTCACAGTTCCATAATCTCAGTGTATATGTGTGTAGATACCTGGAGCGGATCTGTACATGGTTGTATTTTGCACCTCTGGCTGGGGACAATGCAGTACCCTCTGCCATTGCCATGATCATGGTGCAATAAAGTAACCAGTTTTGAGTCCCGGCTGAGTCCCGTTTGTGTCCTTGCTCAGGGTGGCTGCTGAAGAGCGTGCCCCGACCTTGCTGCGGAGGCTGGAAGTAGCTTGAAGTCTTGGAACTGGGGAGTTGGGCTGGCTTGAGCTGTGCAGCGAAGGAGGCAGCCGGGGTCGGGGTGGAGAAGGGCCAGTGTCTGGCTGGGGTGGAGAAGAGCCTCGGCCGTACCAGCCTCGGGCAGTTCCCGCTGTGCAGCAGGGAAAGCTCCTGGCAGAGAGGTGGGTGTTAACACTGCACAAAACCCCACTCTTGAAACCTGAACTGATCACCTTCAACCTCCATATCCAACGGGGCTCCTGCCACAGGGGCTAGGAGCCTGCCTTGCCCAAGAGCACTGTGCACGGAGGGGTGACTTGCAGTCGACCAGGTCTGTGACCATGTCTGTTCAGAGATAGGGGAACCCTGTTGGTTTCACAACCCAGCAGCTGCTTCAGTACTGCCCTAAATGAAAGGTCTGCGAGGGCCAAGCAGCAGGTGCCTCCCCAGCCCATTGTGTAGGGGGGAGGAATGGTCAGTATTGGATTTGCTGTCCTCCTCCTTGGAAACAGCTGCTGGCCTTGGCAGACCCCACCCACCCACTTCCTCTTTACTCCCTTTTTCCTCTGCATGCTTGGCCCTAGCAATGCACAAATAGCCTTGCTTTGAGGAGCGAGCACTCCTCTGGCTACATTTCTACTTGCAGGGGCAGGCAGGCAGGCTGCTCTTGCTACCCTAGTGTCATTGCTCCTTTATTAATCATCCTTATTGTGGGAGTACCCCATTGTGCTAGGCCCTGTACAAATAGTACCAGATACTCTCCAGGGCTGGACAGCTTACAAGGGGCATGAGGAACAAACAGGAAGAACTGGCAGTCTTAGTTTATAGTCTAAATTAAGACTTAACTGGCATCACAGAGACTTGGTGGGACACACCTCATGAGTGGAGTATTAGTAAAGAGGGAAGGACAGGTAGGGGGAAGAGGAGGAGGGGTGTATGTATTCTCTATATATAACGCACTTGCTCGGAGATGCAGATGGAGGTGAGAGGCAGAGCAGCTGAAACTTTTTGTAGAGATAAATGGGGGGGAAAAATAGGGGTGACCTAGCAGGAGTCTACTCCTAGCAGCAGTTCTCAGCCAGGGGACTGAGGCCCCATGGGGGGCTGCAAGCAGGTCAGGGGGTTCTCCAAGCAAGGCTGGCATTAGACGTTGGGAGCCAGGGTAGAAAGCCGAAGCCATGCTGCCCTGAGAATCCTACAAAAAGTGGAAATGTGAACGAATTGCTAAGGAAGGATACAATAGAATAGCACGAGCACGTAAGGACAAAACTGGAACGGGTAAGGCACAAAATGAGTTACAGGCAGCAAGCAATCGAAAAGGCAATAGGACAAGGTCTAGAAATACATTTAGGGTCAAGAGGGTCCCTCGCGCTGGGGA
>ML677373.1:24528902-24558195 GCA_007922305.1 Dermatemys mawii
GAGGGGAGGGGACAGCGACCCTTGGGGGCGGGGCTGGGGGGGGCAGCGACCCCTGGGGGCCAGCGACCCCTGGGGGACGGTTGGGGGGAGGGGACAGCGACCCCTGGGGGCGGGGCTGGGGGGGACAGCGACCCCTGGGGGCCAATGACCCCGGGGGACTGTTGGGGGAGGGGACAATGCAGGGTGGCTGCGGGGGGAGTGAGGGGGGAGGGTGTTACTGGGCTTGGGAAGAGCCGCAGGGCATGGGGGGCTGTGGACGGCTGCAGGGACAGATGCTGAGGGCTGGTCGCTGGGGTCCCCCCCGGGGCGCAGGGCTCTGTGTCCGAGGTCTGGCGCTGCCCCCGCTGGGCCCCCGGGCTCTCGCCGGTCCCCGGCGCGCTGACGCTCCTCGCTGTTTCCTGTTTCTGCAAGTGATGCCTGGGTCCTTTCCGCTGGCGAAGCGCTGGGCGGGGGGGCGAGTCTGAGGAGTTCAGAGCTGTGCTTGGGTGGGATCTGCCCCCGCCCCAGGGCAGGCCTGGCCCTAAGCTCTGCTGGTGCTAAACCCCAAACTGCAGTTCTGGGGGCTTGGAGCAGATGCCCTCAAGTCTGTGGCCATGTGCTCGCTCACAGTGCAACACCACATGCTGCTTAACCCCCAGCTAGGCTGAAAGGCGGGTCCCGAAATGGGGAGTGGGAGGACCCGCCCCAGCGGACTTGGCTGTTTGAGGGATGTGTAGCTTGCACTGAGCTGCAGGGAGGGGGGACAGACCCCAAGGTGACCAGAGAGGGGGGAGAATAGGTTGAGGTGAGGGAGGCGGGGGTATAATCCGAGTGCGCAGCCTCCTGTGGGTTTGGGGGTCGTGTTCCCGGAGCCGGGGCCTGGGCTCTCCAAAGCTGTGAAATGCAGACACCTGCTCCCAGTGCTCCCCAGCCGGCCTGTGTGTGGTGATCCTGGGCACTGTCCCCAGGCCCAGGGGCTGCTGTGCCTGGTGAGGTGAGGACAGAGCAGCAGGGCTAACTGAGCAGCTCGTCTTTGCTTCAGTGGCTGCTCACTTCACTTCCGGGCAGGCTGTGAGCTTGCAGTTTTAATTAAAGTTTTCCTGGAGTACAGCCCGGGGTGGGGTGGTTGCGGGGCTGGGGAGGAGGGGGCTGGGGAGGGGGTTCTCTCTCCAACCCCCTCCCCGGGCTCTTTTCTAGTTAAAGGACAACGTGCTTCTTAAATCCGAATTCCCTCTTGGCTGGAATCTCTCTGCGACATCCTTGCAGCGAGTCAGTGAATTAATATGTATGACCCAGTTATCAGCATGAACCCAACCTTCACGCTAACGCTCCAACACAGACCTGCTTCAATTATCCTCTTATGCTGCCGCAACCTCTCAGCCTACAGACTGCACCAGGGTTGCTTAACCCTTCGGAGGCCATTGCACTTGGGCGTCTTTGGCCTTTCAGTTGTAGGGGCCTGGAGTGAACGGGCTGGAGCTGTGTGGTGATGTTGGCTAGATGCCTCTGTTCGCTTGGTTCTGTGTGTTCTGAAGTTCATATTGCAGGTAGCTTGGACTTCCCTGGTAAGGCCCTGGGGCCTGGTGTTGATGTCCCAGGCCTTGCCTGGGTGTGTTGGTGGGGTAGCGGTTCTCAGCTCCCTGTGTAGATTACTCTCTTGGTGGGAGTGGCTAGATAACAAACAGCTCTGTGTGTGCCTGGCTCCACACACCTGCTAGTGTTGCTTTTGTTCCTAACTCATTCAGGGAAATGGTGGCTGTGCTTGGGGGCTCATGTGCCTTCTGCTGTAGTCCTGGGTGCCTTGTCTGGTGAAAGCCTAAGCCGAGGGCAGCTGCTTTCTTAGCCGGAGTGCGCTGGAAGTGCTGGATTAGTGCTGCAGTGGTAATCCCTTTCAGGCAAGTGGCAGGCTGCCCATCCCTGCTCTGAATGTTATTAGGATCTGTGGATTCTAACCAGGGCAGCGTGACTGCTTGACCCAGAGGTCTTGTTTGGCTGGTGCAGCTGCATGCAGAGGGAGCAACCTGGGCTGCCAGTAGCTCTCAGGAGGCAGCTGATGGAAGAGCCCGGTGTTCATGGGATAGTGCCACCCATGCACCCCAAAACTTCCCCGGATGTGCTGCTGGCCCCTGGGATTCACACACTCCAAGTGCCGCACTGGAATTGCGGCAGGGACCCATCACATGTGTTCTGTATCCAGAAGCTCTGGATTCTCGCTCTGAGACTGATCTTCCTCCCTGTCTCTGTGCCTGAGAGGTGCCTGGGAGGCTGAGGAATTCCCCATCCCCAGGGGCACGGAATGACTTTTGGAGCCTAGACTAGACAGTGCCAGCAGGCTGTGGGGAGGAGCAGGACTGAGCATGCTCTGAGGAATGGACCAGTTCACATTGCTGCTGCTCTGTAGCTTTTCTTTCTACTGATAGATCTGGACAGAAACTCTGTCTGCCCTCCAAAGCGTCCTGCCCATGCCAGCAGCTCTCAGGGACATGCTAGGCCAGGCAGGGCTGGGTGCTCTGTATTGCAGCGAAAGGCAGAGAGTTCATGGCCTGGCTAGGGCATGCACACACCGTGTTCCAGTCTGGGACATGGCAGGGCAGCAGGCGAGGTATCCCCAACACACTGCTGCTGTTCTAGTGCCGTTCTTGGTCTTTCTCTCCATGATAATCAGTGAGTCTCAGTGGGTTTGGCCAGTGGATTCAAGTGAGCCTGCTGCCAACAGACAGGTGCCCTTGTGGGACTGCTGGGTGCTGTTCTGTGCCAGCTGCTGACGCTGCTTAAGAAATGCTCCTTTGGTTTATTTGCTTACAGGGAAGCTAGCTATTCCCAGTTGTGCATGCGAGGTGTGTCCATCTGCTAGGCCAGGTTGTGGGGTGAGCCATGACGTGTGCAAGGGAGCCATGTGCCCAGGGCTATAACCTCCAATCTACATGCAGTCTCTGACCTGCAATGGAAGGAATTCTCCAGGGAGGCTTTGGGGGGTGCATCTCGGCAGTGTTGGTTACTTCCTGGTATTACCACTCACAATGCGCTGTGCTGGGTTCTTGCAGGAGCCTCATGGGGGAGGGAAGGACGAGGAGACCCGTGAGATGGGGCTAAAATTAAGCTGCCTCTGACCTTTTTTTTGCTGTAACTTCAGACAGTATCCTCCAGAGAGCAGCCTCAGCAGCACCTGCCCTGCTCCCACCCAGACTATGTCTAGATTATCTGCATCACGTCCTGGGAACAGAGAGAGAAACTGCTGTATGTGTTCATGAAAGCAAGCCCACATCCTGTGCAGCTGCTGTTCACACCCCTTTGGTCTGTTACGCCACATGTGGGCCCGGCTGGCGTGTGTGTGCGTCTCTCTCGGTTCCTTTTCTGTCATCTCAGGGTTGTGACACTGGCTCTCCCCTAGCAGCTCTGGCTGGGACTGGTGCTTCATGGCATGGTGCCTGTCAGATGCTCTCGGGGTTTCTCCTTTCAAGCTGCTCTCAAAATAAACCAAGGAACCAGCCAAACTCTCATTTTGACTGTTGCCGACAGGGCCACGTGATTCAGGCTGGAGGGTTGTAACTAGACCTCCCCTCACTCTCACCTAGCTGCTCTTCTCAAAGGGCTCCCATGCTGACCTGCCCTTTGTGCCCTGACCCCTCTGTCCCAGTGCAGCCAGCACTGCCGGAAGTTAGCTCTGAGCTTGGGTGGGTCTGACACAGCAGGACAGTAGGTTCAGGTTGCCTTGTCACACAGCTGATCCAACTGTAGCTTCCCATCTCCGGGCTGCAGGACTCTGCTGCTCCACCTGCTTTGCATTCAGCTGATGCTTCCGAAGCCTGGCTGAATTTAAACTCCCAACCAATGCACCGCAAACCCTTCCAGGGCAGGAGCTGGGCTTGAATTTCATGGTGTCTGTTGAGCTGAACTGCATCCCCTTGCAGCTGATCACCACCACCTGCCATGCACAATGTGATCATGCTCTAGGCAAATACCGACCTGGGCCAGGTAGTGCAGTGCCCAGCCCCTCCAGGACTAATGGAGCAATGTGAGGAGGCTCAGTGGCTCTGAGACTACCACGCAGCGTCTCTGATTGCTGCAGGCTCTGTTGCTTCAAATATACTGAACCCTCGACATTTAATTCCCAGCTCTGCCAGGGCCTCAGCAGCCTGACCCCTTGTACTTCAATGTCCCTGGGCAGCTGGCTCCAGACCAGTCCCTAATGAGCAGTCTCCACTGTGCATCTGGTGCTGGGGAGTCAGCAGGTGGTGATCGAGCTCCCTTGGTAGTTGCTCACGCTGGTCTGCTCCAGGGGCTGGTTTGATGAGATGTGAAACTGAGCTCCTGACTCTGACCCCTGCGGTGCTTGCAGTGTGGTCAGAGGTTGCAGGGGCCACAGACCTGGCGAAAACCCACCTGTAACAATCCAGCCAGGTGGCTGACGGCCAGGCTTTTCTGGTTTACCAAAGCGGCAGATGATGCTAGGCCACTATCTTGGGATCCGTAGGAGTCCGTTTTTCTTGAGAGCCAGGGTTGTCTTCCACAGCACCAGGGCCCAGTTCCTGTGGGCTAATTCTGCTCTGCCTTCCTAACCTGCCCCTGCAGTTCCAGGCCAGTATGGGGCTGCTCTTCCTGTTTGACATTGTTGTGCAGCGTAGCGGAGAGCTGCCACGTTGCACCCAAGAAGTGTCTGCATTTTGGCGAGGAGTGCGTTGGTCTCCATGTGTTTACACGTTGGTTTAGTTTGGAAAGCCCTTGGCTCTCTGGGGACATTTTGTTCTCTCGAGGGACCCCTCAGCACGGGCCCTGCCAAAGCAGCCTGTGTAGCGGGAGAGGATAGAGCCAGATTGTTCTTGTGGCAGGTGACTGGGTTTCGTGTGGCCAGAGGCTGAGCAGCGACTGCTCTGAGCTTGCAAATCCGTTGCTAGCCTCGCCACCCAGTGTGGTAAGTGGCTCCCCACAAGGTCTCTAGTCCACAGTTAGCCAATGAGCCCGGCCCCCTCGAGTTTTCTCTGCTGCCTGTGTCGGCCTCAAATGCCTCAAGCCGGCACATCACGGCCTGTCTGCTGTGCCAGCTGCTCTTGGTGCTGCTGGAGGAGCTAGTTAACAGAGCAGGCTAGGTGCTGGTGCCCTTGGGGTAACCCGGGCCCTCTGCTGTGGTGAAGACAGGCTCCGCCTTTCCCCGGGAGCACTTGTCACTAGGGTCCTCTTGTTCCTAAGGGACAGGGCAGGGCGCCAAGGGCCCCTCTCTGGCCAGGCAGGGGTCTGTGTCCTGGCCCCTTGCGAATGGCGTGATTCTGCTGATGCTGCACACGTGGTGTGTGACCTGCCTCAGCAGAGAGCAAATCCCTGGGTCAGCAGCTGGTGGTATGGGGACTGCGTCTCTGTGGGACCGTGCTGCCCCGAGGGGGGCTGCCCCATTGAAAGCGCTCCTCTTGAGGTGCCAGCCCATGTTGGAGAGAGCTCAGAGAAGCGAATCACATTCATTCAAGGGCTCCGAGCTGAACCCCTGTGGTTTAGCTGGGTGATGGGGCTAACAGCGGGAAAAGGTCTGCAGGGGGTCCATGGCGGCTGTGAACACCACGAGCAGTGCCAGGTGCAAGTAACTAGGAATGTGGTTTTGCTGGCAGTTAATCAGGAAGCCTAGACTGTGGAGAGGCATCTCTCTGGCTTTAAGAAACTAGAGGACAAGGAAATCAGGGGTGAGCAATGGGGTGTGCTTGCGCCGTGCTGGGCCGGGGCATCAGAGAACAGCCAAGAGTGGGCAGAGGGGACTCAGTGGGGCTATTCTGCTGGAGGCACTGCCTTGTTGGCAGTAGGAGCCAGGACTGGCCCACGCCCCTCCCCTCTGGCCTGTGGGTTCTGGGCAGGGGATTGGCAGGTAGTTGTCGTCCTGATGCCCTCGGGGGTTAGTAGCTGTTCGGGATTTCTGTAAGAGGGGCTGATGCAGCACCCCTGGAGGTGGGAGCAGGGCGACGCTGCAGGAGCGGATGGAGAATAATTCCAAGGCACTTGCTGCACTGGGAAGCCTGACCCTTTGGCTGGAAGACAGCAGGGGTAGCAGCCCCACACCTCACTCAGCTGCGACATTCCTTTCCTTCCTGGGCTCTCCCTCGCAACCGCATGGCTGCACTTCTGTGTCAGGGTGTACGGCAGCAGCATGAATGTCTGTTAGGGCCTCACCCCCAAACCCCTGCAGTCACTTGCTGCTAGAAGCCCCAGCCAGCAGCTGGGTATCCTCTGTCGCCAGCGATCCCGGGTGGGTTTAGCATTTATCCTGCGGCAGAGCTTAGAGGCCTGCAGCAGCTTGGGTCCTGGGCCCTCCCCCAAAGAGCTGACCTCGTAGGACTTCCCAGGGAATGGGACGGGCTGGGGACAGGAGCGATGGAGAGTCTGGGTTGTGAGCAAAGGCTGCGGCGCATGGGGAGGGGGCGTGCAGCCAAGGAGCCAGGTGGTGGAGCCAGAGGGTGCCTGTCAGTACAGCTTGGTTCTCCTTCAGCTGGCTTCGCTTCATCTCTTCTGAGCTCAGCTGTGCTTGTTCTAGTGAAAAAGGAAAACTCACCCTGGCTCTTTCCCCGCTGCCGGCTGGGGGTGAGCTCTGGGGCAGGGCCTGCTGGCGTCTCTGTTCAGCAGTGCCAGCCCCCCATCCACCTGAGTGCCGCTGTGGGGCCCTGCACTGGCCATTCCTAGCACAAGCCCACAGCCAGGCCCGTGGGGTCTGGAGTAGCAGCACAGAGTTTTATTGGTTTAAATAAAATCCTCTGTGCACATGGGCTCCTGCTGCTTCCTGTGAATTAAAGGATTTTCTGCTGTCTTGCACTTCCGGTGTGTCATGGGGGTCTGTATTGAGGAAGCTGGAGGCCTTGGCTGTGTTATTTGAGGGTTTTTGGTTGGGTTTGTGGGAGAAGCCCATTAGTGGAATGTTTCCTCTAATAAAATCAACAGCTGAAATAGCTGAGAGGTAAATCCAGCCTGTTATCTCTAGGGTTCAGAGTTAACCACCTGCTGACCCCAGTGTGGCCAGTGCATGCCTCCTGAAGCTATTTTTTCAGGCTGCCTACAGACTCAGGCAGGCATCACAGCACTGGCTGTGCTTGGACTGCACATCGAAGGACCAGAGACGTATCTTGGACAGTGGGTGCTCACTTTCTGGAGCTGTTTTATAGGGTGAAGTTCACACCAGTTTTCTTCCAAAATACCCCAGGTCAGGACCCTCACTCAGAGAAACGTGGCCAGATGGGTCGTGGGAACCAAGTTGGTGCCGAGTGTACAGGACACGTGTCTCTGTCTTGGCTGAAGGAAGGAAGCTCGGGGTGTTTATCTGTAAGGTACAAATCTGTCCTGAATTCATACCTGCTGGGAGCTTCCCTGGCACACAGGGATTTTGGGATTTCTTCTGGTGGCTGGCACTGGTCCTCAGGCAAGCTGCTCAGAGGATTGCTTGGCTCTGTCGCAGGCCCCAGTATCACGAGCACAGCATGGCTTCCTCGGTGCTGGCTCCTTCCTTAGCTTGAGCGTTTGCCTTGGAGCTGCTGGCGATGGGTGGAGGCTCAGGCCTGTGGCAATGGAGCGCTGGCCTCTGGGGAAGTGAAAGCATGTGGAAATTGGAAGGTCAGGCGTGTAAGCCAGGACGGCAGCATGCAGCCTCACTGCCGCACGGCTCTTCCTGGGAACAGTCATTAACCTCTGTGTGTTTTCCCTGTGTCTGCACAATCGATTGCGCCATTCGGCTCCTGCTGAGAGCTGCCCTGCAGGCCAAACTCCTGCCCCAAGTGTCCTCCTACTAGAGGTTCCCCCACAGCCGGGGCTCCTGCCCCACTTCCTGCAGGGGTCTCCTACCATCTCCTTCCCCTCTGATGTCTCCTGACTCCTCTAGCTGTGCTCCAGTGCGGTGGGCTCCGATCTCAGTTGCTTGGCGGATTCTGGGTGCAAGGGCAGCTCTGGGCCCTGGCCTTTGATTAGCTGTAGTTGCTTAGCGCTGCCTTGCTGCAGCGGCTGGTTAGTTCTGAGGGGTGGCGTCTGGGGGGCTGCCTAGGCCGCATTGTGACGTTCCCCACCAGGCTCCGGCAGCAGAGCAGAAGCGTCTGAGAGGGAAACGCACCCGGCTCCATTGTTTGTCTCTTTAGGTTTAGGGCAGGTGGTGATGGTGAAGCAGGCAGCATCCGTCCTTCCAGTTCTGCTGCTGTCCGTAGGCCTGGCCTCTGTGGCTGGGTCCGAGCTGCCTCGGGGCTCTCCCAGCTACACCCTGCGTGGACACTTCAGCTCAGCTGTTCCAGGGCAAGATGGTCGTGAGCAGAGGATTTACAGGGGGCATCACCCAGCCAGAGCCTGGAGAGGCACATGGGGGGCAGCAGAGGTTCGGGGGGGGCTGGGGAGACCTTCTCCTTCTGCCTGTGCAAGATGCTCCAAGGCAGGCTGAGCCAGTGGGTCAGAGACATGGGGACCAGCCTCCTCCTGCTGCAGTTGGTGCACATCATGCTGGAGGGGAGCCCCCCCCATGTTCTCCCCACCTCCATCACTTCGGCTTGCTGCGCTGTAGTTTTTTATGCACCTTCCCTCCATGCAGTGGTGGTTGCTATGCAACCACCGGGCTCACTGGATGCTTGAGGCTCTACTAATACAGAAGGCGAAAACTGACCTAGAAATCCCCCCCCGCTCCCCTCGGGGCAGGAGGGACAGGCTGGAGCTGATAGGCCGGGGTAGTTCCCCAACTACCTGTCCTCTACGTGGCTTTGAGCCCCCCCCAGCCGCCACTGCAGGGGCACTACCTGGGTTAGTTTTCAGGCGGGGAGCCGGGATTGGCTGGTTTCCGTGCGTGGGCTCCGTCAGCTGGGAGCTTCCAGTTGCCAGATCATCAGTTCCTCCTGCTGGAGCCAGACCGGGGAACCCTCTGTCTGCCTGTCTCCCTCCCACTCCCTGCTTGGAGAGTCCTCGGCGCTGCAGAGCCAGGACTCTGGCCCTCCCTCTTCTGGCAGGTACTCTCCTGATGTGAGGTGGGCGTCCGCTGGGCCTGGCTGTTCCTGCCCAGGGGCACTGGAGTGACCGGGCACTCAGTCCGCACAGCCCCTGCGGCATGGGGACGGTCAGCGAGCTTTGTGCCTCGAGTTTCCAAGCCTTCCTGTGCCCCTCTGCGATCGCCAAGGCAGGTATGTGCTTTACCCTTCCCCTCTCCCTGGGCAGGGTGCAGGTAGCTGGGGGAGCAGGCGGGATCCCTAGCCCCTGGGATGCCCTTATGGTGCCCGCTGCTCTGCACCCTTTGGGCTCTCGCTGACTGTAGTGCAGGGAGAGCTCACGTTCCCTTTGCTGCCTTTGTGCTGCCGGCTCCTGACCTTTCCCTGGCAGCTCCGGGCCATGCTGCCGTTGGTGTCCCTGCCAGGAGGGCATGGGATGACGCCACCTGTCTCACAGGTGGGGTCTGTGGTGCCCAAGACAGCGACTTGCTTGTGAGGAGGGTGCTGGGAGTCTGTGACTGCTGCAGCCCCTCAGCGGGTTTGGACAGGCTCGGGGTCTTCTCTCCCGAGCGCGGAGCCTGGTCACTCCTGCCGTCCCCTGGGGCCTCACCTCAGGGTGGGTCTGGCGGAGCGGGGCTGGGGGGCCTGCTCTGCTGCTGGGTGCGGAAGTGATCACGAGTGTCGGGGGAGCTGCTGAGTGAAGTGTCCTTGGCTAAACCACAGAAACCAAATGCAGTGCAGCACGGAGCCTGCCTGTTCCCATTGCACACGAGGCGAGTGCTGGCAGCCTGCTCCCAGCTGCTTCTGTCTCTGGATTCCCGGGCTTGGTGTGGGGAAGGGTTGTCACTCTAGGGATCTGTGGGGCATTTGGCTTTGTCCAGCGTCAGCCGGGTGGATGAGGAGTGGGGGGCTGGGCTGTAAGAGTTGGCACTGTGCAGAGCTCCCATCTACAGGTACATTTGATACCAGGTCTCTAGGCTGGCACTGAAGTACCAACTGTACAGGAAATAGGCATGTCAGAGTCCTGCTCCCTGCAGAACTGTGGGGTGCGCCTCAGCCTGGCTCTGATCTGCTTCCAGCTGGGCCTGTAGGGAACATCTTGGGGTCAGCTCTGCGCTGTGTAGGGGACATGGAGCCTGCAGTGGGCCATGCATCCCGGACACGGACCTTGTGTGCCAGGACAGAGCTGCCCTGCAGACGGCCCCATGTGGGCATCTCGGTGTGCAGGGGGTGCTCCGAGGGGCTCAGGGCCACAATTCCTTAGGGCATTGCTGTAGCTGGTGAGTCTCTGGGCCCATCGGGGACCCACCTGAGAGTGGCATGGGCTTGAGGAGCCATCCCTGGCTCCCCCTTCAGAGGGTGGGGGCAGGGACCAGCTGCTGGGGGGCTCTCTGACCCCCTGGGAATGGCTGGGTCCCCATGTGCCCACAATGCTCCAGGTCAGGAGGAAAGAGTCAAGGACCCCCCAGGCACCGGTCTGTGATTCCATGAGGGGGCTGAGCAGGGAGCCTGCTGCCATGGGGCAGCACTGTCTGCTCTGAGGCCTGCTCTCCTGGGAGCGTTGCTGATGGAGAGGTGTCTGCGGAGGTTCAGCTGGCCTGAAGGGGGCGCTCTGGCTGCTTGTCACTAGCTGGGAGCAATGGGTCTACCCCACCCCCCTTAGCCCCCTGCTCCCACCCCTCTCCTGTGCCAGAACCAGACGGGTGGAGGCTGCAGAGGACAGGGTGAGCGGTTGTCAGACAAGAGCAGGGAGGCAGGTACATGCTGAGCACCAGCTGTGTGGGGCAGGGGAGGGGGAACACGGCTGACAGATGGGACCCGCGGCTCCCTGCTGTCCCATCCCTTGGCTCCCCCTGGCCCTGACCCACAGCCCCCTGCTATCTCACCCCTGGGCTCTGCCGATACCTCTCAGCCATCACCAGAGTTCACCCATGTTGCCAGGCAGGTGTGTGCTGTGCCTGGCCGAGACAGGCGAGATCCCCTTCCCTTCTGACAGACGGGTGCGGGGTCGGCTGGTGCTTTAAGCCTGGGAACTTGGGGGAAGCTCCTGTGACTCTGTTTCCCCGATCACTGCCAGGCTCCTGGGGAGCCCTGCTTGTAAATGGGCCGAGCTGGGGTTTAGTGCAGGGGTTGGCCAGACCAAGCCCTGGAGGTTATGGGCCAGAGGGGACCCAGGGCACTGCCATCCCTGCCCTCCTGCAGTTTGGGGAGACAGCTCATGTGACAGCCCCTCTGCTCTGCCCTGCCGGCGGAGGGCGGCTCTCGCTGGGAAGGACCCGGGGAGCCTGCAGCCAGAGCGCCAAGTGAGCCAGTGTCCATGGTAACGAGTCCGCTGCAGGCGAAGGGCTGCTGCTTCTCCCGCTTGCCTGGGCAGGGGCTCGGGCTCTTGAGCAGTGGCTGGGGGTGAAGAGGCCTGAGGGTGACTGGGGCCTGGCTGCCCATGGCCAGGGGTTCCTCTGCCTGGCAGCTGAGGGGTCTGGGCCAGCCCGGCTGTAGGAGGGACCCTGCAGTGTCCCTGGTGCTGCCCCCATCCGCAGGGGGCATCTGGCTGCACCCTGTGGGAATAGCTCAGTCTGCTGCAACCCTGGGACGTGCACAGGGTGCTGTGGAAACAGGATGTGGTGGCCCTGTGCCCGCAGCGCTGAGGCAGCAGGCAGGGGTGGGAGGCAGGGCAGGAAGTTCCCCTGCAGCGGCTGGGAGGCCTGAGTGCCCCTGAGCTGGGGAAGAGCCAGTGGGGAGAGGGACTGCTGTGTGCGGGTGCCCGGCCTTGGCGCAGAGCGGCAGCAAAGTCCTCTGCCGTGTATGGTCTTGGCCACCGGTGGGAGCCCCCCTCACCCTCCTTGCCCCATGGCACTGCGAGGCTGGTGCAGGCAGGACTCCCACAGGGGCCCGGGAACTGGGAAGGCCCTGGAAGATGGGCAGGGTCAGGAGGCGCCAACCGCTCACAGGGTGGCACAGGTTGAGTTCTGCTCTCCCACAAACCCCAGCCGGTCCTGGCACTGCTTTTCCCGTCCCGAGTTCCCAAAGAGCAGGGCAGTGCTGTGCCCCCAGCGGAGGCCTGGACCAGCATGCGCCGGGGCTTGTTGTGGCGGAGGGGTTCTGAACCTGGCTTTGGGGGAGGGGTGTCAGAACCAATAGGAATGGTTTTGCTTTTTGTCTTACGCCAGTTGCCCCTGGCTCGCCTGGAGCGCTCCTGGAGTGGCCCATGCTTGGCCGGGGTCCTGCCCTGTGAGCTGGGTCAGCCTTCTGCAGTACGTGTGCTGAGCCCCCGAGAGTCCATGGCCACGGGAGATGGGATGGTGGGAGCTCCCCCCAGGGCCTGTGCGGCTGGCCGGGGGCAGGGCTTTGCAGCATGGGCAGGTTTGGCTAGCGGGGGGTGTGCTGGAGAGCCCAGCCCTGGGATGGGTTTTCTCCCTGAACCCAGCAGCGTCCTGTGGCCCTGGCTGCCATGAGACGTGCGGGTGCACTCCGCAGGGCTCAGGGAAGCGGGGCCGTTTCTAGGGGGTGACCTCCCCAGGACAGTCACTAGCAGTTAGAAGAACCAGGCCTGCGGGACAAGACAGACCCTCCTGCTTCAGGCCGTGGGCCAGCCTCTGAGGGAGCGTGGGAAGAGCTCTCCCTGGAGCAGGTCACCCCAGGCCGGCCTGCTGCTGGGCTCTGCTTGCTGAGTGCTAGACGGGCCCTGGGCTGACCCAGGCTGGCAGCGCTGCTGTTCCCGTGTAACCAGCAGAGGGCAGCACCAGCCAAGGTGGGGCCCTGTGACTGGCATGTCTCCCCCACTGGGCGGGGGGCAGGATCTGCCCTCTCGCCCTGAGTCCAGGGCACAAGGGGCTCTCTATGGCCCTGGCTCAACAGGGGAGCGTGGGGGAGCAGGAGCCAGCAGTGCTAATGGGTGGGTCTGCCAGCACCCAGGGAGCAGCAGGGGGGATGTAGGGAGCCGGGCTGGCAGGCGCGGTGTTGAGAGGACGGAGTGCAGGGCCTGGGGCCGGCGAGCCAGACCTGGCCTGGAGGAGATACGGCTGCGTGTGCAGAGGCCTGATGTCCCAGAGCAGAGAGCAGTCAGTCCCCCTCTGCGGTCCCAACTTGCCGGCATGCTGCACTCCCTTAGGAGCCCCCCCTCGCTGGAGAGGGGCTCTGGGAGGGCCCAGAGGAGCAGCAGGGATGTGCCGGGGCTGTGGCTAGCAGCTGAACTGGGGGAGGGGGAACCCCAAGGCAGTGGGCAGGCTGGGGAAGCCCATGGGGGAGGGGATCCCTGCCAAGGTTGGCCTCAAGCCAGGTCTCTGGCTCCTGTGGGCCGGGGAAGGCAGGGCCTGTGGGGCTGGCAGGCCTGGGGCTTGGCTGCTGTTATCCACAGTGCTCTGCATCTGAGGGTCTGAGCTGGGCTGTCGGGGGCAGGTAAAGCTGCTGTTGCCTAGGGCCCCTGTAGCAGGGCGGAGCATTTGCCCCAGGCCTTGGCGGGTAGGAAAGCCCAGGGTGGCCATGGCAGGGCAGGGTTAGTGCCTTCGGGCCCGTCCCAGGGTGTGGGGCCGGGTGGGCGTGTCTTGAGGCAGTGCCTGAGTTGGGATTCTGGTTGGGATCGGTGCATGCTGAGCTGGGCTTGGCTGGGAGCAGAGGGGTTAATGGCTGCTGACGGCAGGAACAGGGTGTTGGTACTGTAGCTCCATCCGGCTGACAGCTCACTGGCTCAGAGCGGCTGTGAGTCACTCCGGGAAGTGCAGCGAGCAGCAAGTGTCCCACCCGAGTGCGTGCGGAGCCGAGGACAGGACAGGCCCTGCCGGAGTGCTGGCCAGGATGGTCCTCAGGACACAGGAGGGGAGTGGTGAGTGGGCAGGGTGGGGGTCTCTGGCCCCCTGTGTGGCTCTGTGGTTCGGGAAGGGTCTGGGGAACATCTGGGCCTCACTTCTCTGAGGGGTGTTAATGGGGGGGCTGTTGAGAAGGTGATGGGGGCACTCCTGGGTCCTTCCTCTCCAGAGATTTCTGCTCCTGCTCCAAAATGACGCTAGGCCTGAGTCCAGCCCTCCCTGTAGGCCCCTTGTCAGTGCTGTAGCGGTGCCCAAGGCACCCAGGAGGTCTGCTGCACCCATGCCCTGGGTGCCAAGGAAGCATTGATAGGAGAATGGGAGAGCACAGGGCCCCTGACTGGGCCATCCGAGCCCTGCCCCAAGCCCGCACCCCATCAGCCCCTGCCCGAGAGGGGAGCTCCGTGGGGCGCTGCCTGTCCCCATAGGAAACAGTCTGACCCATGGGCTCACAGGGGCTGTTCATGGTTCGCTGGCCAAAGCCGCGCATGGGCAACTGGTCAGGAGCTGGGTCTCTGCTCTCCCTGCCAGCGAAGGGTTAAGGGTGCTGCTCCCTGGGAGAAGGTGTCTCTGGGTCCCTCCCAGCTGCAGGCTCCAGTGCGTCTCCAGGCAGCTGGGAGGTGCTGGGCAAACTGCAAGTGGAGTAAACAAGTCTCAGGCCCTGCTTCCCAAGCTGTTGGGGATGGGGGGAAGCCTGGTCCCTGCTCTCCGCAAGTTCCCCCCAAGCCCCCTGAATCCTGGGGGGATGGGTCCCTTTGAATGATCTGCCAGGGTGCAGAGCGGGGGGTGGTGGTGGTGGCAGCAGCAATTCCTAGAGCTTCCAGCAGAGCTCTCTGCTGCTGGTGGGCTCAGCTGGCAGAGAGACTGGCAAATCCTGTTCAGTGAGGGAGGGACCTTGTGTCTAACCAGCAATGCCCAGCTCTGCCCTGGCCACTTAACTCTGACCCCCAGCCCTGGCTGTCCTGGCCCTGAGCCTCTGCGCTCTGACCCCAGCCCCCAGCTGTCCCAACTCTGAGTCTCTCCGCTCTGCCCTGGCCCCGTAACTGACCCCAGCCCCCGGCTGTCCCAACTCTGAGTCTCTCCGCTCTACCCTGGCCCCGGCTGTCCCAACTCTGAGTCTCTCCGCTCTGCCCTGGCCCCGTAACTGACCCCAGCCCCCGGCTGTCCCAACTCTGAGTCTCTCCGCTCTGCCTGGGTGCGGGTCCTACCTGGCTCTCTCCGCTCAGAGCTGCGCTCAGCTTTGTACAGAATTGCTGCAGCGCCTTTTTGTGGCTCAGCAACATCAAAGGGAGCTGGCTCCTCCCTGTGGCCTTTGCTTGCCCCCCTCCCAGCGCCAGTCTCGCTTGGCTCTTTGGGTGGGCGGATTTAGCAGGGAAGAAGGCCCATCCCCAACAGATTGGCCCACTCCTAAGGGTAGGAGGAGAATAGGGCTGGGCTATTGGTGGAGGCAGTGGGATTGCTCTAGACTGGGGAGTGGGCGGACTCTGTCACTGCAGGCATTGCAGTTGGCATTGCCTGGTGAGGGGGGCCAACCCCAAATACCCTCCCACCGCCCCACTCATCCTACTGCTGCCAACCAGGTCTTGGGCCTAGTGCAGCCGCTGGGGTCTGTCCTGACCATGGCCTGGTGGGGAGCAGTGTCCATGGCTGCTGCAGGCCCGGCCTGACTCAGTGGCAATGGCGAGCTGTTGCACTACCCTGAGACCCAGGGCCAGCTGCCCTTCCCTGGCGTGAGGTCCCTGGCCCAGGCCAAGCTGCCCCTTTGAGCAACATCTGGACTGAGTCACTGTTTCAGCTGAGACAGCCAAATGGTGGCCCCCATGGGAGGGGCAGGTATCGAGGCAGTGAAGCCCTACCCCCCCCCATTTGGGGTGCCCCATCTGTCCCACGGGCTGCTGGGAGCTGGAGTTCTAGACCTGAGCGTTGTGCTGTAGCTGGGCACATGGGAGGGGGTTGTGGGGGCCCCAGCCAGGACTCCAGAGTCCTTGTGCAATCGGTGCTGTCCAGGCTGGGGTAAGGTCCCACACAGCCTCAGCAGTCTGATGTCCTGTCTGGGAAGGGGCAGGAGAGAGAGTTTAGCTGAATGGTGAGAAATGGCCCCCTCCATCTCTCTGGCCAGGGCTGGGGACGGCTGGTGTTTGGGACAGCTCGGGTCTTCTCCCCCCGGGTTTCCCTTCTCCTCTGGACTCGCGGACGGGATGAGCCTGTAACTGGCTTGGCTCCTGAGAGTTGCCTCCACTCAGGACTGAGGATGAGTGCTGACAGGCATACGCACCACGGGGCAGCTGCCAGCCCTGTGCAAACAGGTGCCCCACTGCGCAGAGCCCTGGGGCTCCTGGCCGGGGGAGGGTTCACGAATGGGTTAGGTCCCCTCTCCACGAGGAACAAACTGCGACTGTGTTTCTCTTCACCTCTCCTGATGCCGACACCGGCAAGTCTGTGTCATGAATCCCTTTACCCTCTGTGCAGCAGCCTTGCTGTCTGCAGGCTCCGCTCCCGCTGCCCAGCCTGATGGGGGGCCCGGAACCCAGCCATTCTAGGGCTGGCCGGCACCTGCCCCAACCCCGCAGGCTGGGACGAGCTGGCAGCAGAGGTCTCATGGTGCCCAGCACTCCTTCCTGTCTGTTGTACCTGGGACCCTTTCGCCTGGCAGCGCCCCCTGCCCAGGCCTGCTATGTGTGCTGTCGCCTTCTCAGAGTGGCGGGGGATCTCGGGGTGGTGGAACGGAGATTCCTCAGGCCATGATGGCTGCCTGCCCCTCTCTCCCATAAAATGGCTGCCCGCCGCGGGGCTGTCTCCTCGACACTGCCTGGGGAGCAGCGTGCTGGCTTGACCTCTGCCGTGCTCGGGGTGTGCCAGGGACTCCTCCGTGCCCAGTCTCCCAGCCACCTTGTCCTCCAGGCACCAGGTGTGAATTTCCACCCCTCCCCAAAGGTGCCTGGCTGCTCAGGGAGCTAGCAGCAAGCTGGAGTTATCCTAGGCTGCACTCAGCGCCTCACCTGTGCACCTCTCCATGTGGAGTGGAACCACAAAGCAACAGGAGTCACGCTGGGACGGCCAAGGGGCGGGAGACCCACTCTCCTGTAAGGTGCTGAGCAGTGGGCAGGGCAGCTTTGAGAACGGGGCTTGTGTGGCTACAGCAAAGCTGGTGTGCCTGGCCCTTGATGTAAGGGCATTCCTGAGCCATGGTGGACTGGCCGGGTCAGTGGAGCACTGGGGCACGGTGATCTGGGGATTTCTTTGCCACCCATCACCATGGGCTCTGAGCACCTTGCATGGAAAGTGGGTTGCGGTCAGTCATGCTTTCTGCAGATTCTCTCGTCTCTTTGTTGGAGGAGCTTTGTTTGGGAGACGTTGGTTTGACTGGTATTTCCTTGGCTTGGGATTTAGGGGCGCAAAGGGGTGTCCGTATTGCGGTTGTGTGGGAAGTTGTGGCTGTAACCTGCAGGAAAGGCCGACTGGGTCTGTAGCTGAGCTGCTAAGTCACTGTGACCATGTTCAGCATCCTTGGGGAGGTTGTGGGGGGGTCTGTTGGTGACAATTCAGGTGACGTTATCGCAAGTCTCATGGCATTTGGTGGTCTTCACCCTCCAGTTCCAGCTCCGTGACTGTGAGAGCCTCTGCTTCGTTTTATATCAGTGTATCTGGCTGATTGTGGAGAGAGGCTCAAAAAGGTGACCCGAAACCTCAGCCCACAAGGCAGAGAACTGCCCCCCCATGTTCTTTAAGACAGTCCCTCAGCTTTGAGAGGGGCTGGTCCTGCTCAGAATTGATCCAGACAAATCTGGAGGATCAGACCAAACGCTGGTGGCCCTGACCTTTAGAAGGGGGAGTTCCAGGAAAGGGGAAGCTAGTCCAGAAGGCCCCATGATCAGAAGTGAGGAGATTTCCATGCTGAGTCTGGAGAGGTGAAGTCACTGAAGTGAGGGAGCTGCCCGAGGGGCCCAAAGGAAAGAGGAAGCAGTGCAGCCAGAGCAAAGCACCGGGATTACATGGTGTGGGACAGGAGAGTACTGCAGCCAAAGGGGGCTGGTCCTTCAGAAAGCAGAAGTCCAGTCCTAGGGACGGCACTAGAAAGCCCCCTGAGCCATGCTGGGGAACACCCAGTAGAAATGAGGACAGCGAAGAAGGATTTGAGAGTAAAACTGTGAAAGGCAAAAGAGCAAATAATTCTTTAAATATGGCAGTAGCAGAAAGCCTGAAGGAAGCTTGATGGGTCTGCTGGCCTGCCAGGGACTAAAGGGAGGAGGGTAAGGACATTGGAGAGAGACACAGTGATTTCTTTGTATTGGTTTTCATCATTGAGGATGCTGGGGAGAGAGACCTGCTCTTCTCCGGTGATCTGGGCAGGGCTTTCTTTGTGTTCTGCGTGTACTGTGCCTAGCACAGCAGGTCCTGATCGGGGACCAGTGCCTCTAGGCATAGCACAGTATAAATAATGATAGAGGCATTGTTGAAGACAGAGATGTCAAAAGAGGAGGTGCTACTAACACATAGGAATTGTCATTACAATTAGCAGCTATTCTACAGCAAGAGTTGGATGACTTCGAGGCCTGAAGTAACAGAAAGGGGAAGGACTATAATAGTTCGAGTTCTTATTAGTCTCTCTGTGCCGGGGGCTCATTAATTGGTAATGACGGGAGGCAAAAGGATCGATCACAGGAGGCCTAGGAGAAAGGTAAATGCATGAGCTCGATATTTCCAGTACAGATAGGGAAGGATTAATGCCTTTGTACAAGGCCCTGGCGAGATCTCACCTGTAATACTGTGTACAGTTCTGGTCCCCTCAGTTCCAGAAGGCTGAATTCAGACTGGAGCAGGTGCAGAGAAGGGCTACTAGGATGATCGGGGGAGTGGAGAGCGGAGCTGACCAGAGGAGACTATGGGAGCTTGGCTTGTTCAGCCTAGCAAAGGGAAGGCTCGGAGGGGATGGGATTGCTCTCTATGAACACCCTGGGGGTAAAGCCCAGGGTGGACAAGGAGCTGTTGACGCTAAAGGACAATGCTGGCGCCAGAACAAATGGGGACAAACTGTCCAGGATATATCTAGGCTGGAAAGTAGAAGACGGTTTCTAGGCATTAGAGGAGGTAGGTTCTTTTTGCCCCCAGTCCTACTAATAGTAGGACTGGGGGCAAACAGGCTAACTAGTTTGAAATGTAACCCAGGCCATCTTCCGACCAATTAGCTGGCACTCAGTAATTGGATAAAAAGATGGCTATGGGTCTCAAAATGTAACTCTAAATAGGGACTGTCCATGGAGCAGGTGTATTCCTAGTTGAGACCCACAAGGATCAGTACATGGCCCCATGTTCTTTAACATTTGTGTTTCTGACCTGAAAGAGAACCCTAAATCCTTATGGCTAGTTTACAGATGACACAACTGTGGGGAAGTGGTAAACACCGAAGACGACAGGTCTCTGGATCAGAGCGATCTGGATCCCGTGGTAAGCTGGGTGCCAGTAAACAACATGCATCTGACTATGGCTAAATGTAAGTGCGTGTCTAGGATCAAAGGAGTCGGCCATTCTTACAGGGATGGGGAGCAGTGACTCTGACAAGGACACGGGGGTTGTGGTGGATAATCTGCTGAACATGAGACCCTGGAGCCAAAGGACTCGGGCGATCCTAAGAGGTGTAAACAGGACTCGGGTATTGTACTAGCTCTGTATTTGGCACTGGAATAAGGGGGACATTTGTACCAGGGAGGGTAATTAACCCTGGGAATGGCTTACAGGGGTTGTGGTGGATTCTTCCTCCCCGGCAGTTCATCATCTCTGACCGCTCTGCTCTAGGCATTGGGGCAGGTGTGTGGCCCCTATGAGACGAGGTCAGACAGGTCGTGCTGGTCCCATGGGCCCTTGGCAGGTCCCCCCAGCCCTGTGCTCTATGGGACTGGAGGGCTGTAAGTGCTCGGGAGCGCGGCCCAGAAGCTCCGGTTCAGGGCGGAGAGAGACCCGTGAAGGGGGCGGGGGTTACACTAGGGAACCCGCCTGGCAGCTCCAGGCAGAAATCCTGGTGCCTCTGCCCCGCGGAGGGGGAGACGGGGGCGAGGAAGGGATGAATGGCCCGGAGGAGTTCACGGGGCCCAGCCCGGCCGCGGGGAGGAGGGAGCCGGGCTGGCTGCGCGGCCGGGCGGGCGGGACTCCCGGGCTCCGGCCCCGGCCAGCCGGGGGTTAATGCGGGGCCGGGCGGAGCCGGGCCGGGCTCGCACTGGCGGAGGCGCCGGGGAGGACGCGCTGCTCCGGGCGATGCGATGGTGCAGGGCGGTGAGCGGGGCGGCGGGGCCCGGGATCGGGGACGGCGGCTCCCGGGGGGGGCTTGCTCCCTCCACCCACCCCCCGCGCTCCGGTCCTGGAGGGGCGGGGGCCGCTGCTGAGCGCTCGGGATCCGGCGTGGCCGCTCCGCTGGCCGGGGACAGCCCGCCGCTGCGGGGGGCGCGGGACCTCTGATGGGGTCTGGGCTGGCGCCAGAGGCGTTTACACGGAGTTCGGGTCCTGGGGGACTCCCTCTGTAGCACGCCCCTCTGCCCTGCCATGGTGCGGCTGGATAGGTCTGAGCGGGGTCCTGGCCCCTAGAGCCCTGATCCCGGGCTGGTTGGGGTACGGGGGCACCCCAGGGTTGGTCTGGCTCTTGCAGGGGGGCGCCAGTGCTGTAGGCCACCCCAGCCCAGCATCACAGGAGTCCCTGCAAGGGCTGTCAGCCGGGCCCCAATGAGCTCCAGGAATGGGCTCCCCCAGCCTGGGCCGGGGCTGGGGCCCTGGGAGTGGTAGCGAGGCCCTTGGGGGAGGCCCCTCTCCCATGGGGGTAGAAGAGCTCTGTGAGCTGGGGGAGGGGCACATCGCCAGAGCCGGGCTGGCCATGACCCAGCCCCTCAGGATCCAGCTCCTGCCAGGTCCTTGGTTTTCCCTGAGCTCTGGACCGGCTCCCTAGCAAGGGGAGAGGAGCCAGGACATGGGTGGGGTCGGTTCCTGAGCCCAGCTGGTGGGTGCCTGTGCAGAGATAGTGAGATCCGCAGGCCAGGAGAATCCCTGGGCAGGAAAGATGGTGGGGGTGGGGGGGTCTTCGCACAGCCTTCCCCGCTCTGCAGAGCGATCTGCTCTGTATGCGCCGAGCACTGGCACACTCATCCCACAGGGAGAGGCCAAGCCAGTCTTAATGCATGCGATTTGCTGGCTGAAGGGGTAGCCCTGCATGGCTTGCCTGGTGCCCTGTCTTTGGGAGGGACAATGCTAGGGAGCCAGGACACCTGGGTTCTATTCTCAGTGCTGCTACTAACTTGTGAGGCCTTGGACAGGGTCACTGGCCACTCTGTGACTCACTTTCCCAGATGGTGTGAGGCAGGCCTGCACAACATGCAGCCCGGGGGCCACATGCGGCCCACACGGGCTCACTGTGCGGCCCGTGGGGCGGGGGTGGTGGTGAGTGGGGTGGGGGAAAGCGGATGGGGGTGGGGTGAGGGCAGGGCTTTTCGGCCCACAGCTGGTTTTTTTGCAGCAATATGGCCCTCGCTGCTTTCCGAGTTGTGCAGGCCTGGTGTGAGGGATAGTGGGGACTGGGATGACACCGCCATGCTCCTGCTCCACAAGCCAGGGATGGGGAACTCATCTAGGGGGATCCCATAGCCCTGCACTAACTGCAGT
The DNA here is from genome assembly GCA_007922305.1 of Dermatemys mawii. NCBI lineage: Eukaryota > Metazoa > Chordata > Testudines > Dermatemydidae > Dermatemys > Dermatemys mawii. The sequence goes on from ML677373.1 coordinate 24,550,240, forward strand.
GGGCACTGAAATGCAGCCAGCTCTGGAGCAGAGGGCAGGGGAGATGGAGCAGACAGCGAGCCCCCTGCTCTCCAGGAAGCTGGGCTGGGATCCGTGCCACGCCGTCCATGGTAACACTCCCCGGGCTGTGCTGCCGCTGGGAGCCCACTAGCTGGCATGAGGAGCTGGTGTTATTCGAGGTGTGAGAAATCCCTTTCCCCGCTCTGCTGGTGGGGGACACAAGCGACTATGCCCCATGTCCTTGCAGCAGGAGGGCTGCACAAGGGAAGTCCCTTGACTTCATGGTAGTCAAAAGCAGCAAAGAGTCTCGTAGCACCTGACAGACTAACAGATGTTTGGGATCATGAGCTTTCGTGGGCGAAGACCCACTTCATCAGATGAATGTTGTGGAAATCTCCAGAGGCAGGTAGAAATATGCAGGCAAGAGAGCAAGGTAAATTCAATTGGGGAGGGTGAGGTCCTCTTCCAGCAGCTGATCTGGAGGTGTGGACACCCAGAGAGGAGAAACTGCTTTTGTAGTTTGCGAGAGCCATTCACAGTGTTCGTTTAATCCTGAGCTGAGAGCCACATCTGCAAATTTGACACTCAGGGTAGTGGTGGGCTGCCCCGTGACCTGCCCCAGGACGGGCCCTATCCTGGAAGAGTTGTCTCCTTTGTATGCAGCATGTTCAGCTTTGGGCTCCTGCCCTCATGTTAAAAACTGCAACGCAACAAAAAACCGCTTCCCTTGTTGTCTGGTTTGTCTATTCAGGCGGCACAAAGGACCCTTGTTGTTTCTGGAGCTCAATCTCCTCTGAGACAGACCCTGCGCTGGGCTCCCCGTTAATCTCCGCCAGGGCAGGGTCCTTGTCCCCCTGGGAGTGTGTGTGGAGAGGGAGGGACCTTCTGCAGTGGCTGCTTTCTGGCTAAAGGGTTGAGCCAGTTCCCTGGTCTTGGCCTTACGTAGCCCTGTGGATGGGGAGGCGTTCGCCAGCTGGCTCTTTGCAGCCATTCTCCTTATGTTTACTTGGCTGGTGTCAGGCCCTGGGCAGAGCTCATGGCTCTGTCCCGGGCTGCTGAATCAGCAGGGATCTGGCAATGTCAGGCCAGGAGGGAGCCCTCCTCCGCCAGCGCTGAGCGAGGAATGTGAAGGACACTGGCACGCCACGGGTGGCGCTCCCAGCGTGCCTCACCGCCTGGGGCCTAGAAAGGGCAGGAATCCCAGGGGAAGGAGCTGTGGCCCATCCACACAGATAGGTGGGCCCTGCAGCCAGGAATGAGGGTGAGGAGGAGCTGACGTCCAGAGGAAGCCCTGCTCCTGCAGGTCCCTGTGAAAGGGAGGCTGTGTTCCCCTTGCTGGCTTGCCCGCGAACTGCCTTCTGGGTGCAGGGGCCATGGCTGGGAGGAGGAGGTTGAATTTCTGGGCAGGATGTGGGAGCTCCTGAGGTGGCTCTTTGGCTGAAGGCAGGTTTGAGGTCAGATCTGGCGCGTGGCTCTCCCTTAGCTCTCCCCCAGGTCCAGCATGGCTGTTCTCTGCCTGTGGGTGCCAGAGCAGGGCCCTGGGAAGGCCAGCAACAAAGGCCCCAGAAAAGGGGGCAGGCAGAAGACCCCAGGCCGGAGTCAGGCAGCTGGCGGCAGAGTGGGTGATGGTAGTTCTTGGGGAGCGCTGCTTGGTAGGCAGGACTGACCCCTTCCCCCCAGTCCTGTCCTGCTTGGGGACCATGAGGGGCAGACGGAGTCCAGACGCCTCAGCATAGCAGAGCAGCATAGCCAGGGGAGCAGGATGATGCACGGGCCAGGCCTAACCCTCTCTCCTCTCCCGCAGTCCCCAGCGACCTGACTCCAGAGGAGTGCCAGGAGCTGGAGAACATCCGGCGCCGTAAGCAGGAGCTGCTGGCGGACATACAGGTGAGGGGGTGGGAGGCCAAGAGGTGGAGCCCGACTCTGCTCAGACTCGAATTATCCACAGGTGCCCTTTGTCCTGAGACACTCTGGGCCGGGGCCGGGGCTGGGCTGGGCTGGGCTGGCTGGAGCCTGGGACGCCCCATGGAGAGCTCTGCGGCTGGCCTGCTGTTCCTCTCCCCTTCCCGCCCTGGACACAGTGTTCTTGGCTGCCCCTCTGGCCTCAGCACTGTCACCTGGCGGGGGGGCAGGGGACTAGTGTCACCGCAGGGCGGGGGGCGAGCGTCACCGCGGGGGGCGAGCGTCGCAGCACATCAGGGTGCAGGGCGTTCCTGGGCGTTCCTCTGCACGGCTGCTGCCCGGGGAAGAGGGAGGGAGAGAAATTGCTGAAGGGCCCAATTAGCCATTGTAGCTCCCTGCGTGAGCATCACCTCGCGGTGGCCTTCCCCTGTTCTCGCCCAGGCTTGTCAGGTCGCTGTGGCTTGTGGCAGTGATGAGGAGGCCCCCCCAAGACAGGGGAGGGCGCAGGACTTGGGGCATTTGTCTCCTGGCTCCATTCCCCCCCCCCATCCCCCATGGACGCTGTCCCGTCCCAGCTCTCTCCTGCCGTGTGCTGGATGGGGCAGGGCTCTGTTAGCTCATTGGCACTGACCTCTCACTGCCCAGCACAAACCGGTGGGGGCCATGAGCCGAAGATGTGAGGAGTTGGTGTCCCCTCCCCCCGGCTCTGGGGGTGTTCTTCCCCGGCACTGCAATACGGTCACTGGCGCTTGCCCCTCCAGCCTCAGCCCAGGGCCCCTAGTCAGTGCTGCACAGGGAGCACATTGCTTCCCTTCCCTGCTTGCCCTCTCAGAAGCCCTGTTCCCGGGCAGTCATGGCGACCCCTCAGTGCCAGGCCAGCTCCATCCTCCGGCTGCTGGCCAAGTGCATGCCCCCTAGCCCCCGCCTGTGCTGGAGAGCCGTGGCCCGGTGGCCTGAGAGCACATGGGGCAAAGCCAGGCTGGCCGGCTGGGAGCAGCTTCCAGCTCGCCTACCATCCCCCTCCCCTCCCCTCCCCACACCTCAGCTCCCCAGAGCCGCCCTCCCCTGACAGGTCTGGGGCAGTGCGTTGGAGCCAAAGGGGAGTAAGTGGAGTCGGCCTGGAGCCTGCCCTGGCTGTGCTCCCCATTGGCAGTGCACTGCACGGTCTCTCCTGGAGAGGCCCCCTTCTCCCTGCAGCTGCCTGCTGGGGGCTGGGCGGCATCCCAGCAGCCAGGTTGGGGGCTGGTCCTTGGGTTGGATGCACTGACCCCATGGGGTGGCCTGGCAGAGCCCCCCTCCTGTCTGTGCTCCTCTCTTCGGGGATGCTGGGCTCTCGGGTTCCTTGCTTTCTCCATAGTTCACGTTGGTGCCTTTTTGGATGACCTCTGACCCCTCCCGTCTTGCGGGCGATTGGGGGCTGCTGAGCCAGGCCAGGCCCTTGCCCCATGGGGTTCCGGTTGCTGGGTGGGGTGCTGGAGCCCATCGGGGACACTCATCAGTCATGTCAATGATTAAGGCAGCGGAGTCTAATTACTGCCATATGCTGGGCATGAACTCAAAGGATTAGAGCGTAATTACATTAACCTCTGGGCCTCTTCCTTCCTGTGGGAGCCGAGCGCCTTGGTGCTGCTTGGAGATTAGCACCCTGAGCGCTGCGGCTCCCCGCTCGCTAGCTGAGCACTGCCGCGAGCTTGCTGGGTTGCAGCGCTGCACCTCGGGAAGGAGGAGTTAGACCAGGGGCTCGCTGGGCTTCGCAGGCAGCTCTGTCCTCGGCACTCACCCCAGCTGGCCCTCTTTGGGGGGGGGGGGGTCCAGGCCACCCTCCTGCCCATGGGGCGAGGGTTGGGGGAGGTTCTTGGCCTGGCTGGCATTGCGAACCTTGGGCTGTACTGGCATGGTCTGTGCCCCTTGCCTGTCACTCTGGGCTTGTCCTGGCAGAACCAGGCGGAGCCCGGTTTGGGGTGCACCGCCCCAGGGAGTGCTGACTTCAAGGCTCCTGGGTCCTATTGCTGGCAGCGTGACCCTGGGCAGGTCATTCCTCTCTCTGGAACTGGGAGTGTCCCATCCTGGGGCGTGGCGGGGCGAGCGAGGTAATGGGGTGTGAGCTCCTGGAGAAGTGCAGAGGAGTCCGGATGGGCTGGGGGCAGTGGTGAGCCCCCCATGCCGTGGTGAGAGAGGTCTCTGCTCCCCCCCCTCACTGCCTGTGTGTCTCTCTCTCTCTCTCTCTCTCTCTCTCTCTCAGCGGCTGAGAGATGAGATAGCAGAAGTGACCAATGAGATTGAGAACCTGGGATCCACGGAAGAGAGGTGAGTCCTGCCCGACCCAGCTGGCTGAGCACAGTGGCCCAAAGGAGCCTTAGCCGCGCCCAGTGGGTGCGGGGACGAGACAGGAGTTGGCCCAGCAGAACCCCAGCCTGGCTGCCGGCTCAGGGAGGGGTGTGGGCTAATTAGGCCACAGACCCATGAGAGCCGGCGCAGGCTGGAATTCCCAGGCCGCCTCTTATTCCTTAATGCAGTAACAGGATCTCCGGCCTGATCTGCTGCTCCAAATGGCCCTGTTTTTCCACGGCTGGCGTCTGCGTCTGGCCTTGGAGACTGTCTGCCTTTGTTATTCTGAGCTGGTGCAGACGGTGCCAGCGTGGGATTAGGGAGCCCTGATGGCCAATGGAAAGTGACTTGCAGCATCACTTCCAATCACCCGTCCCCCTGGAGTTTCCCTGTGTGAAGCTGCAGCCTGCTGGGGCAAGAGCCCCTAGGCCCCCAAGTCCCCCCAAGCCCCTGTCCATCCTTGAGAGCAGTGTGTGGGGCCAGCCGGGAGCAGCAAAGCCCCTTCTTGGCCCCGGGCATTGCCTGCACTGGGCCCTCTGCCCCTCCATGCACCAGGCCCGGGGCAGGCATGCCAGCTCTTCAGGGCAGGGCCTGCCTCCTACTTTTCCTGGCATGCTGTGGGATCCTTTAACAATGAGGGGTTGAGGGCTCTGAGACCCTCCCACAAAACAGCACTTTAAATGGGCTGATGCCCTGGGCTCTGGCTTGTGCCACGCGCAAAGAGCTGGGAGTTCTACTCAGCCGGGTGGGGCTCACATGGGTGTCTCTGGGGTCGAGAAGAGGCTGCAGGCCGGCACAGGGAGTCTGCTCTGCCTCTCCAAGGGTGGGAGCTGCAGGCTGGGAGCCTGGCCACTCCCGAACTTCAGAGCTGGCCTTTGTGCGTTCTAGGAAAACCATGCAGAGGAACAAGCAGGTGGCAATGGGCAGGAAGAAGTTCAACATGGACCCCAAAAAGGTAAAGGCAATGCCCTGGGGCTGGGCTGCAGGCTGAGCCCGGGGAAGGGTGGTGGGTCCTGCCCCGTTCAGCTTGGGGTCCAGGCACCGCAAACGCAGCCTCCCCAAGTTGCTGAGACAGATGCTCGAGGCCATGCTCCATGTTGGGCTTTGGGAGGAACCGTGTTCTGGACAGAATAGAAGGGACTGGGGATGGGGGACCCCTTCCGCAGACGGGGCTTCTCCCTGTTGCACTGCTTCTGCCTCTGGGTCCCCTTCCCATCCCATCCCATGGGGGCTGGAGCACGGCTGGGTCCCAAGTGGCTTCTTGGGTGATGGGGCCCTTGGCAGGGGGCAGCCCCCTGCATCCAGAGGGCTCCCTGTGCTGGGCGAGTGAGGGGCGCTGTGGAGCCGCTGGTCCCCCAGCATGGTCCAGCTGTGCCCCGCGAGGCCGTCGGCACTGAGGGTGGAGTCACAGGCCCTGTTCTCCCACCTTTCAGGGGATCCAGTTCCTGATTGAGAACGACCTGCTGAAGAACACCTGCGAGGACATTGCCCAGTTCCTCTACAAGGGGGAGGGGCTCAACAAGACGGCCATTGGCGACTACCTGGGCGAGAGGTGCCGGCTGCTGGGCAGGGTGGTGGAGGCTGGGCAGGGGGCAGGGAGGAGTCTCCCCTCAGTGCCTTAGCGGTTGGGACCACCGGCCTGGACTAAGGCATCAGGGGATTGGCTGCTGCCAGAGCAAGAACCTGGGGCTGGCAGTTCCCCTCTGCCCACAGATCCTGTTGGCATAGGGCGTGTGGTGCTGCCTCCTGGAGCGGAGGGTATGCAGGGGTGAAGGAGCCCCTAGCTATGGGCAGCACTGGTGTCCTTCTGTCATGGCCTAGAGCTGCACAGAGATAGCAGGGCCCCACTCCAGACCCAGCCTGCAACGTGCACTGTCCGGGGGGTGGAGGAGACCAGGGCCCCGCTCCAGACCCAGCCTGCACCGGGCACGGTCACGGGGACAGAGGAGACAGTGCAGCTACCAGGTCCCTGAAATGACCAGCTGGGGCCAGTGCCCTTGACCTGCCCTGGGGTTTGGTGCTGGGCCCTAGGGCCGGCAGGCACAGGCAGCCCTCAAGACTGGTGCTTATGGGAGACCCTAATGTGTAAACCAGGCCTGGGGGTTGGGCTGTACCTGTCCCTCTCATTGCTCACTGTGTCTAGGGCTGTGCCAGGCAAGGGGCAGGGCTTCCCCCGGCGGGGTGAGGGGGCTACTGCAGCCCACGCCCCTGGGGAGGGCTGAGGGTCTGGGGCAGGGGGCTGGGTGGGGGTGTGGTCAGCTGTGACTCAGGCCCATGGGTTTGGCTTTGTCCCGGCAGAGACGAGTTTAACATCCAGGTCCTGCACGCCTTCGTGGAGCTGCACGAATTCACTGACCTCAACCTGGTGCAGGCGCTGCGGTGAGTGTAGGATGAGGGGCCTGGGCCAGGGGCTGGGCTGGTGGGGGGCGGCAGTGGGACGCTGTTGGGGATGGGCACGAGCAGGTTTGGTGATGGGGGATTGTCCCCTGCTCTTGTGGAGTGTCAGCCCGAGCTGGGGGAGGAAGGACTCCAAGGCCGTGTGCCCCATCCCTGGGACATGGCCCCCCATGCAGCTGATCCCCTCCCCACCCCGGTCCCGCAGGCAGTTCCTGTGGAGTTTCCGCCTGCCGGGCGAGGCGCAGAAAATCGATCGGATGATGGAGGCGTTTGCCCAGCGGTACTGTCAGTGCAATCCGGGCGTCTTTCAGTCCACAGGTAAGAACACTGCCCGAGGCAGGAGCGTTCCACCGGGTGCCGGCCCGGGGGCCCAGGGCAGGCGTGGAGGCTGGGTTTGGGCTGCAGGCCTGGGGTGAGCCTGGGGACTACTCTGTCCAGGATGCTCTCAGCCTGGCCTCTGCCCTTCACCACGTGCTTGGCCTGCCCGGGGCCTGGCTGACCCGCCTCTCTGCCCTGCAGACACCTGCTACGTCCTCTCCTTCGCCATCATCATGCTGAACACCAGCCTGCACAACCCCAATGTCAAGGACAAGCCCACAGTGGAGAGATTCATCGCCATGAACCGGGGCATCAACGATGGGGGCGACCTGCCCGAGGAGCTGCTCAGGGTGAGGGCGCGGGCGGGCAGGGGCGCTGCCGTGGCTGGGGGTCGGGGTGGGGCTCACTGGCCCCCGGCTCTGCTCCCTTGGCCCCGGGGTGCTGCGCCCTGGATTTGACCCTCACATGCTTCTCTCTGTGCCAGAATCTCTATGAGAGCATAAAGAACGAGCCCTTCAAAATCCCCGAGGACGACGGGAACGACCTCACCCACACCTTCTTCAACCCCGACCGCGAGGGCTGGCTGCTGAAACTCGGTGAGTGCGTCGCCCAGGGACTGTGCCTGCAGCCTCTCAACCCCCTCGGGGGCACTAGCCACGGGCAGCGAGTGCCGTGGCGCCTGGCTCAGCCGGCGGGGAACGCTGCGTGTCCTGGCCACAGTTCGGCAGCCTCCCCAAGTCACGTTCACCGGTAACAGGTCGGCTCTCCTGGGGTGTCCAGCTTCGCTTCCTGGTGACTGCCTGGGAAGGGCTGGGGCGGTCCTGGGGGATCCGCATTGGCAGGGAGGGGAAGGGAAAGTTCTGGGGGCTGCAGTGCTGTGAGGGGTGTCCCAGAGACCATGGTGGTGGGAGGGGTGGGAGATGGTCACGGTGGCCGCGGTGCTAAGGGAGATGGGGAATGGTTCTGGTGGCTGCGGTGCTGGGAGGGAAGGGGGACGGTCCTGGTGGCTGC
>ML677373.1:24558205-24586278 GCA_007922305.1 Dermatemys mawii
GGGACGGTCCTGGTGGCTGCGGTGCTGGGAGGGAAGGGGGACGGTCCCACTGGCCACGGTGCTGGGAGGGAATGGGGACAGTCCCAGTAGTTGCGGCACTGGGAGGGGTGGGGACGGTCACGGTGCTGGGAGGTCCCTGGAGGCTGCAGTACTGTCGGGGAGGGGTTGGTTGGGGGATGGTGACTGGCACCCAGCGTCTTGACTACACCCTCCAGAGTGCCTCCCGCCCCGCTCACTCAGCCGGCGAACTGCGAGCTGCCCCAGGCTGCGTGTCTCCTTCATGCCACAGCCGGTTCCTGGCACATCCTACCCACAGCGTCATCCCCTTGCACATCCTGGCTCCACATGCAGGCAACATGCATGGCATCCCCGCGTCCCGGCTGCAGCTTCCCACGGCACCAACAGCCCCTCCCCGGCTGCGTGGCCACCCCCGGCTCATGGGTTTCTATGTTGGAGGTTTCTGGTCTGTGCCCCGGGCAGGAGCTGGGCTGCAGAGACCTGACCGGCCCTGGCAGGAGCTGACTCCATCTGGAGGCTTTTCCCTGGGGCTCTTGCTGTGGTTCGGACTCTCCACTCTACCATCTCTCTGCCCTGTTGCTAGCCCCAGCGGTAGCGGGAGGGGGCCTGCCACTCCCACAGAATGTGCCTAGAGCAGGGGAGCCCAGCGTGCCCTCAGGCCCTCCTGGGCGCCTGCACAAGCCGGGCTGAGGCCTTGGCAGGGATCCCCTCCAGCCATGTCTGGCCTTAGATGGTGCCCCTGCCTGTCGCGCTGGGATGTGGGGCCTGGCTCAGGGATGGGGCAGGGCACGTCCCCACATGGGCTCTCCCTACCGACAGCAGCACAGTAGATTGGGCACAAGCACTTGTATTGGTAGCCTGTCCCTGTCACTGACCTCGAGCCACCTGCCCCTGGCTGTCTGATCTCCAACCCCACTGGCCTCCAGCCGCCTGCCGAGCGACTCGCTGGATGAACGTGCCCCAAACGTGTCCCGTCTAGGTCCCGCAGTCCCAAAGGCTGCCTGCCGCTCTGCCCACGCAGGGCTGTGAACCCGCAGAGCTCCCTGGCAGTGAGTCCCAGAGCCTGTGAGCCCGGTGCCCGCTGGCCGCGCTGGCCATTTCCTGGCTGCAGGTCGCATTCCTCTCTGCCAGGACCACGCCCACCAGCTCGGCTCCCCACGGCCAGCTCCATGGCACCCGTCCCCACTTCCTTGACAGCCGTGCGCTGCGGCAGTGCCCCCGCCTGGCCAACGGGAACATGCGGCACTGGCTGCACCAGGGCAAGGACGGGGTTAATTTCTTTATTTTAATTTTCTTTTCTCCCTCATTTGTATGTTTCCATGATTTTGGCTCTTCCTTTCCTTGCCCCAAACTCCAGGAGGTACGTACCCCGCCCCACCCCTCCCTCGCTCCGCTCTGGCTGCTGGGGCTTCCTCATTTCTTTTCTTCCTGGTTCCAATGGCTGGGGTATCTCATTGCTGCTGCTGCTGCTGCTGCTAACCGACCGCAGTCCCTGGGGACCTTGCTTCCGGAGGGACTGGTCCTCCCTCTGCATCCCAGGCTGTGGGCAGGGAGTCGTCCACTTGGGGCCCTGCGTCACCTCTGGGAGCCCCTCTCCCTGCTTGGCCAGGCAGGGGCAGTGATCCTCCACAATGCAAATCCAGCCAGCCCCTCCCTAGTCTGCGGGTCTGAGCCCAGCCCCAGCGGAGGGAGCTGTGGACATGGAGACTCCTTACTCCACAGCCTCTGCACGCCCAGGCCAGCTCCCCGTTGAGTGACGGGTCGGGAGATGTTCAGGGTAGCAGCCTCTTGCCCAGGCAGTCCCAAGCCCTCAAGGGTCAGGTGATCTGGTTTTGGGGCGCCCATCTCGCTGTGTGCTCTTGTCCTCAGAGCCAGCGCAGTGCCCCCGCTGCAGGTGGGAAAGGGAGGCTGTTTCCAGGGCTCTAGTTGAATCTGGGAAATTGAATATCCCTTTTCCTGGGCCCCCTAGGATGCAGATTGCGGGGAGCCAGGGGAACAGCCCTTAGCCTGCTGCATCCTGCTGCCTGCCTGGCTCCTGCCCCTGGTGCCTGTGTGAGGGGAGCCCATGAGTTCCCTAGGGATGGTCCCAGGTGCTGACTGGAACTCTCTGCTTGTGTTGTCTCTGCTGTGAGTCCAGGGTCCCTGTGCGGGGCTGTGCCCAGGGCTGGGCGGCAGCTGCTCCTGTGGGTGGCTGGAAGGATCACCTCACTGTCTGGGAGCAGAGCTTCCTCCTCCACTCCTCCCAAAGTCAGCGCCTGCTTCCCTGGGCTGGTGGAGAGCTGGGCAGCTTTGCCATCGCTGCCCAGTGCCAACCCAGGGGACCCAACACCCACAGTCAGCCCAGGAGCCCTGGCCACGCGGGCTGCCCTGGCCTGGGGATCTCAACCTGAGAGGCTGGACCAGGCCTCCATCCCCAAGAGCCCCAGCGGCTTCAGATGAAGGGCACCCCCGGGCCCTGTGCTTTGTGCGTCTGTGCAGACATGACAGGTATAGACAGCAGCAGCCACCCTAGGCCTTGCCTCTAGCCTCGCCTCCTCGCCAAGCCAGTGACGTCCGAGGCCCGGCTTGGCCCGGGCAGCTGAAATCTTCTCAGCTCCCCGGAAAGCCCCGGATGTCCCTGAACAGAAGCCCAGGCTGGCCGGGAACAACGGTGACTTTGCTCTCCATCTAAACAGCCCTCAGCAGCAGCGTCGAGCTGGCCTGTGGGGGAGGTGATTGCAGCCTTTCCCCTCGGGGGGCCGGGGCCGATTCAGCCCCGGACAGCAGAGGGGTGTGCTGTGCAGTTCCTAGCAGGGAATAAACCACCCCAGACTGGCCCCCCCGGCCTCCTCGTCTTTCTCTGACCTGGTCTTGGGGGCTCACCCCGCTCCAGGACACATTGGCAGGGGCAGCTTGCCCCGTTGCTGCCAGGGCATTTGCTCTCCAGGGCCTTCAGCACCTTCCGCCTGGCCCACAATGGATCATTCCTGCCCTGACTGCAGGGCTGGGTCCCCGGGGGAGATGAGGTTGGGGTCCCCTGGGCTGGGCCTGGCCTGTCTCTGACCCCGGGTTCGGGGACGGAGCTGTTCCTGGAGCCGTGCGGAGCCGCACTTCTCGTTTGAGGGGGTTTTGTATTTTGTAACTTCTGGAGTGAAACACCCCGAATCCCAGTTCCAGGACCCCCGGCTGCCGCAGCCAGCTGGCTGGCAAAGGAGAGCGTTGTGCTGTGCCAGAGAGGAGTCCTCAGCACGGCGCGTCTCCGAACGGCCCTTCCCTCCAGCTCATCGACCCGCTGCTCACTGCCGCTCGCGTCCGGGCACCGCGGCTTTGTGCTGCTGCGCTGGCCCCGTGTGATCACCGCTCGGGGCTGGCTCCCGCTGCTTGTGCCTGGCTCTGCGCTCTGCCAGACGCTTGTTTGTTCTGTCTGTCCTCGTCCGTGGGCTCTAGCTCTGCCGTAGCCTAGGCGGACCCGCGAGCCGGCCCCCGGCCCCGGAGCAGACGCGCTCTGGGGCCAGGAGTGGGGGTGGGTGTTGTGTCAACCGCCCCTCTCTGTACTTGGCAGGCGGCAGGGTGAAGACGTGGAAGAGGCGCTGGTTCATTCTGACCGACAACTGCCTTTACTACTTTGAGTACACGACGGTGAGCGCCCCCCTGAGACCCCCTCCCCATGGGGTTCACGGAGCTCAGCTGCTGCTGGGGGAGGCAGGAACATTCCTAGTCCTTAAGGCCAGTCCAGGCACCTGGGGCATGAGACAATGCGGCTCCACTTAGCTGCTCTGGGGTGCTCCACCCTAGCGGTGGGTGGCTGCACCCCCATAATCGAGGGGCTCCCTCATGGCACAGGGTGGGGGAATTTTTAGATGGCTGGCTCAGGCTGTGGGGCAGCCGACTTCTGCCCCTCACAGCCCTGCTCCTGGCAGGCCAGGGCCAGAGAAGCAGATCGGGACATCGGGGGCCCCTGCAGCTCTGTGACCCCGTCTTCCCTCTTCGCTTCGCCTCCTGCAGGATAAGGAGCCTCGTGGGATCATCCCCTTGGAGAACCTGAGCATCCGCGAGGTGGAGGACTCCAAAAAGCCCGTGAGTTTCTGCCCAGCCCTGCCCGTGGGGGAAGGGGGAGCTGAGCCCCCTGGGTGTGTGTGTTTGGGGGATGTCGTGTGACTGTCGGCCCAGGAGAGCACCTGGGGCTGCAGCCTTCTCCCCTCGCGGCCAGGCACGTGGGGCGGGGGCTGCAGTGGTGTCACTCCTCCAGAGCGCTCGCTGCTTTGGCCCCGGACGCCCAACTCCTCCCCCACCATGTGCAGCACTAGGCTCCGGGGCGGGCCGCTGCAGGATCGTGAGCGCAGCAGGGGCACGTTTTGTTGCACACTTAGTAGTGCAGCCGCGGGAGTGATGTTCCCAGGCTGTAATGGGACAGGGAGGCCTGTGGGACTCCCAGGCCTGGCCCCAGGAGCCCTGAGCAGCAGGGGCAGGTCCCATGTGCCTGGCTGGAGGCTGCTGCTGACTGTCTCCTTCCTTCTCAGAACTGCTTTGAGCTTTACATCCCGGACAACAAAGACCAAGTGATCAAGGCCTGCAAGACGGAGGCAGACGGCCGGGTGGTGGAGGGGAACCACACGGTGTATCGCATCTCGGCCCCCACGCCCGAGGAGAAGGAAGAGTGGATCAAGTGCATCAAGTGAGGATTGCTGCCCCTCCCCCCAGCGCGGGGGCGGGATGCAGCCTGGGCACCCAGGGCAGGCTCTCTGGGCTGCCCTCAGAGGGAGGGTGCCATGCTGGCCCCCCTTCCCCACTGGAGTAGCAGCTCCTACCTGGAGCTGGGGCCAGGTGTGACCTGGGATTTCCCGGGGTCTCCGATTCACACGTCCTTTCTCCCCGCCCAGGGCAGCGATCAGCAGGGACCCCTTCTATGAGATGCTGGCAGCGAGGAAGAAGAAAGTGTCCTCCATGAAGAGACATTAGCAGCCTGGACCAGCCAAGCGAGGCTGGCGTTCGCAGGTGGCGAGAGGCTCTCCTCCCCGGGAGATGGGGAGAGCAGGTTGCCAGGCAAGGGCCTCTCCTGCCACCCAGCACAGCCGGAATTCCCAGGGACTAGCTTCAGCTTTTGCAATTTCTTTACCGTTGGGGGGTGGGCAGGAGTTGGGGGGGGACTGGGAGGATCCTAGGGCCACAGCGATGAGCCTGCAGCTACAGTCGGCGGCGGCAAAGCAGCCTCCTCTCCTTGCAAGAGAAGCAGGAGCTTGGGGCTGGCAGCTCCCTTCCCAGGGAGCCGTCTCCAGGCACTAGCCCAGGTCCGGATGGCCTGGCGGGGAGGGCCAGAGACTTCACCTTCCTGGAGGATTTGTCAGCGATGCCGTCTCAGCCCAGCAGGAGGGTCCGGAGGCCGGCCCCCAGGGCTGGGGGGGAGGGGTGGATGTGTACGGGGGCAAAGGCACCTGTACACACCTGGCAGCCTGTGTGGGGAGGGGCAGGGCCGCCAGGCCAGCGAGATGCCTGGGGCTGCCTCCTGCTCGACTGCCCGTACCCCCTGTACACCTGCCTCTCCTAATTCCCCTGGGGGAGGGAGCTACAGCCCCTTGGCATGGCCCCCACCCCCGTGGGCTGGGCTGGGCACTTGTTTCACAGCACTTGGGGCACGTTCTGTCACTGCTCACTCGGGGCTGGACCGTTGAGTAGCAGGCGTTTCGCTTGGGAGGGCAGTGTGGAGGGGATGAGCCACGGGAGCCCACTCACCTACCCTCGTTCTAGAGGGCACCAGTCTGTCCTGGGCTCCTTTGGGACGCACAGGGGCAGCTGGGCTCCTTAGAGATGGGAGCAGATGGGCACAGAGGTTCTGGGAGGGGAGGCCAAGGATCCAAAAACCATCGTTGCGCCCTCATGTAGCCATAGTTTTGAGAGATGCTCAGTGCCACACAGTGGTGCCCAGATGCCAGCAGGAAGCCTGCTGCTCTGACCTACCCCGAGGTCAGCCTGCTCCTTGTGCTGGCACCACCGGGCATCGAGGGCTGTGAGCAGAGCTCAGGGAGCAGCAGGGCTGGGTTTGCTCAGGTGTCATGAGGGGCCACAGGCAAGAAGAGGTTCCCGAGTCCTGCTTGTAGCACAAGGTGGGGTCTGGGAGTGAGGGGGGGCTGTGGAACCCCTGGGAAGGGGGATGAGGGCCCTGGGAAGAGCTGGGACCTGTCTGGAAGGCAGCTGCGCCCAGGGCTGAAGGCGAGGCCAGTCTGGAAGCTGCCCAAGCCCCAGACTGCACGGCCCCCTGCCCCTGACACACTAGAGAGAGACGTCCCCAGCAGTATTAGTCTATTTATCCAAGGTGTAAATATTCTGTATAGTTCTTTTGTATTTGTTGGAGTTCTGTGCAGAGGCCTCTCGGGCAGGGCGGGCGCGGTTCAGGGAGTTGAATTGGATTCTAACTCGGGGGTTTGCCATGGCCTGGTCAACTAGCCCTGAGGATCGGCAGCAAATAAACGTCAAAGCTCTGCTCAGCCTGCGGCTGTCTCACGTGGTCTCTGCGTGGGGAAGGGCTCACACCTCCCCCTCCGCTCCTGAGGCCTTGCATCTCCCTGGCCTAGCGCTCAAAAGGGGCAGCGGCGTTCAGCGAAACCAGCTGCAGCCCCGTTGTGCCCTAGCTGAGCTCATGGCCTCAGGCCCCAGTGGGCGCCCTGGGCGCTGTCACTCCATGGGCAGCCTGGCCCCCTCCATTGGGGCCTGGGGAATAAGCTGGCACTTAAGTAGAGGCCCTGCAGCGTGCTATGGGCGTCCCTGTGTAAATGGAGGGGGTGGGGGCGTGCTGGAGTTTCAAATCTCTCGCCTGCACCCTGCTCCTCTCCCAGACCGGGAGGACTGGCTCCTGGGCTGCTCCTGCTCTTGGCCTGACACACGGTGTGATGGTGCTGTTCCTGGTGTGACCCACTGAGAGTGTCAGATCAGGATAAATTGCTTCACAAGGGGCAATTAGAGCCCAAAGCTGGAGTTTCCCCACCTTAAAGGGTTACCAAACCAGCCACACAGAAAAGACTGGTTTCACCCCACTGGCTAGCCACAAGTCACACAAGCAATTCCCTTAGACACTCCAGCTTCCCAGTATCACCACCAGCAGCCACCTGTCCTGGGGACAAATGGTTATGAAAACCAATACCCCAAATAAAGAAAACAGTTCTCCTCAATTCCAAAGAATCAGGACCCAGACCCAGGTCAATACACAAATCAGATCTTACCCACAAATCACGCTGTAGCCAATCCTTTAGAATCTAAAATCTAAAGGCTTATTATACAAGGAAAAAGATCTAGGTGAGGGTTAGGAATGGTTAAAGGAAATCAAATACATGCAGTAATGGCTTGCATCAGTTGTAGAACAACTGCAGGTTCAAATCAGAGTCTCTGGAATACGTTCCCTGGAGGAATGGGTCATCAATCCTTTGGCCAGAGCGCCCCTTTGTAGCAAAGTCCCATCCAGAAGTAGGAGCCAGACTGGAGATTAAAAACGAAATGGGGATGAGATACCACCCTTTTATATCCTTCCCAGGTGCAGGAATGTTCTTTGTCCTTCACTGTGGAAACTTACAGCAAAATGGAGTTTGAGTCAGTTGGGCAATTCCTGCCCCCCTTGCTAAGACACAGGATGTATCTGCCCTCCCTTAATGGGTCCATTGGATAGCTGATAATCCTTAATGGGCCATCAAGCATGGCAAGCAACACAACACTAAGGGCTCTGAAATGTCCCCAACAGCCTAGCACAATATTTGGAAAGACAGACAGTACAGAGTCAATATTCATAACTTCAACTACAAAAATGATCCACACATACAGATAGCATACTCATAATCAGCAGACCATAACCTGATCGTAGACACCTTATATGACCCCCTTTATCTAAGATTTGCTGCCCCTACAGGACCTTAGTTGCACCAATGATCTATATGATCCCAGATAATTTTAGTAACGTGACACATGGCCAGTGAGATCGGGCCCCACGTGCATCAGAGTCTGGTATGTTCCCCAGGGTCCCCCCCTCTGCCCCTACCTGCAGCTCAGGAAAGGGGAGAGCAAGTTAGTCATTCAGTTTGGGATCATCTTCTATTGCCCCCCGCCTTTTCCCTTGGGCAGGACTCAGCCTGGGAGAGGGGGGCGTTCGCCCTGCTGTGCCACTGTCCTGCCCCCAGCGCAGGGCCCTGGCACACGGCACAGTCCAGGGCAGGGAAACGAGGGCTGAGCCCCACAGGCAGGCTGCAACGGTGCAAAGTTAAACAAGTGTGGCACGTGCTCATGGGGAGCTGTGAACACCCTGGGAGCCAGTGGGTTCCACCTCCGCCTCGGTCAATGAACCTGCATGGCTGCAGGGACAGTGTCTTCACCCCCCACCCCCGAGGGTCCTGGGGATCTGCCGAGGGCCCTGCCCACTCCAGTTATCTGGGCCGTCCGGTTCCAGCCCTCTGGCTTTCAGGGGCTGTGGTGGGCACAGCCCCAGGGATCCCTCTAAGCCTTGATCTGCTCTGGGGAAGCCCTGACACACTTGGTGCGGTGGTGGCTCATGGGGAGAGGCCTCCGGCTCTGGTACTGCTGCACCTGCTTCCCGGTGGGTTATAGGGTACCGCTGAAGGGGTGTCCCGGGGGCCTGGATTGCTGCTGGGATCCCCCCGGGGAGAGAATGTGTGATGGAGGGGAGCAAAGTCACTGGTGCTCATCACTGCCCCCCCCCCTTGCCCTACTAGTGTTGCCAACCTCAACTCCTCATCCCTACGCTTCTCGAACGAGCCCTTCCCAGGAGGGTCTGGTGTGGCTGCACTGCCTGCTGGTGATGGCTGGGCAGGGATGCCAGCTCCAGAGAGCCACCTGTCTCTGGGAACTGGGCGAGTCAGGAAATGTGCTCCTGTCGCTCTATCGCCCTCCTGCCCCGGGGCAGGCTGCAGTAGGCTCAAGTCCATAAGGTGCTCCTGTGCAGACCGGGGAGCCCCCTCTAGCCCCAGGGGGCCCTGGGTCCAGAGCCTGACTCTGCATCCCCATTCTCACAGTGCTGGAGACACAGCTGGGGCCTGTCCAGAGAAATGAGAACCGTTGCCGCAGCGCCTGGTGAGGACACACGGCTGCAAACCGCCCACCTTTGTCAGACCAGGTTAGATCAGTTACTTAGGGGGTCCCTGGGCTCAGCTGGGAGCTCTCCATGGTGGGGGAGTTATGGCACTGAGTTTGACACCACAGTCCTCGCAGGGGAACTGGCTGGCTGAGCCAAGCCCTAGGTTGTTCTTCGAGTGTTTGCTCACGTCCATTCCAGTTAGGTGTGTGCGCCGCCTCCATGCCCCTAGCAGCATCCATGGGGTCGGCTGCCGAGCCCCCTGGACTGGTGCCTTCATGGCGCTTGATATAGGACCCTGCTGACCTGGCGTCCTCTTGGTTTCTTCTTACCGCCAGTGCCAGTTGGCACTCCAGTCCGTGACTCCGTAAGGCTGCACCACTTCCTGGTAGGGCTGGGATGTCCCCTAACTGGAATCAACAGGAGCAAGCACCTTCTTCGAGATGCTCACGTCCATTCCCCTCTGTCCTGTCGGAGGGGTCGCCAGGAAGGAACTGAGCAGGCTCTGAGTCGGCAGGGTCCCATATTGAGTGCCATGGAGGTGCCACTCTGGGGGCTCCGTAGCTGACCCTTTGGGTGCTGCTAGGAGAAAAACTTTCCATGGACTGTGTATGTGGAGCACACACCTAACTGGGATGGGCGTGAGCAGCATGTCTCAAACAACAGGTACGAGACGGTGAGGAACCGTTTCATGTCTCTGTCATGCAGTAACTGTGGGATGTCACATCTCACCAATTCCAGGACAGGGCAGGTGCTAGGGGGTCGATGGGTCTTGGGGACAATTGGAGACTCAGCACAGCCTGAGTCTGCGCACCCCCCTCAATCACCATTTGGTCTCACAGGATCCAGAGACAGAGCAAATCTTTCCTGCGCCGTGAGGCGTTCTGGGGATTCGCAGGAGAGACGAGCTGAGCGTCTGCACCAGGTGGAGAAACAGGTTTTGTGTTCGAGGGGATGTTTAGTCATCGCTCGCTGGCGGATCTACCGCAGGCAACCTAAGCTAAGGCAATGGCTGTGGGGCTGCTGGCCTAGGGCTGGGGGACTTTGCCTCCTGGCAGCAGATGTATGGGGGTTCAGACGGGGTGCAGGCTCCCTGCCCTGAGCAGCTCTGTCATCGTGCCCTGGCAGGCAGTGGGGCAGCCCACTGACCCCTGCAGGAGGTTCTGCTTGGGCCGGGCACGACCCGCTGGGGCTTGGCGTCAGGCCAGCGCTGCTGAGCCGAGTGCGGAGCCGCCCACACTGCGTGGGATTAGCAAGCACCAGGCCAACAGGCCCTAACATGCCACCCTGTCGTTCCCCGGACCTGGCACTGTGCTCGCAGGCCACTAGGGGTCAGTGTGCCCGAAGGAGCCCAGCAGCTGCAGCTTGTGGGTCAGGGCAGGGGGCAGCCCCCGAGGGGCAGCCAGGGCTACATTGGCCATGAAAGCGGGACGGGGGTAGTGGTGCCAGAGGCAGGAAGTTCCCCAGCTTCCGGATCAGAGCAAAGAGCTGCCCTGGAAAGGGGGATCAGCTGCCACCTTTCCAAAATGCAAGTCCCCCTCCCGGCACAGCGGCGAACGGGGGCTAATTGGGGGGCTCCAGGCGCCAATGGCCCGTCAGCATCACCTGGGCCCAGTTAGCAGATCCCAGGAGCAATGTCCGTCAGTGGTGCCCAGGCTGAGCGTGCCCTGGGGGAGCTAATCCCAGTGCTGCCTCTGGCCCCATGTGTTTCCCTGGCACAGGCCCTCAGCCAAGGCCTGGGCACTTGCAGACTGTGCTGAGACCCTTGGGTGCAAAGGGGAAGGTCACTGGGTTCACGCTGGATGGGGCAGCCGTGTGAGTCTGATTGGCAGCACGGGCCTATGGGAGGGGACAGCTCAGAGGCCCTGGCAAAGGGATTTCTAAAGGGGGAGGGCCGTCATTTTTGGGAAGGGACGCCTTTGCAGAAGGAGGAGAAGGAGCCACTGCAGAAACTGGCCAGGGACACGCTCTCCTGTCCCCCTAAAATGTGGCAGGGTGGCCCTGCAGTGAGAGGCAGAGAGGGGACAGGACGTGGCTGGATGAGGCAGGGAACGTACCCAAGGATCCTTGCCAACTCCAATTGCTCCTTTAAGCAGCTGCCAGGAGAGCAATACCCCCAGTAAGGTCACTGGCTGCACCAGCCTCCCAGTTCGGCCCAGGCGAACTCCCCAGCCAAAGGCAGAGGTGCCTGAGCCGCTCCGGGCTGGGGCTGCTGCCCTGTGCTGTGGGGCAGGGCCGTGAGCTCTCTGCTACGGGGGGAACTGAGGCACCGGGCAGCTGAGGGACTTGCCCAAAGCACAGGAGAGCAGAGAATTGGAACCCGCTGTCCCAGGGTCCAGGCTAAAGGCCGAACGCTGGACTGTCCTTCCCCTCCACAGGGAGCTTTTCTCTGGGTTCGCTGAGTGCGTTTCCTGAGCCCCCGGCCATGGCGTTTCACGTGGCACGTGTCTGGGCCGTGCCCCTCCCGGGGCCATCAGGGGGGTGCCGGGTGCTGCCAGTTCAGCTGGAGGCAGGAGGGGCTCTCCAGGTGAATTGGCTCAGTCCCTCTAACAGGGAGGAGGGGTGGGACACAGTGCACCAGGCAGCCAGGCTCCTGGCAATGGCACAGCACCACTCCTTCACGGGGGGGGAGGTGGAAGGGGGGAGGTAACCTGTGCGCATGAAGCCTGGTTAGCTGGGAGGCACAGGGCAGACACAGAGCGTTGGCACTGCCAGTGTGGATCAGTGTCACTAACCCTGTTATCCAAGCCAAGGGAGCAGGCTGCTCCCTTCCCCTCCCCGGTGGTGGGAGTGTGGGGGTGTCACACACCTCTCTGAGTTACCTGCCACGTGTAAAGCTGTTCACCAGGAGTGCCGGGCATTGCGCAATGGCTCTTCCCCAGCGGCAGGCCGTGTTCCCCCGGGAAGAGCAGTGGGGGCCGGGTTTGCTCGTGAGGTGTTTAGGAGGAGGTTGCTTCTGCTAAGGTTGTAACCCAGCGCTGAGAGTGCGCGTGCGATGCCATGTCCCATGACCGTCGCTTAGCAGGGGCAGTACGCAGGGGAGACGCTGAGCTGACCCCTCTCTCCCACCTCGACCAACTCGAACCCTCCGTCCCGACCGTGGTCACAGGCTGGGGGGTGGGTCATTCCAAAAGTCTCCTTCAGGGGCGATGTGCTGCCCTTGGCTCCTGCTGGTGAACACATGGCGGAGTATTGGTGGCATAGTCGGCTGGCGTGGCCCAGCGTGTAGTCACGTTGCAGACATGCTGTCACTAGATGTTCACCGGAGCGAGCCGCAATTGGAGAAACCCACGCCGAGGTTTACAAACATTCACACGGCCATGCAGGGAGCCGCTGGGTCCTTTGGGATCACGTCTCTGGTACTTCCAGAACTTTCTCCTGTTTAAGCTTCTGGTTTGTTCTGATGTGACAACAAAATGGGCAACCAGGTGAGTGACAGAGGCAGAGCAGAGCCTTGTTCATGCACTGCCAGCCTTGCACCTGAGCATCCTGAAGGACCAGACATGGCCTAAAATCTCCTGGAAAAGTGGAATGAGTCTGGGGGGAGGTGTGAGCATGGCCAGGCTCCCAAGGGCGCTTGGCCCGTTGGGCACAGAGCTCTCTGGAAAATCTGGCTGCCCCAGGCAGTTCCTTTGCCTGCTCTAGCAGTGGGCATGTTCCACACCCTGGCAGACTGGGCTTGGGGATTCGTCTCACCTGGGTCTGTCCTGTGCCAATAAAGGTTGGAGGTTGAGCCTTACTTGGGGGCTCCCTGTCGTCGAGCAGGGCACTGAGCTTTGACCAGCGAGGAGCGGTGGTGAGCTCAGCACCCTGTACGGGCGAAAGGGACCATGGCAAAGCATGAAGCCTGATGGGAGCCAGGCTGGGATGCCTGCGCCTCCCTGGGGCCCCAGAGCTACTCTGGCCCCGGCGCAGGCTGGGATGCCCCACACTCCGGGCCATGGGGAGGGGGGCTCAGGGCTGGGGTGGGGGCACAGGGCCGTCGGGGGCTAGACGAGTCGGGGATCGTTCGTGCTGCTGTCAGGCTCACGGTCCCTGGCCAGCCGGCCCCACAGGCGCGGGCGGAAGGTTCCGGAAGCGGCGGCGGTTGGTGGCGGAGGTCCCCGGCCTGGGGGGTTCCGGGGCAGTTGGAGCAGCCAGTCGGGGGCCTGCTCTCTGGGAGGAGCTCGGTGCAGAGCTGGCCCAGAGCCTCTGCTCGGTGATTTGGGAGGCGCCGGGGTTCCCATGGCCACAGGGCCTGGGGAAGCAGGACGGGGGTTGATGTGGGAGCTGTGAGGGGGAATAGAGTCGGGGCAGAGCTAGGGTGGCTGAGGGGGAGTTGCGAGCTGCAGTTTAAGGGTGGGGGGTCCTGGTCCAGCACTCAATCAGGCCCACCTGCCAGCCCAGTCAGCCTGCAAAGAGTCAGCCTAGGGCACGTGGGGTGAGGCGCCCTGGCCTTAGGCGCAGCCAGCCTGTTCTCTGGCGCTTCTGGGCATCCCGCGGGGTCACACTGCTGCCTTCCTGCAAGAGGGTTTGTGTCTTTGGCTAACTCTGGGCACGCGCTGTGAGCTCACTGGATGGCAGAGGGGCTGTGGAGCCAGGAGAGCTGTGGGGCTGTTGGAGCTGGGAGGGGGCAGAGGCTGCACAACCCATCGCTATAAATCTCACCCCAATCTTTGGGGGAACAAGACCCAAAATGGGGGGATGTGAAACCAACGGAACAGGAGGTGCTAAAGGCCGGGCACCGAGTGCGCCGGGCACCGAGCCCTCCGCTCACTCTCGAAGGCAGCCTTGCCCTTTGGGGCGCTCAGTGGGGGTGCCTGGCATTAGGCACTGAAGAGGTGGGTACCTCCACCTGCCTTTGGGGGTGTGGGTGCTGGCACTGCTGCACCCCAGCCTGTAGGGCAGCCAACCGCAGGGGGGCTTCTGAGCCTTCCAGGCTAAAGCTTCAGCCCCATGGCTCAGCCTTTGTGGCTAATGACTTGCAATAGGAGAGGGAGAGCATGGGCGCCTGTGCGGGCAGGGCTAATTAGTCACTAATTACCATGTCCTTTCCCTCTCCCATTGCAGGAAGCCCAGCTAGCCCTGAGTGCAGGAGAGACTAGGAGAAAAGCCGTCCTGATCCCAGTTTGCTCAGCGTTCCCCCTCTCCGTGGGACCCTGCTGAGCACCGCAGGGCGGGATGACCACCGCGTCGGACAAGAGGGTGGAGTTCCTGGAGAACTACTCCACGCTCACCCTGCGGTTCAAGCCAGACAAATGGGCTAAGTTTGTGGGCAATGAGGAGATCAACGCCCTGCTGACGGAGTTCTTTGAGAAGCAGGATCTCCTGAGGCTAGTGCTCACCCTGAACCCCGCCGGGCAGTTAGTGCCCTGCCTCGAGTTCCCGCCGGCGCTCAAGAGCAAAGGGGTTTACTTTGTGAAGCGGAAGAAGGAAAACATCACCAAGGAGAACTACCAGAGTGGGCTCCTGGTGGGCGACATCAGCCCCTCCCCGGTGGACCAGCTAATGGCGGTGGTGGAGGAGGTGGGTAGCAAACCTGGAGGTGGGCATGGGCTGGTTTCCGAGTGCCCAGAGCTGAGGCCATGGGGGGCAGAGCAAACCCGCTTGGCCCAAGGCTGGCTTCAAGACTGTGTCATTTCCACGCCTGAGCCCCTTGTCTGTTTGCCATCTCTGCTCCCCTGGGGCCTCCAGCCCTTGGCTGGTGGGAGGAGGCACCTGGAGCTGCCTCATCCAGTCCCTTTGTCCCTGGGGGTTTCCCTGCTAGGTTGCTTCCAAACCCTCCCCAGCAACACTGGCCTCCTTGCTGCTCCCTCTCCAAAGCCCTGCTCTGCACATGGCACAGTGCCCTGGGCTGAATGCGCTCTCCCTCACACCCTCTCGTCAGTGCCAAGCCCTGGGCCAGCGCTGGTTGTGCCTGGGTTTCCTCCCCTTTACATCTTGTAAGATCCCGTGTGTTTTCCTGCCTTAATGTGAACTGCCTGGGCCGTGGCTGCGCGTGTCAATAACATCCCCAGACCTTACTGCACATTCAAGAAACACATTTTTATCAATTTATGGCTTCTAATTTTTTCCCCAACTCCCCCAATGTCAGTGGCTCTGTGAGGGGAGAGCCGTAGCTCAGCTCAGGAGTTCTGGTGTTATTTATCCTGAAAAATCACATTCCTTAAACTAATGTGGAGTGTGTAAGTTCCCTCTCACTGAGATAACTGGGATTGTCTGGTTGGATTATTTTCAAACTTCTAAATATTCACATTTACAGTATGGCCAATCCCAAGTGTTCAAAAACCATGTCAGGCCCCCAAAATTCACAAGACGTTAAAAAATATGCCAGGAGGATTTTCCTTTTAATCTGAGCTATCAGTCTTACTCACGTCACCTTTTCAAGCTTTTCTCTGCAACCATGAGGACTAGAAATGGTTTAAATGAAAACAGAGTTTCACAGAAACACCTGACTCCAGGAGCTAGGTCTTTAAGGGAAATGACACACATTGCACAGCTCTTGATAAATTTGCCAGAGTTGGAAAGTGCAGCACCAAGCAGGGCACAAAGCATTCTTCTCAGCTGTTGCTTTGCTGTATCACTTGTTAGTGATGTCACCTCTGCAAAGCCGATGATTTCTCAGCACAGTTTTGCCTTTGGCCTCTGTCCCCCCATAAAATACAGAGAAATCATTAGCAGAACTAAAGTGTTTTCTTCTAGGTTGTTTATTCCCTATTCATGAACGAGGAGAACATGAGCGGGTGGCCCAAAGTGGTGTCAGATGATGTTGTGAAACAAGCCCACAGACTGAAAAATGAAATGTTTGTCATGGGAGGAAAGATCAAAGGCAAGACGCTGCTGCCTCTCCCAGAGCACCTGGAGAACCTGGGCAGTTCCACGGATTCCCTAGAGCGGTGAGTGCACCAGGAAATTCACTCCTAGTTGGCTTTTTCCTGCAGAGAATAGAACATTGAATCCCTGCTCCGCCCTGTCTCTCACATGCATCAACCTGTGAAGTACCATAGGGAAGGGAACTCGGGAGTCAAAGGAACGAGTCTAACCAGGCCCTGGTGATGTGAGCACCCCAGCCCATAGGCTCTATGGGAGGGTGCGGGACCCCTTGGGTAAGGTTTTCGGTAGGGAATGTGTTTAGGATTAATGCTGAAAAGAAGGCTGCAGTTGCTCTCGCCCCGAGTGGAAGTAAATGAAGCAAGGTTGGAAAGAGTGGGGCCCCCAGCCCTCCACTCCACAGCAGGAACTCCCGGTGCTGGTTTTTGATGCACTCACTGGGTGACTGATGCTGCCTTTCAGACTCCCTGCGGCAATGGATAGCTCCTTATTACACGCCATCGAGACAATCATCATAGACTGGTCTCACCAGATAAGAGACGTACTGAGCAAAGATTCTGCCCAGCCCCTGCTGGATGGATTGAACCCGTTGCCAAAGGTGGAGTTTGAATTCTGGAGCTCCAGGCTGGTCAATCTGCAATGCATTCATGAGCAGGTACCGTATCTCCTGCCATTTCTGGGCTGATGACATATCTCTCGATGTGCCGCTGGGCACTCTTGGAATGCTGACCTCTTGATACATTTTGACATCTAGCTGCTTACCCCGAAAGTGAATAAAATAGCTGAGATTTTGAAGAAGGCAAAGAGTTGCTATTGGCCTGCTCTGAAGAATGTTTTCAAGGAAGTCAGTGCAGGTATAAACCCAAGATGATTCACATAAAGGGATGGTTTCATTGTAGATGGTATTTAATTGTATCTTCTGACTTCACCTACCCTGCAGTTTTCATTTGATGCAGGAGTGAAGGAAGCCACTGATATTAATCTATATTTGCAACCACTTAAGGTTTTGTTGGAGGAAATGGAACAAACAGAATACCCTCAGGTATGTTGTTTACAGGTTCTAAACAACCCCGCTGCAAATTCCACGCAAAGATGTATGAAACAGTTCCCAGATGCTTCCATGCAGGGCTTTTCTGCGTGTCAGTTTAGTCTTGTCAGACTATTGCCATGTTCAACATAGTGAAATTCCATTACGTTGTATGATTTTCAGATTTCTTTATTGAAAGCTCAGGAAGTTCCAAGTGGAACTAACCTGCTTTACTGATGGGCACGTTATTGCTTCTAAGTGTATTCAAAGTAATGTCGTTTCTTCACAGCTGCCTCCCTACATTGACAGCGTCATGTACACGGTCTGCTTAATCTGGGCTAACTCGGAACATTATAACACTCCGTCCAGGATCATCGTCATCTTACAGGAGATCTGCAACCTCTTAATTGAAATGGTACAGTCCTAGGAAGGATGCAATAGCATTGCAGCACGGGTCTGCCTTCCGGGGTGAAGTCCATGTGCAAGTGGGTCACTTTTCCAGAGTGCCTGGGGGGTGGAGGGACAGTTGCTCTGGACTGCTGCTGTTCTGATGTAAATCCCCCTCCTCTGTCCCATAGCAGCACCCACAGTGGCACTTCCCTCAGCCATTTTGAGATAGAGTCAAACCCAGAAGCGCCCTGTGCTAAGGCACTCAGGAATGATGAGAAATTGCCCCTGCTGTACAAATCCAAGCAGGAAAGGCGAGGGGAGGGTCTGGGCCAGCTGGAAGGCAGGAGAAGACCCTCAGTGCCTGTTGCCGGGTGACCATTTTAGGGGGCAGTTTCTCTTCTTTCTTAAAGGACCAGGGACCAAGGGGGTTGGGGGGTTGTACAGTGCCCTGGGGAATCGCATTCATACCGAGGCCTCTGGGCCACCGTGGCAGAAGCCCCTGGTTCCTTCTAAAGAACAGAGCAGCAGAGAGGGAGAGAAGGTGCTGTGCCCAGGACAATCCTACAGCATCCCTGTCAATTCCCGATGCTGCCAGCTCGGGGGGTGAGTTAGGGCTGCCCAAGGCTGCCCGAGTAGGGGAGGCACCAGTTGTGCCCCTCACTCCTGGCGCAGGGATGAACTGGGCTCTAGAGGGTGTGTTGCAAACGCTGCTTGCAGCTGTTGCGGTTGCTGGTTTGCGTAAGTGATCGGATCGGGGGGACTCCACACCTACAGAAGAAGCAAAGTGTGTGACCTTCTCTTAACATCCTGGGACTGCATTTGACTTTCTTTAGACCCGAAATTTCCTGAGCCCTGAGGAGGTGATGAAAGGCCTGCAAGGAGAAATAGAAGAGATCTTGGGCGGGATCAAGCTAGGCCTGTCAGTCATAGAGAGCCTTTACCAGACCTACCACAGGTGCTGCTCGGAGCTCATGCCCACCTTCTTTACGGTATGTCGCTGCTGAGCCAAAAGCTCCACGTCCCCACTCGCTAACCGGCTTCTCTGATGCTGACCAATCTGTCTCTGGTTTCAGGACAAGGAGGCCAGGCTCTGGGAGTTCCCTTCGTCTCTCGTGTTTACCAGAATGAATTCATTTCTTCACAGAGTGAAGACTATAGAGGTACCTATGAAAGACTTTGTGTCTGGTAGTTCAACCAGTGCTTATTCGGCTGTGTTCTCCGTGTTTTCAATAGTGCCCCAGAATGGCAGGAGCCTGCCAACCCACCCAGCAGCTACAAGCCCTGCCCTGAGGTACTCCCAATCTAAAGACAGAGGAATTGTCCGGCAGGCAGAGGGCAGGAGAAAGGGTACACCCAGATACACCTACCGTGTGTAAACTGGTCCAAAGGCCAAATCCTCACACCCATTGTCACCATGGCAGCAGTGGGTCTCCAGGAGGAATGTGACAGGGAAAGAGGAGGTCTTTGGGTGACCACAGACCACAAGGGTGGATGAGGCAGGGATTTGTGGCTGTAGTCAGGGGCCTGAACCTGATGGGGGCAGAGCAGGGGAAGCCAGCAAAGAACAGAAGGAAGGGAAAGAACAGAGGCAGGGGGAGCTGCCAAGGTCTAAATAGCGTGTCTCCAGTTCCTTTTTACTTTCCCATGGTCTGAGACAGAGCACTCCAGTGCCTACAGAGCTGCTTCTTTGACTTGTCATCTGTAACTATAAGAGGGTTGTTACTGGGTAGTTAAGTGTGTGTTAGAATTAAGGGGTTCTCCTCCAGTGGGATACAGGTAGGGATCACACCTCTTGAAGAACTCCAGTTATGGTACAAGATAAGAACCCTCTCATTCATCACTCAGGCCCTGAGTCATGAAAGCACTTAAGCATGTGCCTAAATTTCAGTAGGTAACTAGTCCCGTTAAGCTAAATGTGTGCTTAAGTACCTGGCTAAATCAGGACTCTCTGTTTTCCCTGATGCAAAGGGAAGGAGATAGTACTTAGAAGTCCTCTGATGAAAGACACTAAGTGCAATGTAGAACTTGGATTATTGTTAGTTGTTTAGCACCTGCACTTTTCATCCTGCTCACCAAGTCCCATGGAGTCTGTGTCAAGTCCCCGTTCTCTATCAATAGAACCCTGGCATGTAGGTAACAGCATTGTGATATGAAGATGTAGTGAGTGTGGTGTTGTTTCTGTTCATTAGGAACTGTATGTAACAGCTATTGAATTTCTGAAGCTGGAGAAAATTGAGTTGGGAGGAGTGAGAGGAAACATCCTTGGGAGCATGGTATTTCAGATTTATGAGGAAATCTCTGAACTCATTAAGGTTTTTGCTGATTGCAAATACGATCCCTTAGATCCTGCAGAAGAGGTGAGTAAATGTTGGTATGAATAATGTGTTCATTTGTTAGATGAATGAAGTACTTGTTTGGAACAAGGCAGAGGACCTGCATATTAGAATAGTCATCATGGCAACAAATGTACTTATTTGAGGAAAAGAATCTGGTCTTAGCATTCATCCTTAAAATCAGTTGATTTAAATTGAATGGTTCTCTATATAAAATACTTAAGCATGCCTTAATCCTATTATTGTAATCCTTTGTTCTTTTTATTGACAGGAATTTGATGCAGATTTTACAGAGTTCCAGACCAAAATTCAGGATTTGGATAGAAGATTGGCGACCATTTTTTCTCAGGGATTTAATGACTGTAATAGTATTGAATCTGCTGTCAAGGTATAAATGTGCATAGATGGCTGGTGTGCCTCTTTTCCAGCAAGAGTGTTAGCACAGGCACTAATTAGGGTGAATTTGCTTTGGGGTCTGATACCAAATCTAGGAATACTCTTGTTGGTTCAGAAGTTTCTGTATTTATATGTACATTAAAATAACAATTGAAGGTCAAGACTTTCAAAAGCTACTTTAGAGATCTTGGGGGCCCAACTTGAGATACTTCAAAGGGGCCTGATTTTCCTTAGAGGAGCCAGATTCTGTAGGGGTGGGTGCAGGTCAGACAGACGCTGATGGCAAGGAGATGTCTCAGAGGAAGATGCTAACGTAGAATGTAAATATTAGACCTGGTCAAGAACTTTTTGGTGGAGCCGTTTTCCATCAGAAAATGCAGTTTTGTCAAAATAATTTTTGTTTTTTTATAGGAACTAGTCAATTTCCATGACATTTTCAACAGGGAAAATCCTATATGAATTAATTGTTTCAACTTTTTCATTTCATTTCAACAATGCTGAAGTGTTTGACATTTTCATTTCAAGCAATTTCATTTAGACTTTTCTATGCTATTAAGATGTTGACTACAAACTACAATATTAATTATATTACATTTAACATCTTAATAGCATAGAAAAGTCTAAATGAAATGAATTGACATCAAACAAATGTTTTGATGGTTGTGAATAAGAACGTTTTGAAGTTTCTATGTGGAAAAATTTCTAAATTTCAGCTTTTTGTTCTAATTTAGAAGCTTTTTTTTTTTTCAAAATGTGGTCATTTCCTATGGCATGGAAATTCTGATTTCCTGCTCTAGCATCTGTCCAGTCTCCTGCACATGGACCAGGGAGAGAGATGAGGCCATTTAACTTAAGTGGTCTGTGGAAGAGGTGAATCTTTAGGTGATCCAGTGTTTGTAAAGTAGATGAAAGGCATTGTATACATCTTGAGTGATTTCAGCATAATTTAAGTAATGCCTCCCAGAAGAATCAGCTGCATTCTCAATGGACTATGTCAGCAGATACGTTGATGTATAAACAGTTTACCAATTTCTTTGTTCTTTAGCAAATACACATGTTTGGATCACTATTGGACCGGCCTCTGATAAAGGCAGAAGTGTCCTCTCACTACTCCACCCTTTTGGAAATGTTTAATGTTGAATTGGACGATGCAAAGATCATGTATGATGCCCAGATATCGGCCACAAAATCAGGGGTGCCGCCAATCAGCAAAAATATGCCGCCTGTCGCTGGGCAACTGAAGTGGGCTCTGGAGCTCCAAGAAAGACTGGAAACTCCCATGAAGGAGTTGGAAGCCATTGATCACCCGTAAGTTTTGTTTGCGCTTTGCACTTCAGGGTATGCTGTGATCCAGTGTCTGTATGATGGAACATCAATGATAATTTACAGAGGGCAAAGCACGTATCCACTTAAACCACTGAGGTTCCATCTGGCATAGTGATTAAAGCCCATCTGTTTTGTCAATTGCAACTTTTACTCTGGTTACAGTGTTATGGTCAGTGCAGAAGCTAAACTAGTGTCCGAGAAGTATAAGGAGATGATACGTTTGCTGCAGAATTACCGAGAGAAGACCTATGAAGAGTGGATTAGTCGAGTAGATGCCGATTGCCAATTTAACCTCAAACAGCCACTTATCCTGAGAGATCCAGACGGTGCTCTTATCAGAGTGAACTTCAACAAGGAGGTGGGTGGCACCATCCTGGTACAGAAAGCTGTCTTGTTGAATCAGTCTGAGCAGAAATGAAATGTTTGTAGCAGATACTGTATGAGCCCTGTTCTGTTAGTGTATGTTTTATTTTGACTGCTGCTGATGAGAAAAACTCCTTGCTGCATTTGTGTACTGGGTTGGGCTGGCACTTCCATGAATAGCAGTGATAAACCATTTGGATTCATATCTGATTTTTCTTGAGAGATTTTCAGTATGGGATGATGCTAAAGCTTTGCCTTTTATGAATAGGTAATAATTTCTAATTATTGTATTTAATAGCTAGTTGCTGTTCTACGAGAAGTCAAGTATTTGAATTTTCAGAAGCAGAAAGATATTCCAGATAGTGCTGGCAATCTCTTTTCTCAAAATGAAACTTTCCGGAAGTTTGTGGACAATCTGGATCTCATTGTCGGTTGGTACAATAAGGCAAGTTTGAAAAAGGGGAGGCAACGGGGAAAGCTAACAAAATGGTGAAAGGGGATCAGTGTGTCTCTGTCTCTTTGCCGTGTTTAGAAGAGTTAGATTGAAGTTTGTACAAAACCGGGTACACTTTAAAGTAGTGCTCCAACTATTACAAAATGGGCTGTAAAAATTCCAGGTGGTTTGAACTGTCATGTGTAACTAGCACTACTTCATGGCTTAGCACCACAGGAGAGAGCTGCCTGGCTTAGGGTTTCAGATTGCTGCACATCACCATAATATTTGAGAGCATGTTACTTGCTGGGACCTGATGTCACCAGTGCTGTTCCACCCTTCCAGCCTGTCTGTGTGGAATGTGTGACCTCCATTTTTCTCTCTGAAACCAGCCAAGATGGTTCAAAAATGGTTATGCTTAGAAAAGGCGCTTTTCAGCAGTTAAGGCAACCGCTACCCTTTGCCTCACAGAACTATTTTTGGATCCTAAGCCAGTGATGCTTTTATTTTCCAGATCAAGACAACCATCCTCCCAGTAGAGCTTCCACTGGTCAAGCAGGAGTTACAAGAGAATGATGTCAAGCTGCAGGAAGCTGAAACCACCTTGTTTTGGAGCAATGAAGGTATAAAGTCAGTTACTTCATCATGACCTGTTTCCAGATGACAGTTTTTCTGTGTGCATTTCAGGGAGAATCCCCTGCTTCCTAACATTAGAGCCGTCTGTTCTCATTGATTTCCTTGGCCCAAAGGACCTGGGTTGGGCTGACACGTTCTCGGGTCCCAGAAGGGCTTTGATGTTACTGGCATGGGGGCTTTCTGAGGCTGTTGCTGGGTCTTCAAGAGCCAGTCACTGACAGTGATGCAGAGTGGTTCTGTTGGCCCCCTGGCCAAGCACACACTGCTTCCAGCCCAGGGAGCGAAGGCTGACGCAGCTGCTCATTGGCTGGGCCAGCCGTGCTGCTCTGTGTTGATTTGCACGTATCGTTTTGAAGTGAGTCCTTTAAGAGGTTCCCACTTGCGAGGTCTGTACCCTGGGTGGTGACTGCAGTCTTGGAGCACCTGCCATTGCTAAGTAGGCTAGCAACTCCAGCCTCCTTCCTCATTACTGACACTAAACTACTCTGAGTCCTAGCTTCTTCCTCCAAGGCAGTTGGAGTAGATGGAAGCCCTGCCAGATCCCACTCATAGGAAAAGCCTTTCTGCGTCCTGCACGGATCAAGAATAGACTGGGATTAGCAGGAAGAATTTGCAATGTTTTCATTAATCTTCTACCTGTTGGCTCTAAGGAAGGACTGATGATGGGAGGCAGGAGGGGTGTTAGACCCCTGAGCAGAGGCTGCCAGGTGCTGGCATTCCACTGTGGGGCAGCCAAAGCCTTCAGTTAGTGACGCCTCACCTGCCACATGCCTAACGCAGAGCATGAATCTGCTGTCAGATTTACCATCTGCGAACACAAAGGACAGGTCATTTTCTTGGTCTCTCCTCAGAGCCAGCAGGCAGGCAGGTAATTTGATGGCTGGAGACCTTATCTGTCTACTAACTAGAAATGCATTTTTCTCTCAGGTGTTATGGAATATATTCAAGAGATGAGAACTGTCTTGCATGATTTAGAGGCAAGAATCCAGAAAACTAAGTTAAATGTGGAGAATATCAACCAGCTTATGCAGGTGGGTGAAAGATTTTTCCAGGCACTTTTGAAAATAACATTCTTGGCATATATTGAATCTCACTCCTCTGCAGGCTTAGTATTTCCCAAGGGGAGTAAAAGTATATCTTTTAGGTCTTTTTTTTCTTACAGGAATGGTCAGCCAGTCCTCTCTTTGAAAGGAAAGATAATAAGGAAACCTCTCTCTTAGACTTGGATGGAAAAGCTCTTACCATAAACAAACGCTATGCAGCAATTAAAGATGCTGGACAAAAGATTCAGACTATGCTTATGGTAAGAAACTAGGAAAGATAAACTCAATCTACTTGGAACTGTTTTGACAATAGTTAATTATGTCTCGCACTTATGTGCTGTAGCATGTTTAAACTTCAAACCACTTCCACATACTAATGTTTTCCATGTATGGGTGTAAATGGTGGACTCAAACTATCTAGGCCACAACCCTGAAGTGTTTACTCTGGCAAAACTCCCACAGAAGTCAGTGGGCGTTACAGCTCAGTAAGGACTTCATGCATGATCCTGTAGGGCTTTGTTAAAGACCTTTGTTTTTTATTTATTGTTTTGTTTTCGCATGCTGCTACTGTACACCTGAGGTAAAAAAGTCTATATGACAGCTGTCAGGGGGAAAATTTTGACACACGTATAGCTTTTTGGCATGCCCTGGGGACAGTTTCTGTTCAGAAGACATTACATAAAAGTTGTTTCTTTCCCTTACATTCAAATGGAATTGTAGAGAATGGCCAGGGAAGCAACTACATAGACATTTGGTGCCAGAAAACTAGACTTTTGACATAATCAAATGTTAAGTCCCATTTTTCATTGAAAGAAGGTAGGGCATTTGCCTGACCATTTATCAAACCAAAAATTAATATAGCTTTTTTTTTTCTTTTTTTTTTTCAGGAGAACGCAGACTTATTTAAGGCCGATAAGACATCCAAAACCTGGCGAGACTATGTGGAATATGTGGATGACATGGTGTTGGATGGATTCTTCCAGTTTATTCGCAAATCTTTACAGTTTCTGCTCACCAACATGGCAGCTGATGTATGTTATCCAGTTTCCTCTTCCCTTTTATGACATGTCAGTGTTTGCGCATATGTAATGCACGTGCCCTATTATTTGTGAATTATTTAAGGAAACAACAGTTTTTCTGATTTCTTAAATCATCTCTTGAAGTTCCATTGCATGCACTGAATTGATTGTCTCCGTACATACTATAAAGGTCTGTCTACGGGACAGCTGCAACCATGCTTTTATACTAGTTAGTGGCCTGTTTATTAGGATCAGTTACAAACAACATGGGTCAGTGTGTGACCTGCCCCCACCCCCATCTCTTATTGCCATTGCAGCCATCTGAGCATGTGCACACCAATCCCCCTTGGATGTGCAAGTGAATTCTGCTGAGCAGAGGATTGTGGGTCTTTGAAATTGCTAATTACACTGAAGAAGGGAGCAAGAGGGGAGAGTTTGGGATCAGAGGTGGGGAGTTCAGATTAGCCCTGGTGTGGAGTTGGCAGGGGGGTGTCCAGGAGCAGATAGTGTTGCTCTGGCAGAGGGAGACGAGACTGAAGAGACAGGACAGGATGAGGGTGGTGAATCTCTGCTTGTGACACACAAACAAAGAGCAGAAAGTCAAGGACAGAGCCCTAGAAGAGGGAAAAGTGCCCAGCTGAGGCAGTGGAAGAGTCCCTGCGCTCTCGCCTCCGCTCTGCAATCATGAATCAGCCTCTCCTCCCCTGTGCTGCTCCTTCCGTCTAGTCCCAGGGAATCATCTTGTAACTAACATGGCCAAACTGAGCTCCTGGTTCCCTCTAAGCTCTTTCTACCCTTCCCTCTTTCCCCACTGAGCTCTCCCCAAGTTCCCTTCCCTGTCTCTAGCCATGACGTCAGTGTCCTCTTCACCCACACAGCCAGGCTGCACTGTGGTAACTGGCACAGTCCAAGAACCTGTGTAGAATGGAATAGAGAAGAAATCTGGCCTTGATCATTAAAATGTTCTTTGTTCCCTAAATTTCTGCCTCAAGTTCAACTGCAGCAGCCCCCCTTGCAGGGAGGATAATGATGATAAGGCGCAGTCAGAATTGAGGGCAGCTCAGAGTCCCTGACCTCTGGGGACGAGAGAGGTGCTAGAGGGGGAGCAGAGAGCGTGGAGAAGAGTCAGTGGAGTGCTGGGGCCGCAGCCAGGTAAAGGAGGTCAGACAGAGGGTTAGCAATGAGGCAGTTAATGTAGTGGGCTAAATAGCCCATTCAAGATGGAGCTGAGGGCGGGTATTCAGAAGGCTGACAGTAATGCGCTTTGCACTTATGTATCTCAGGCCTATGCAGCTCCTTTGTTTGAAGTGCACATGGAACTCCATAAAGATGAATTAAGATATCGGCCATCGCTGGAAGTGGGAGCAGATAATGGTTTTCTGGAAGTGGTGGAAAATCTAATGAACGATATGTACAACACAGCGAAACTGATCCCCCGGCTGGCTAAGGGGAAGCTCAGTTACAAGGTTAGTCCTTCTGGGACCTGGACTTGTTCCTTAGCAATGTTTGTCTGCCAGGCGTGGAGCTTCTTGCCACACCCCAGCATTTCCCGCAGTATTTGGAGCAAGGGTGTAGCATGCTCCTTATGGCCAGCCCTGCTTAGTAAATCGGCCCCTGCATTTCGCACTGTTTGTAGTTTCAGAGGAGTTTTCAAGGCTAGCCCTATACAGA
This sequence comes from Dermatemys mawii, assembly GCA_007922305.1. Taxonomy (NCBI): domain Eukaryota; kingdom Metazoa; phylum Chordata; order Testudines; family Dermatemydidae; genus Dermatemys; species Dermatemys mawii. The sequence continues at coordinate 24,584,717 of ML677373.1, forward strand.
GCGCAGTGTGACGGCGGAAAAGACTTGGATAACTGTGATGATAAGAGTATCAGAGAGCATAGGCGTGTGCAGCACATTTCATTAGGGCGTGCACCAGGAAAGGCTGTCTCTCCCCAAACAGCCTGGCCCTGCCCCCATCCCGCCCCCAACCCATCCAACACCCCCTGCTCCTTATTCTTAATAACATCACTTTTGTTTATTAATACTGGGGCCTCAAACAGCTGTGCATATCTCTCTATCAGTGTTATAGAGGGTGGACAATTTGAGTTTACCTTGTATAAGCTTTATACGGAGTCAAATGGATGTATCTGGGGTTTAAGCTCCCAGAAAGACTGAATATGGGATGCTAGGAAAGTCCCTGTTAACTGAGAAGCCCCTGGGCTAAGTGAATCTTGGTTTCTGTGAACTGCAGTGGGGCTTGGCCCAACCTCTTGGTCTGTGCTGAAGCAGATGTGTCTAGCTCATCAAGATGGGAGTGGAGGGAAGCCTTCTCTGGCAGGAGGGTTCTTCTCAGTGGTATCCCAGCACATCTAGTAACAGTCTTGAGGGAGTTTTTGTGACCCAGCCCGTCACTCTGGGATCCGGAACTGTCGGTCAAACAAGGGGAGTAGCGGGGTGTGAGGACCGTAGCTGTAGATGTTGACTCCATGCTGACCTTAGTAGAGAGAAATAGTCTCTCTCTCTCTCTCTCTCTCTCTCTCTTTCTGAATGAACCAAAATGATGGAAATTAAATGCAAAAACCTAAAATGCTTATGGATTAAAACACGAATATGTCAAGAAATTCTTAAGTGAAGGTTGTCATAGTAACACTAGATTTTCCATACTGCAGATGTGTATCATTTTTGGCTCTGTGTACACTGTAATTATGTATTAACAGGATGGATGGATGTGCAATGAGACACCTTAGCTTTTACCTGTGTTGCTTCAAACATTCCTGTGGAACCCAAAGGTGATGTTAATGTCGTGTGTTGCATTTGTTGACTTCCTGCCCCTGATGAGAAGTGTGTGCCTTTCAGAGTGACCTGGAAGATATGTCCGATCTGATTGAAATCAGAGAGGAGGTGGTTTCTCTAGTTGTCAGTGCCATGAAACAAGCTGAGGAATATGAAGACTCCTTTGAGAAATATTCCTACCTGTGGATGGATGATCACCACGAGTTTATGCAGCGCTTCCTCACGTTTGGTCACGTGTTCACGCCAGAGGAGCTGGAGTCTCATGCAGAGGACTACTTACCGCATGTCCCACCCACCCTAGAGCAGTTCCAGCAGCAGGTGAGCACATGCTCAAAGCAAAGGGGCTGTGGCCAGGTGCATGGCAGGTTTATGATACTAGCCTGGTACTATGAGGAGAACAGCAGTGAAGCTGGTGCAGGGCCAGCCAGCCCCCGCACAGACCATCCTTCCCACGGCACCAATGCTCTCTCCATCCTTCTGCAGGGGAGCAGAGGGACCCCCCAACCCACCATTGAGGGAATCTCTCTCTACCAGTGGCCCCCCAAGCTTTTCAGGGCCATGTTCCACCCCACACCCCCACAGACACCAGAACCGAGAATGGGGCTGAG
>ML677373.1:24586288-24624979 GCA_007922305.1 Dermatemys mawii
GTGTAAATGGTGAGGCGAGGTGCAAGACTGCGGAGAATCAGGCCCCTCAAAAGAGAGTGGGAGGGAGAGAGCAAGTGAGCAACTGGTGCAAACCCATGTAGTTCCATGAATCTTCACTGACCGCGGTGGAGTGACTCCGACTTAGACCAGCTGGGGAGCTGGCCAGGGACTCTAACGGAGCAGTGCTGATTTACACCACTTGGAAGATCTGGCCCGGGCTGGTTTTTTAAATTTAAACCTGTCCCTCAAGCACAGCGCTGAGGACTCACTAGCTCAGTGTCCCTGTGCTACCTGGGAGTTCGGGGTGCGAGCGCAGCCAGGCAGGCACCTGTGTGCAGGGATCTGGCTTTGGTAGCAGCTGCCCTGACAGCATTTTGCTCCAGCCTCACTGAGAGCTGTTCATGGAGCATTACTGTGGGTCTAGCTGCTCCCGAGCACAGGGAAATCTGGGGCTTAATAGTCTAGAAATAGTTGCACTCAAGGTTTTACTGTTAAAAATCTTGAACTACAAAAGATGAGTTGGTGAAGCACCCGGACAATGGCCCAGCTGCAGTTCTGAGCTGGCTCTGTGCCTTTCAGATCGACTCGTATGAGAAGCTCTACGAGGAAGTGTCCAAGTTTGAGAACACCAAGGTGTTCAGTGGCTGGCTTCAGAGTGACTGCCGTCCATTCAAACAAGCCCTTTTAAATATTATCAAGCGCTGGAGCCTCATGTTTAAGCAGCATCTCATTGACCATGTGACTACCAGGTAACACGGGAGAGCGGCTCTCCAAAGCAAATCTTGCCTGCACATCCAGGATGGGATCTGGGGTTAAGATTAGTGCTGGAGGCAAGGATTTTGTAGCTGTGCTAATGACTGTGGTACTAGGGTCAGTTCTGGGCTAGGAGAAAGGTGTGTGTTTTAAACGTAGCGGCCAAGAAATTCAAACTAACCTGATATCAAATGGCGCTTTGCACAGAGCGTAGACCAGAGCCGGTCATGTTTAACAAGGTTCTAGTGGGCTATGCTTGGAGCTGAAGGCCAGTGGAGTGGTATCCAGTTACACACACCAAGGATCTGAAAGGCCATTTTTTATTCTCCTTGGAGAATTGCCCCAGGCGTCCCCACTCTTGGGACACCTGGACTTGGAAAGGGATGCTGCTCACCTGGCCAGAGCACAATGAGTTAGGGCTGTGGATCAACTTGGGCAGTCATCTCAGGGAGCCACAGTGACTGTCAGAAGCAACTAGGCTTTGGATTTTTCTTGTTCCTTTAACTGGCTGCTCAGAGAGGCCTGGCCTCCAAGATTCCCACTGGTTTCTTTTCTTTTAGTCTCCAGGAGCTAGCAGCTTTCATGAAAGAAACAAATGCGGGCTTGACTAAGCCATTAAAAGAAGGAGATTATAATGGTCTGGTGGAGGTGATGGGACACTTGATGAGAGTCAAAGATAGACAGACAGCTACAGACCACATGTTTGAGCCCTTAAAGCAAACAATCGAACTGCTAAAGACTTACGGAGAAGAGATGCCGGAAGAAATTCACATGCAGCTGCATGTAGGTTATTTAATTCTGTTAGCTCGGTTTTGTGGTGCATAGCTTTGAGGTATTTTTAATAATGAAATCTGATGAATTTGCTTCTTTGTAGTAGGCTGAGATCCAAACACCCCTTTAATCATTTTTATTGCACATTCCCGTGCAAAGAGGTCCCAGCTCTTTATAGGAAATGACTAAAATCAATCACTGCATTACTAATGCCATCTGTTACTGTGCTGCAAAAATAAGTATCTGTTATAAGAGAGAGCAGAAAACATTTTCTCTGAGATGGTCACTCTTTACTTCTTCCCAGAAGGACAATATGAATGGTCCTGCTGGATCTCCCAAGGGTCTGTCTAGACCTCTTTGACAGTGGCTGGTATCACATGCTTCAGAGGAAAGGGCAAAGAACCCCTCCGAGGACAGTTATGGAAACCTCTCCCTATGGGGCAGTTCCTTCCTGACCCCCTCAGTCAGTGGCTGCCTTTTGCCCTGAATCAGGAGGGTTTCTAGCCCTCACAAATACAGTTGTTTGATCCCTTCTAACGTAACTGGGGTGTTCTTGTTATCCATACAAATACCTAACTCTGTTCTGAAACCTGCTGACCACGAGTTCCCAGGTTAATTGTGCTTTGTGTGGAAAAACATTTCTTGTGTCTGTTTTTAAAATGTGCTGCCTTCCATTTTCATTTTCTCTCTCCCCTGGCTCTTGAGAGAGGTAAAAACACTCTTTTGTAAGCCTCCTTCCCATCCTCTCCAAACTAGGCAATCCCAGCCTTTCCATTGATTGTAAGACAATCTTTTCAGGCCTTGTTCATCACCCATCTCTGAATGGCATTCCCCGCCTACATCTGTGTATTTGTGAGGTGGATTATAAATAGCATTGGAGTACTAAAGTTATAAGTGAAGCTAGGTCTAGCTCTACACTACCGCTGGATTGACACTCTGGCGATTGATGCACTGGGAGTCAATTTAACGAGTCTAGGGAACACCCACTAAATCGACAGCCGAGCACTCTCCGGTTGACCCCAGTACGCCACTGGGAACAAGAGGAGTAAGGTAAGTTGACAGGAGAGTGTCTCCCATTGACCCAGCGTGGTGTAGACACATCAGTAAGTCAACCTAAGCTATGTAGATTCATTATTCACGTATCTGGAGTTTCATAACTTAAGTTGACTTACCACGGTAGTGTAGACATAGACTGAGTTTAATGCGTGCAGCAGTTCACAAGCATTCAATAAAGACTATACACTTCTAATCCCTATGTTAACAATGCTGAAACACAGGTGGGCCAGACTGATTCCATCTCTGTATTCGTCAGGGTTTCATTGAGACCTGGGAACCTTGGCAGGAGCTGGCACTGCCACTGTGTATGCAGAGTTTGAATCATTCCTTTCCGCATATTTGTCAACAGTGAGTTTGCGTTGCCCTGGTGCTGCCCATTCACCTAGCTTTGCCCAGTCCCTTCGAAGTTCCTCCCAGGTTTGTGTGCGTTAGTCTCAACTAACCTAAAGAACGTTGCGTTATCTGCAAATGTTGCCCTGCCTGTTCGCTGCCCACATATTCCCCTTCCTAAGGGACTTCGGGATGTATTTGTGTTCGTCTTTCCCAGACAAAGCATAAGCATCTGTTACCTCTCTCGGGTGAAATGGGTTTTGGTGTTGGTTCTACTTTTGCTTGCTGTAGGATCTGCCGGAGCAGTGGAACAACACCAAGAAGTTATCTTTCCAGGTGAAACAGAACGTGGCTCCTCTGCAAGCCACCGAGGTCGCAATCCTTCGCCGGAAGTGTCAGCAGTTTGAGGTACTGTCCTTGTGGGATGTTGGATGTTTCTCTGTAATGGCTGAGTTGGATTGGCCTTAGCTTCTCATCTAGGCCAGGATTTGTGCGAACCTACATGAACGTTGATTCAGGTACCTGTCCCTGAGACTCTACGCACTCACAAAGCTTAAAAGCCACAACCTCAACATGAGAGAATAACCAGTCATGGGAATAACCAGTAAGCAACCAGGCAATGAACTGCCCATGTCTGAACCACCAGACGAGTCCTGGTCACCCCAGTCAGCCAACAGAGTAGCTCCCCTCACTCACCCTGTGCCAGGAGTGGATCCAGGCTCTGTCAGAGTGAGTGGGGAAGTGTTCCCCAGTCAAGGCCTCTCGTGGAAAGCCCTGACCTGCTGAATGCAAGAGGGCTGTAGTACAGCATCCCTCCTCCCCTGACTACAACTGTATCATGCATAGGGAAGGAGAGGGGCTTTGAAGGCAATACAGCCCCCAGCCATGCAGGGCTTTCTAGGTTATTACCTTCCACTCCAGCAGGGAGCTAATGGGTGCCAGGGCAGAGCCCAGAGCAGCAGTGTTCCTGGGTCTTTGTCTGCACCTCTGCCCAGCAAGCCAGTAGCCACGTCACGCACTCACTGGTTTCCCAGAGGTTTTAAAGGATTGCCCCATGAAGAGCATGTTGGACTCCTCCAGCCTGGAGATGACAGGAGCCTGGAGCCAGAAGAAAAAGCACATGCTTTGCAGCCAGCATGTATGGGAAACCCGTACTTAGGGTGACCAGACAGCAAATGTGAAAAATCGGGATGGGAGTGGGGGGTGATAGGAGCCTATATAAGAAAAAGACCCAAAAATCAGGACTGTCCCTATAAAATCGGGACATCTGGTCACCCTACCTGTACTCTTGGTCACAACGGCTCCCTGGTCATTCAAGCGCTGTGAGTCTGATAGCGAACAGTGGGTGCACATCATTGTCCAGGACAGCAGCTGCAACCCAGCTCAAAACAAGCCGAATTGGCTCAGTCTGAAGCGGGCGTTGTGTTGGCCAGATAGCCCTGCTTCACTCCTTGGCCTCGACCAGTGCTGAATGTGCCTCCCGCCTGTTTCTGCTTCCTTGCAGATTAAACAACACGAGTTTAGAGAGAAATTCCGAGAAGACGCTCCCTTTTCCTTTACTGGCCCAGATCCTTATTGGTCCTTGAACACGGTAATGGGCCGAGGTGGGAGGGCGTTTAGGGGCAGGTCCTCTCTCCGCCTGCCTTGCATGGGCTATGGCTGCCGCAGAACTGACAGTTCTCTTGCACAGATGGCCAGCGGGGTCCAGGAGTCTGTGCTGCTCCGCTGCCCTGAGTAGGGTTTGTGACCAAGGTCTAGGGAAGGGGGAGGGGCTTGGCCGTGCAGATCCACCCACAGTGCATCTCCCATAAGGAAGATATTTCCTGAACAGTGGCTGCTATAGCAGAGGCTGGACTTGATGACTTCTCAAGGTCCCTTCCTGCCCTACATTTCTGGGCCTCTGGACTTTGTCTAGGCAGCTGCTGCTCGGCTGCCTGGAGGATGAGGAGTCCTCTCTTAGACTCTCCACCCTACAGGCTTGGGCCATGCACAGAGAGAGCACTTGGCCCTTGATGCATGTTGCAGCCAAGTGAGTTATCCATACAAGTGGAGATGTTCCATTAACGCACAGTGAGGCCGCACCATCACCTAGCTGCCGGCTCAGTCCTTTTCTTCTCATTGTTCTAGCAACAAAAGAGTATCACTGCTATGGAGAGTGATATGGAAGCCCTGTCCAAATCAGCTGGGTTGTTTGAGGTGTCAGTCCCGGACTATAAACAGCTCAAAGCATGCCATAAAGAAGTCCGTTTACTCAAAGAGCTCTGGGATATGATTGTCTTGGTAAGTGTTTGGCTTTGGAATGTAGCGCAAGGGGAAGGGTATCTGAAGAATGGATTGCTGAGACATTGCTACTTGCCAGGCTAATCAGAATTGTTTCACTGTTCCCCTTATCCTTCCTCGCTGCAGGACAGAGACTGTGTTTGCAGTGCCTAGCCCAGTCGGGGATGCTATGTTAGTCTCCAAGGTGCCACAAGTACTCCTCGTTCTTTTAGAGAATCAGTAAATATTAATAATAATAACGGCACCTGCCTAATGATCTCAGCTGTTCAGGGGAGATTGCTCACTGTTAGGACGAGAGAATGTGTTTACAGGAAGCTCAGAATAAGGAAAAGAAACTCTCTGCTGGCTTTTTAAACTGAACACATGGACTTGTGACCTGCAATCAGAAAGCAAGAGATGTGTTGACAGGCTGGGGCTGGCACTCAGAATACTGAAGTTGCTATTTTTTAAACTACTGTACATGAAAGGCCAATGCTCCATGGGTAAAAAGCACAATTGCTATAGGTGGCAACATCCCCTTGCCAAGGTCCCGTGTGGGGCGAGATGTTGGCAGTTTCATGGCTGGGCAGAATGACCAAAAAGGGAAAGTTTGCTAGAGGCTCTTGTTTGAGCACAAATTGCTCTCAGCCAGCAGAAGTTTTATTGTGGGAATACAGTTGTCATCCAGAGTGGCACCAGCCTGACAGGAGTCTCCAGCTGGATAGTACAAGCAGCAAATTCAAAATATATGTAACCCTGTTGGCAGAGGGGATTAAACCTGGGACCTCTTGAGCTTAATACGTGAGCTGAAAGACAGATCTCACTTAGCCTGCTCTGTAGCAGGCTCATCAATCTTTAGCTGGCCTAGCCATCATGGGGGTCAGGGATACAGAGTTCCCCACTGGGCGGGCATAGTTTACACAAAACCAAACTACACACCAAAGGAGGAAGCTCATGTAGTTCCCCAGACAACGGTGATGTTGGAAGATGAAAATGAAGAAGCTCTGTTAACCAGGTTCTCGGTAATAGGCCACTCATGTCACCATGGACTGTAGCAGCTAGGTCCCAGCAACAAGGAGAAACGGGAACAGGAATGGGTGCTCTGCAGTACTGTGCTGGAGTGAGAACAACATTAAAGACTTTTGGAAACAGGAATAAGAACTGTGAAAGTGGAACAATAATACACTTAGGCCTGGTCTTCACTAGGGGGTAGGATTGACTGCAGATATGCAAGTTCAGCCACGTGAATCACGTAGCTGAAGTTTGCGTATCTGCAGCCGACTTACCTGCCATCCTCACGGCGACGGCGCGCTCCCTCGTCGACTCCAGCTTACGCCTCTGGTCAAGCTGGAGTTACGGAGTCGACGGGGGCAGCGCTGGCGATCGATTTCTCGTGTCTTGACGAGACGCGATAAATCGATCGCCATAAGATTGATCTATCCCCGCTGTAGTGAAGACAAGCCCTTAGGATGAATAAGTGATAGAAACTATTGATCTGCATATTTGTTAACAGCATGGCATATGGAACTGCTTCCCCAATTCAGGTTAATGCAAGCATCGATGACTGGAAGACCACCAAATGGAAAGAGATTAACGTAGAGCAGATGGATATTGACTCTAAAAAGTTTGCTAAAGATGTGAGAAGTTTGGATAAAGAAATGAGACCCTGGGATGCATTCATAGGATTGGATAACACAGTGAAAAACATGATAACCTCCCTCCGAGCTGTGAGCGACCTTCAGAACCCTGCTATTAGAGACCGTCATTGGCATGAGCTCATGCAAGCGACCAAGGTAATCTGAGCAGGTTTCCAAAATGTGTTGACGAGTAAATGCCGGGATTCCCCAATCCCAGGAAGAGGGAACAGTTTCAAAAGAACCTAAATGACATAGGTCCTAAGTGCCACTTTCAAAAGTAACTTTAGTCATGAAGTGCCTCTTCTCTTTTGAAAATGCAACTGAGGCTCCTAGGTAACACTGTAAGACTTACACAGGAAGACTTTTTAGAGTGAATTCATTAAGCACGAATGGGCTGCAAGCTGAAAACTTTCACTGTGTCCCTCTGAGTAGACACTGAAGGGAAAATTCTCATGCAGCACATATGCTGGTAAATTGTGTTTTGAGTAATCGTGTGTATGATCTGCTTTCTTGCATAAAAATCATAGATTTCAAATGATCCAGATGGGGTGTGTGGGTGTGGGTGTGTCTGACAGAGAGAGGAGTTAATCTTAACAAGCTAATGAACTGCAGAAATAATATTTACCAGGTGACTGTCCACAAGTATTTGTTAGAAATCTTAGAGAGAAAGACAGCCCTTAGGTATCGTCTGAGACAGCTAGTGTGGGAGAAAATATTAGATGTGTCACCCATGAAGAGTATTGTTGACTCTGTCCATTCTGACCAGGTGAACTTTGTAATGTCAGACAAGACAACCCTCGCCGACTTGCTGCAGCTGAATCTACACAAGTTTGAGGATGAAGTTCGCAGTATTGTAGACAAGGCTGTGAAAGAGTCAGGAATGGAGAAGGTACCATTTGTGCCTTCAGTTTAATTTCAACCACATCGTTCCTAAAAAATTGCCTTTCACTTTGATGTTGCACAGTCTGAAGCTATAACTTTAGGTTTTTCACTATTATGAAAAGGCTGGTGGTTAATGCATAGATTCTCACCCTTCCTTGAAGTGCTTCTATGCTGAGAGATGCATTTTAAGTTCTAGGACTTTTCTTTCCTGAAATATTGTTTATTTTCAGTATGATTATTTACATTTTGAAAGTGTTAGTGTTCGGAGTGGTTTTGGATATGTTTTTATTCAAAGGTATTGAAAGCCCTGGATAGTACGTGGTCAACCATGCAGTTTGAACATGAACCCCATGCTAGAACTGGTACCATGCTGCTCAAATCTGATGAATTACTCGTGGAGACCTTGGAGGACAACCAAGTGCAACTTCAGAACCTGATGACTTCCAAGTATCTAGCTCACTTCCTTCAGGAGGTGTCAGGCTGGCAACAGAAATTATCTACTGCTGACTCTGTTATTAGTATCTGGTTTGAAGTTCAGAGAACTTGGAGTCATCTGGAGAGCATCTTCATTGGTTCTGAAGACATCCGGAATCAGTTGCCAGAAGATTCTAAACGTTTTGATTCAATCGATAGAGATTTTAAAGTGAGCAAGTCTGTGTCACCCCCTTCCCCACAACAATTCTAGCCTGAAAGACAAATTTAATTGTAATGTGTCACAGATCATCTTTTCTTCTTGCAGGAATTAATGGCTGATGCAGTAAAAACCCCTAATGTAATTGAAGCAACAAATAAACCAGGCCTTTATGAGAAGTTAGAGGCCTTACAGAAAAGGTTAGGATCATGCCATATTTATGGAAAACATTTGGCCAGTTTTAGACACATCCAGATAAATTCTAGCAGCTGGGAGTGAATACTTTTCTGGATTGGTAATGCGGACTAATAGCCTCCCTCCCCTAGATCACTAAACCAAAGTTAGCCCCAATCAGTAGTTGTAATCTAATGGCCGTTCAATAGTCTGTGAAATCAGAGACAGGCTCAGTCCAGTTCCTGTGTTAGACCATCACAAATGGCCAAATTGTTGGGATCTCAGTAAAGAGGCTAATGATGAAATGGGCATTAAGGCTGAATTATACTAGCTATATTTTCGAAGTACAGCCCTAAGCTATGTAGAGAAGGGTTGAGGCATATTGGTGAAGTCAGATGAGGAAATTGTCACTGCCTGTTTTAAGGCTAAATGAAGGCTTTTGTTTCCACTGCAGCCAATGTAGCATGGTCACATCATAGCCGTTACTTTGCAAAAAATAAAAATACTGCACCTTTTCTCTTTCTTTGTGTTAGCTTGGCACTTTGTGAAAAGGCTTTGGCTGAATATCTAGAGACAAAAAGGCTGGCTTTTCCCAGGTTCTACTTTGTTTCATCTGCAGACCTGCTGGATATCTTATCAAATGGAAATGACCCAGTTGAGGTAGGATTTAAATTTAATGGATAGTCCTTTGCTTCTTACATGAAATCTTTTGAATAGAATTATAATGTCTTTAATCCAAAAGGATTAAAAACACTGAACCAAACTTATAACTAGGCTTGGAAGGATTAAATTTTTTATTGGTAAATGTTGGTAAACATCAGTTTTGCTGCACACACACAACCAAATAAATATTTCCATCAATAAAACTGAAATTTACAGAGAGTCAAAGTAAGAAAAATTCTGCATGAGAACTTCTTAGAGATTGACTTAAGGCTATTGACTTTGTATATTTTTGACACATGATGTTGACAGTTTGTGTTTTAATGATTATAAAGCTTTAACTTTTTGAATCTGTGGCTATTGTCTTTAAATCATTATTGTCTGAAGCCCTCAATAGTTTCCTGCCACTGTGAAAATTTAAATTGACAAAAATAGAAAAAAAATGCTTTAAAATAAATATCAATATTATCCATCGACATTTATTTAAAAAATCAAATTTTGCCCAGCCTGGTTTTAACTGTGTGTCAGAGATGCAAGATGTTAAAGAAAAGTCTGAAAAGTTAATAAACCTGTAAAATATTTCTGTGCACTGACAGCAATTCCTGAGCTAGGCTTGTGTTGCTTTACTCTAAGGTATGCCGCCACTTGTCGAAACTGTTTGATAGCATGGCTAAGCTGAAGTTCCAAATGGATGCAGACAACAAGCCTTTGAAGATTGGCCTGGGAATGTACAGTAAAGAGGATGAGTATGTGGATTTTGATAAGGAATGTGACTGTTCCGGGCAGGTTAGTGGAGTTCTTTAAAATTACGTTTAAACATGCAGGTTGAATTGCACTAATACAAGACAAAAGTGGTTTATGTGCCTAAGCCTGAATTCTCCTTGATGCTACCAGCTGGGACCTTCACCAGCCAATCAACGGGGAGACTATTTCCTCTGTCTTTTGTTCTTCCTGGTGAGACCATGCTCCATCAGTTAGACTTGAAAACATCCCATTTGAGACAATCCACACACACACACACACACACACACACACACACACACACACACACACCCATTTGTGCAGGCAGGTTGCGTTTTCACGTACAAGTCCATTAGAAATGAGTTCCATTGTCTTTGAGGTGGCAGCCTAGGGAGGGAATTCTAAAAACACCCGGGGAAAAGCAGCAGCACGGGGGAGCTAACTGACACGCACTCCAGAAACCTGCAGCAAATCCTCTGCCACTGTTTTGTTTCCTCCAAAGTGTCAGACAGAGGAGCCTCTCTGCAGGGACGAGCTTCCGAGGAATGCTGTCTGTGGGCCGGGCGGGCGCACCACAGATCTGTCTCTTGCCCAGCAGATCCTGTGCGCACAGTGCCCCAGACGCCTATTCCTGTTTGTGCAGGGACAGGTCTCGAATGGAACTTTGTCCCTATATCCCAGCACTTGTTTGGGGGTCCATTATTCTAGGTACCAACCAGAATTTGACAACCCCTCGCCCCCGGGTTTAAAAGCAGCCCTTATTGCCTACACAGAAAGTCATGTGACTATGATAGATGCCAGGATCTTTGAAAGGTACCTCCTGTAAGAGAACAACTGCCTTTAAATACCGTAGCCCGCCGTGAGATTTACAAATCTACGTCGGCTGCTGTCAGTTTAAAACCAGACAGACAAAATAGGCAACTAATGCTGAAGTATACTCGCAAGGACACTTATGAAAATGACGCTTTGTACCTAGGTTGAAGTTTGGTTAAATCGGGTGCTCGAGAGAATGTGCTCCACATTACGCCATGAAATTCCTGAGGCTGTAGTGACTTATGAAGAAAAGCCACGAGAGCAATGGTTATTTGATTACCCTGCACAGGTATGGAGCTAGTTCTGTGATTAGAACCTGGGCGTTATTTGATGTATTCAACATGTGCAACGCAAATAAAATAGTCAAGATATTATACCAAGAAAATAAAAACCAGCAGGATCTTATTAAAGGGGATAAGGCTATATGCCATGTTTGTTGTGAATACAGAAAGAATCTTAGTAAGCGGTCAGTTAGAGCTATAATATTCCATTCGATTTCACATTCATTCATACACACACAGGTTCTGCAAGGTTGTTATCATTGTTACTGGTCTTAGAGTTGCTCATGCCAAGCCATTGGCCAGGTGGCCTGGACACGAGGAGGGAGCAGAGCCTTGTCCGATGCGCATCGGATGCTTCTGGAAGTTGGTTTGCAGAATGAGACCCAAAGTCCTCAGTCGTCAGGGTCTGTTCTTGTAGGGATCCATCCTCATGTATTTGCCTGTCATCTGTTCTCACGTTTGAGGTGATAGTCAATCACACAGACAGCACAGCAATAACAGAATGACTATGTTGTTATCTTGTTCTTCGGCCCTCTTGTCCTTGAGGAAGTAGCCCAATAACCCTATCTCGTCCACTGTATTCTTCAGCCAGACGGCACCTCAACCTTTAATCTTTCCTTCCTCATTCAATCCCACTCCCACTCCAACCTATATCTTGTCACATCTGCATTTTATCACCTACCCATTCTTTAACAGAACCATTCTAAAATCAGTGGGACGTGGCAGACTTCAGTAAGTTTATTCATGCCACTTGTTGCATCTAAAAGGAAACAAACAAGATAAGCATGCAAGAGTGGGGAGCGGAGAGGTTACAAATCTTATTCTGGAGTTCAGGAAAACAACGTAGGAGCAGCCATAAAGGACCATTGTTATCTTGTTACTTTTAGAACAAACTCTTGAGAGAGGAGGCTGACAGCCATTTCTTTCTAGTGGTCAGTCCAAATCTGGGGTCTGGCCTGGAATAATTCTTTCTTACATTTTCCTCAACATAAATGTATTAATTATTACTTTTAATCCAACAAAGAGCAACAGTAGTGTCACCGTATGTGGCATTAGCCATGAAATCTGGAATATCGCTTTTCTTAGCTGGACATCGAGTGTAATAGTGGTTGTGACGGGGAGGTGGGCTGGTTTCTGTCCCGGGACCATGTCGGAGATCAGTTCAAGTTACAGAGAAACTGGAATGGTTGGGTAACGTGTTGTGGTTCCTTTTGAAATCCTGGCTTAGACTGAGACTAGCAAATAATTTAGGGTGAAATCTTGGCTCTGTTGAAATTCCCACTGACCTTGTTGGGGCCAGAATTTCAGCCTTAGTGTTTAACACAGACGCAAGGAAATGCAGACAGTCCCCCAGGAGTTCTGAACAGGACCGTTCAGAGGACAAGCACTTACAAGCACATGGGAAGTGTCAGTAGTTTGTCTGTCTGGGGCTGTGTGCCTACTAGCACGGGAGGTAGGGTGGCACCATTGTGAGCAATGGAAAGACGTTTGTGCAGAATGGTCCTGGTGTGCATGAGCTAAGGGAAGCCTCACGGGCTCAGTGACGCCAAGAGAGCTGAGGATTTTCTGATTTCATAAAGGGTTTGAGTGTCCCTTGGCTGCGCTTAGGTCTAGCTCTGGACCATTGTATCTTTGATTTGGTTTTTCTAGTAAACTTTCTTTTATGTGAGACAACGGGGTCCTGCAGGGGGAGCGGGCAGAGCCGTCCTGGAAAAGGTAAATGAGGAGAGGCAGTGGGGTCTGGAGAAGCCCCACTGCCAGGCTCCTTGGGCAGAGGTGTGGCCCAGGGACCCTTCCCCGAAGTGCTGGCCTGAGCGCTGGCCGTGTTGATGGCCAGAGCTTGGGAACAGACCAAAGGCCACAGACCAGATCTGGGGCTGAGGGGCACAGGTAACAGCATTGCCATTGAACATGAACTATTCTGCCACCAACTAGTCTGTGACCCTTTTCCTCTGCGGTTTATGGCAGATTGCGTTAACCTGCACTCAGATCTGGTGGACTACAGAGGTCGGCATTGCCTTCTCAAGACTGGAGGAAGGCTATGAAAATGCAATTAAAGATTACAACAAAAAGCAGGTGTGTAAGCAGATGTTTACAATTGCACCTGTGCTGCAGCAAATTCTGTGCAGTCTCCTTACAATAGCTTTTATCTGGCAGGGGAACTAGGCAAAATATTACATCACTTTCCTGTGTCAATCCATTCTTTTCTTTCTTAGATTAATCAGTTAAACACGCTAATTACACTCCTCATTGGGAGCTTAACCTCAGGAGACAGAATGAAGATCATGACAATCTGTACCATAGACGTACATGCCAGAGATGTTGTTGCCAAAATGATCCTTGCTAAGGTATAAATTACAGGCTACGTTTTCATTGCTTTGTTCATTGGTGCTTTTGAACAACGTTTTCCTGTAATAACTGTTATTATTTTCAAATATTTTGAAAATATTCCAAATGGAGTGGAGCAATAAAGCAAAAAGAAAATAATCTTGCTTGCAAATTTAAGAGGCCACATGATCCAGTGAGGTAACAACCAAACAGGGATTCACAGGAGACTGGGTAATGTCTACATGTGCTTTAAATCTTCATGTGTTTAGAGCAGGGACCAGGCTGAGAGGTTTGTATTGTTCACATTCTGAGCACCATAATAAATAAACCACTCTAATATAGATGAGGACAGCTGGGGGAACGAATCACTAGGGTACATTTTCACTGAGGGTAAATACGTTTTCCATCGGCTCTGCAGGTGGAGAATTCCCAGGCATTCACCTGGCAGTCCCAACTCAGGCATCGGTGGGATGAAGAGAAAGGACATTGCTATGCTAATATTTGTGATGCTCAACTTCAGTATTCCTATGAATATCTGGGTAACACCCCTCGACTGGTCATTACTCCACTTACAGACCGGTACGCGAGGGTTCAGCTCCTCATACTGTACTTAACATCCATGCAGTCGAGATTTGCCTTAAAACTAGTCAGCAATTGTGGGAAACTGCAGTTTGGTGGGCTGGGCAGTGGTGGGCAGGGGACTGTTGCTGTCTAGATGGCCATTTAGACACGATGCACTGGCCTTGCATTTCAGATGCTACATCACTCTGACCCAGTCCCTTCACCTCATAATGGGGGGTGCGCCTGCAGGCCCTGCTGGGACAGGGAAAACCGAGACCACTAAGGACCTGGGCCGAGCTGTCGGGATCATGGTCTATGTCTTCAACTGCTCTGAGCAAATGGATTACAAGGTAAAACTCAAATGTGGTCAGTGACTAGGATCCCAGGGCCCCTCCCAGGCCATGTCAGGGTGGCATGGGCATGATCAAAGTGCTGCTGCATTCTCTCTCTTGCTGGCTGTGGAAAGGCACCTGGGGGCCATTGCAGCCCTGAGGCTAAGTTACACTGGAGGGTAAACCAGCCCCCGAAAGCTCCGGGACTCAGGGAAAGCAAAGATGCTTTGAAGCCCCCACTCAGAACCCCCTCCCCTCAATCTTCTCCCCTGCATTGTGCGGTACTCGGGTACAGCTGAGGATCCCGCCCCAAAGGCTTGTGGCTGAAGCAGTCTTGTCCGGGACCCACCGATTGGCAAGTCGTGGTGACAGGGTCAGCATGAACTCTGCTCTGCCTGGGAAGGGGGGCTGGAAACCTTGGACTGACTTTCAGTGAGGGTATCAACCTGTGACAGTCAGCCCAGGGGCGATGAGATCCCTCTCCCTAGAGGAACTGAAACTAGACTGCACAGACGGCTAGCCAATGTAGCACAGGGACAAAGGCCCGACTGGCTGGGGACAGATCAGCAGGTCTAAGTGCTCTCTTCCATCTGGGTTTGTCAGGAGGCTGTTGATGGTGTTGGAACCCTGGCAGGAGTGAGCCCCATGGAGACCGTCTCCGGGGAGGGGTAGAGCAAACGGAGTGCACAGCAAGCTGAATTCCAATACTTTTCCTCCCCCTCATGACAAATTCAGTGTCTGACCTTCCCAAGCAATGCACGGTGCATGCTGAGGGCAGCCATTGCTAAGAGGATACATTCTCTTGTTCCTTTCTACTGGTGCCTCTGATTGTCCCTGCATGGGCTGTGCTTTGCCACCAAGGTCAGGCCTGGGGACTCTGTGCCCTTTCCCACTGGTAATCCCATCATTTCACAGTCTGGTAGCGGGGTCCCAGGCCTCCGGGATGGTACCTCTCGAAGCTGTAGAGCGTCATGCGCATACTGCAGTGACTGTGGGTCTGTGGGAGTTCAGGCTTTGACTTCAGTGGAGAACACTCAGTCTCAGGCATGTTTTGGCAGGAAGCTGGGACTAGAGCATTTGTGGAGTTCCTGCGTGTACAGCTATCTGGGCAGCACATGCTGAACCTAGAGGAAAATCTTGGGTAGCTGCAAAGGAGTTTTCACAAAGGAGGCAAAATTTCCCTGCTGGAGGGGGACTTTTCCGCTATATTTTTGAATGACCCTAATGTTATGTGAGGCTATCCTACAGAAACAGTGTGTTGTGTAAATGCCAGATTAATTCCACAGAACAGTTCTTTTTTAATGAATACCCATGGTGCAGTCAGCCTTCTCCAATCACTTTGCTCTCTAGTCCTGTGGAAATATCTACAAGGGATTAGCTCAGACTGGAGCCTGGGGATGCTTTGATGAATTCAATCGCATTTCAGTGGAAGTTTTATCAGTGATTGCTGTGCAGGTAGGAAGTTTTCTCCTGTAGCCAGCTATTCTTTATGTAAATTACTGTGATGTTGTGGTAAATACTCATATGTCCTGATCCTGACAATTTCCCTATCTACTTAAGACAGGTCAACAAATGCAAGTTGTTATGGGATACTTAGCATAAGTGAATGGAATTAAAATAAAGATACAGGCCAATTTAAGCTATGTAACCACTCTAATATTTGTGCTTAATGCATATATATATAGATAATATATATATATTAGGGATGTCAAGCGATTAAAAAAATTAAGCGCACGATTAAGCATGCTGTTAAAACA
Source organism: Dermatemys mawii (assembly GCA_007922305.1). Taxonomy (NCBI): domain Eukaryota; kingdom Metazoa; phylum Chordata; order Testudines; family Dermatemydidae; genus Dermatemys; species Dermatemys mawii. The sequence continues at coordinate 24,602,255 of ML677373.1, forward strand.
ATAATAGAATACGATTTATTTAAATATTTTTGGATTTTTCTACATTTTCAAATATATTGATGTAATTTACACGACAGAATACAAAGTGCACAGTGCTCACTTTATATTTATTTTTGATTACAAAACTTGCTCTGTGAAACAGAAGAAATAGTATTTTTCAGTTCACCTAATACAAATACTGTAGTGCAATCTCTTTATCATGAAAGTTGAACTTAGAAATGTAGAATTATATCCAAAAAAATAACTTCACTCAAAAATAAAACTATGTAAAACTTTAGAACCTACAAGTCCACTCAGTCCTACTTCAGTCAATCGCTCAGACAAACAAGTCTGATTACAATTTGCAGGAGATAATGCTGCCTGCTTCTTGTTTACAGTGTCACCTGAAAGTGAGAACAAGCATTCACATGGCAATGTTGTAGCTGGCATCGCAAAATAGCCAGATGTGCTAAAGATTCATGTGTTCCTTCATGCTTCAATCACCATTCCAGAGGACATGCATCCATGGTGATGTTGGGTTCTGCTCGATAACGACCTAAAGCAGAGCTTGTCTGATGCATGTTCATTTTCATCATCTGAGTCAGAGGCCACCGGCAGAAGGTTGATTTTCTTTTTTGGTGGTTCAGGTTGTGTAGTTTCCACACTGGAGTGTTGCTCTTTTAAGACTTCAGAGAACATGCTCTACACCTCGTCCCTCTCAGATTTTGGGCGGCACTTCAGATTCTTAAACCTTGGGTGGAGTGCTGTAGATATCTTTAGAAATCTCACATTGGTATCTTCTTTGCATTTTGTCAAATCTGCAGTGAAAGTGTTCTTAAGATGAACAACATGCGTTGGGTCACCATCCGAGACTGCTATAACATTAAATATATGGCAGAATGCAGGTAAAACAGAGCAGAGAACATACAATTCTCCCCCAAGGAGTTCAGTCACAAATTTAATTAACACGTTATTTTTTTAACGAGCATCATCAGCATGGAAACGTGTCCTCTGGAATGGTGACCAAAGTATGAAGGGGTGTGCGAATGTTTAGCATATCTGGCATGTAAATACTTTGCAATGCTGGCCACAAAAGTGCCATGTGAACTCCTGTTCTCACTTTCAGGTGACATTGTAAAGAAGAAACAGGCAGCATTATCTCCTGTAAATGTAAATACATTTGTTTGTCTTAGCAATTGGCTGAACAAAAAAGTAGGACTGAGTGGACTTGTAGGCTCTGAAGTTTTACATTGTTTTGTTTTTGAGTGTAGTTATGTAACAAAAAAATTCTACATTTAAAAGTTAAACTTTCATGATAAAGAGATTGCACTATAGTACTTGTATGAGGTGAATTGAAAAATATTATTTCTATTACCGTTACTAATATTACTATTACATTGACCTATTGAAGTCAATAGGACTCCTGGGGAATAATTCCTAGGAAATGTGAGTATAGAAAGTGACAGCCTAGCTCAGAGTAAGGGTGACTGCATCCAGTAAGCCCTTCTGTTAGTACTTAAGGTTTTTAGAGTGCACAGGGCAGTGCTTCTTGGTTGCTTAAGAAGCAAACTGTAATTCATTACATCGTTGATACTGAATCTCCCTCTTACTTGTATAGGTAAAATGTGTGCAAGATGCAATTCGTGCCAAAAAGAAAACATTTAATTTCCTTGGAGAGATTATAGCTCTTATACCAACAGTTGGCATATTCATTACAATGAACCCTGGCTATGCAGGCCGGACTGAATTGCCTGAAAATCTAAAGGCTTTATTCAGGTATTTGTGTGTGGATGACTATCATCAGAACCTGATTGTTAATTGACGATATGCTGACTATATTCTCTGATTTGCCCCTGTGCTGTACCAAGGGCTCTTTTACTTATATTAGAGCAAGAGAGATTGTGTGTGTGTGTGTGTGTGTGTGTGTGTGTGCGCGCGCGCGTGCGCACCTGTGCACTTGCATAATGTATATCCAAGCACACAAACTTCTAGTATCTTGTAGCTCAGCTCTGCATTTGGATGTCAGAGAAGGGGATGCAGAGAATGTATGTCTGCAAAGGCTAATTTTCTCAAAGTTTGTCATGGAACTTTGTTCACCTTGTTTCCTTTAGACCCTGTGCTATGGTTGTCCCCGATTTTGAGCTTATCTGTGAAATCATGCTTGTTGCAGAAGGTTTTCTTGATGCCAGACTTCTTGCTCGGAAGTTTATTACTCTCTATACACTGTGCAAAGAGCTTCTTTCTAAGCAGGTAATTTAATATTAGTCCACTGTTCTTTGAGCAGGAAGAGCTTATTTATTTTAAAATTTTACATAGATATATTTAAAAAAATCACAAGTTTAGTAGCAACTTGACCTGTATTTTTCCAAGCATTTTAAGCTACATTGCTGGAAAATTCCACTCAGACATTGATGTGACTTCTGACAGACCCAGCCTGCCTGTGGCATGGATAGTCAGCAGGAAAATAGAGATGCAGCCCAGTGCCTGCTAGCGGAATAAAACTCGTAGGAGACGATTGCATCCTCACATTGGTCATGTCCATTCACTTACAAGCGAATGGAAATCTGCTTCCAGGGAAGCAAAACACACTCCCCAGCCGAAGGTTGCTATGGTTTCATTCATTCCTTTGTTGAACGGAGTTTCCCCTGCAAATACACACACTTTATGACATTTCTTCTGAGTGCTGTGGAGACTTTCTGGAGTTTGGGTTTTTGGGAGGCTGTTGTGGTTTTTCTTTTTTCTAAATTTAAAACCATTTTATTTCACCCAAATGCAATGTAAGGCTTTGCTCACTGTTTGCCAGGATCATTATGACTGGGGCTTGAGAGCTATTAAGTCTGTGCTGGTGGTAGCCGGCTCTTTGAAGAGAGGTGACCCTGGCCGTGCGGAGGATCAAGTCCTAATGAGGGCTTTACGAGACTTCAACATCCCCAAGATTGTGACGGATGACTTGCCAGTGTTCATGGGACTAATTGGAGACCTTTTCCCAGCGCTGGATGTACCCAGAAAACGAGATCTGAACTTTGAAAAGGTGAATGCGCTGACATGGGCGGGTCTTGCTGACTTTGGTATTAAGATTATTCGTAGGAGGTGGCTCTTGGGTCTCCTGTTTTTTCCTGTCATAGGGCAACACCCGCCTGGCATGTCCTCGTGCAGCAGGTTGCAGCACCACAAGTCTGCCTGCCTCAGTTTCCCTTTCAGAGTCCCCAGAAATAGCCCTTAAAGAGTTTCCAATTATATATAACCTTTACAGGATTAATTCATTACACATGTCCCATGCACAGAAATCGTAACAAGTCCCACAACCATAATCCAGGATTCCCCAGCACAGTCCAAATAGTATATGCAGCCCCTCCACCCCGTGGTGTGTCTCACCACACCTAGGTCTCCAGTCCAGCCCCGGTGTCTCTCGCCATGCCTCACTCCCAGCCTTCAGCCCTCTCTGGACCTCCAGCTTCAGCTCTCGAGCATCTCCCTCTGCTGCTCTCAGCCTTCAGCCCTCTCCAGTCCTCTCTGGCTCAAGAAGGCCAGCGGGCTAGTCCCTGCACTGCCTTCCTAGCCCTCTGCCATTTTCAGCCTTATGGCACTTGCTCTCTAGAACAGGTAGTCAGCAAACTGGCCCCTGTGCTGGCCTCCTAGATAGCTCCTCCATCTTCCCAGGGAGGGCCTGAAGAGTCTCTCTCTCTCTCTCCCAGACAGCTCAGGCTTTACCCCATTGATACAGCCCAGGAACCATCTTGTAAACCCAACTGCAGTGAGCTGAGGAGCCACTGGCCTTGCTCTCTCTCAAAGGGCCAATGTCACTCTGGTGATAATCCCCCCTTTAACTTGCACCTCAGCACTCTCAAAGGCTTTGTGTCACGGCGACCTTGGCCAAGAAGAGCTTGAAGTGACTCTTTCATGTTCTTTGCTGCGGGCTAGACAGAAGGGGTGATCTCAGAAGGAGGTGTGGTGTGTTGGACTCCTGCACTGAGTATGCTGCTTGTGTGGTGCTCCCTCACCCTGCCGTCCTGGAGAGCAGGGACGGTCTCAGAACCAGAACTGAGACCCTTGTGCAGTACGGCTCCCTGGGTGTCGTGGTGGTGCCCAAGAGCCAACCAAAAGTGGGGCCTCTTGCATTAATTTAGATGGAATCAATGGGCCCAAAGAGTCAAAAGTGTTCACGTGACCTATCGCTGTCTAACCTCAAAGAGGGTTTGGTCCACAGCCCACCGCCTGCTCAGCACCATGGCAAACACACCACTGGAGATTTGTAGCCTTTTATTTGAGATACAGAAAAGAAGGGGACGGGGAAGGTTAAAGCATTTGAAATGTCAGGTATTAACAAAGGCTTTAATTTTAACAACGTTCCTTATTCCCTCTCCCTCTAGCTCTAGAGTCTTTAGAAAGGACCCTCTCCCCCTGTTTGACAGCCTCTGAGGGGCAATAACAGTGTTTCTTTGGGAAGAAGGGGAAAGTTAGCTGAGAGGAGCTGAAGCTGCTTTCTTGCTGAAGTCTGACCCCATTTCCTTGAAGATAAAACAAGACAAACACACACAAGAGAGGAGAGTCATGAGAGCAAGGGAGAAAATGCAGCATCTGTCTCTGGTGTTGATTCCCACTTCAGCCTCACTGCTGGAAAAACACCCGGATGGCACACACTCTTCTCAGCCAATCTGACACACATAGCAAATGAACGAACACTGGGCAAGTTAGGGCACTGTATGGTCACAGGCTGATAAAAGTGTCTTGGCCAGCTAAGCAGAAGGCAAAAGGAGAAGGATAGAGAAGGGAAGAAATAAAGTGGGGAAGGGGAAGGTCACGTGGGGAGCAGTGGCTGGGGTGGGAGCAGGACAAAGTCTCATATCCTTGGTGGTGGTGGGATTCAGCCAGAGCCAGTGGAGGGCGGATGGTGGTATCTGGGTTCCTCTCTGGGCCCAGGCTAGTCAGGACAGTTCTCAGAATTGGGACAACAGACAAAATGGTGTCCTGCTGGATCCCAGAAGATGGTCGAGGTGGCAGCCATGGTGGGGAAGGTCATTCCTTCCCTCCATTCAGTCAACGTTGTGGCGGCCAGCTTGTCCCCCAAACAGGAGCGATGAGTGAAATAGCTTGTCCTTCCATTATTGTCCGTCAATTAGGCCCAGTCTCCGACACACCCATTTTGGTTCACTGATTTCCAGTCACACCCTTCTCTTGTTCACCAGGCACGCTCTTACCACAATCCTCCAGTTCTAGCAGGGGGCCGTTTGGTTTAGATGAGTTCAGTCTATCAGTCTCCCTGTGTGGTGTTACCAGTTACTGTGATGCTGTCCGAACGGTCACTTGCTTGCCCCACAGCTGAGCTCACCATTAGGGCAGTGGGAGAATTGAAGCAAACTGCCCATCAGCACTGGGCAAAGAGAGCCCTTGAGGTGTCCCATGGTCCCTGCTTTGGCTGCTTCTACAGCTGCTCCAACCAGCTGGAGTCTCTGGCTGGTTCTTCCCAAGGACATGGTGGCTGAAATCTGTGCAATGAGGCTCCCTGTTCTGTCCAGTGGCTCAGGACAAGCTCTCGTATCTTTCTGAACTTTGTAGATTATTAAGCAGTCCATCCTTGAGCTCAAGCTACAGGCAGAGGAGAACTTTGTGCTGAAGGTGGTGCAGCTGGAGGAGCTGCTCCAAGTGAGACACTCGGTGTTTGTCATTGGCAACGCAGGCAGCGGCAAGTCCCAGGTACGGGGAGGAGTGGACTAAATGGACAGAGATTTCTTGCAGCAGCATTTCCAAACTCTTGGAGCTAGTGAGCCTATGACATTTCCTAGTTTCCATACTCCTCCCACCTGCTGACCATGAGCCAGCAAAACTTGGAGCTACGAGCAAGCCTAACTATGATTTCAAAAAGCAAAGTGTAATGGTAAAGTAAGTGCCACTTCTACCCAGCCTCCGCCTTCCCTGTGCTGCTGGTAAATGTAGTAGGAGCCATGGTCACAACCACATGGCGAGTGCATTACACATGGGCAGGAAATTCATGTTCCTCCCCGGCACCTGGGAACCAAACCGACTACGTCAGTCAGAGGCTTTCCACTGGGTTTGGAATGAGGCCTCTAGAGAGGACAGGGAGGCTGAGAGCGAAGGGGTCTAATCACTCCGGAAGGCCTGTGTTTCCCTTCGGAGCGCCGGTTCATTTCTGAGAGAAGGGAGCGCAGTGTGCGCGAGGGTGGGAGGTAGCCTGTTCTGAGGGAAACGCCCATGGTCTGGTTCAGCAGGAGGTCCTGCTGCTGGTCACTGGCTTTCAGCCATTCGGAGGGGCATGTAGTGAGTCCAGTGTAGTGGCTCAGACATCTTCAGTGGTTCCAGGGCCACAGGGTGAAGACAACCACTCTGTCCTGTGGCTGGCACTGCTTGGTCCCGAGGGACCAGGTCAGAGGAGGGCGATGCCTTCGTTAGAGAACTGCAGTCCTGTGTGAGTACGTCCATCTTTCCCTGCAGGTCCTGAAATCCCTGAATAAGACTTACCAAACCCTGAAGAAAAGGCCTGTGGCTGTAGATCTTGACCCTAAAGCTGTAACCTGTGATGAGCTCTTTGGAGTGATTCATCCAGCTACCAGAGAATGGAAAGATGGTAAGAAATCAACCGTCTTCCAATCAATGCACTTTAATCATGGGGAAGTAACTGCACTGACTGTAAATTATCCTGAATGAAAGTGGTGGCATTTAAAAACCTCAGCAAGCAGTTCATTCATAACAACACGTAACCCTTCGGTTAAGGGGGATGGTTGAAACAGGAGCATCTTTTCTTTGGCTTCTCCCTCGAATGAGAGGGCAAATTTTAGTAAGGCTGGGTAGGTTTACTGAGGAAATATTGTGGCTGCTGCTTGACCACCTCCCCCTGAACAATTTAGCTAAATGAAGAAACCGAGCACTAGAAAGAAAAACCGGCCAAGACGCTCTTTGTGTTGGGCAGGCCTGTTTTCCACAACAATGCGGGACCTGGCGAACATCACTCACCTCGGTCCCAAATGGATCATTCTCGATGGAGATATAGATCCCATGTGGATTGAGTCGCTGAATACAGTCATGGATGATAATAAGGTCAGTACTGAGATGCTGTTGGAGTTCAAAATCAGAGAACTTCACTGGAGGATTAATTTAAATGAACCAGCTCATGTGTGTTTCTGCTCCTGTGCAATGAAGTGGTGTTTTTCTTTCCGGTTGTCTTCCTCTTAGGTGCTCACCTTAGCCAGCAACGAGCGAATCCCACTAAATCCCACCATGAGACTCCTCTTTGAGATCAGTCACCTGAGGACAGCAACGCCCGCAACAGTATCCAGGGCTGGAATTCTCTATATCAACCCTGCAGATCTGGGCTGGAACCCGTGAGTGCTGTTTCCCGTTCCTCTCTTTGACGTGTGACTGCCATGCATTCCACAGCACATTACTGTTCTATTTACTTCTTGCCATATGTGGAAAGGTGAAATATGTCCATTGTTTTGTAGTGTGGTAAGCAGCTGGATTGAGAAGCGAAATGTACAGTCTGAAAAAGCCAACTTAATGATTCTGTTTGATAAATACCTGCCTACGTGTCTAGATAAACTGAGGTTTGGGTTCAAGAAGATTACCCCAGTCCCTGAAATTACTGTCATACAAACCATACTGTATCTCCTGGAATGTCTCCTGACGCCAACTAACACGCCTCCGGACTCCTCAAAAGAGCTATATGAACTGTACTTTGTCTTTGCGTGTTTCTGGGCATTTGGAGGAGCAATGTTTCAAGACCAGGTTAGTGACAGCTTGTAATACGAGGCCAGTTCAACTTGGACGGTAACAACATTTTCTTCTTAGATCTCTGAGGACAAGATTTGCCTGTATTCAGTTTCTTAAATTTATTAGGCTTAGACTCGCGTGTTTTGTTTTAATTTGCTTGGTAACTTACTTTGTTCTGTCTTTTATTACTTGAAACTATTTAAATCCTACTTTTTGTACTTCATAAAATCACTTCTTTTATTAATTAACCCAGAGTAAGTGATTAATGCATGGGGGAGCAAGAAGCTGTGCATAGCTCTCTATCAGTATTATAAAGGGCAGATAATTTATGAGTTTACCCTGTATAAAGTTTGATACAAAGTCAAACAGATTTATTTGGGGTTTGGGAGCGTGGTGTCTGGGTGCTGGAGACAGAAATACCTGCTGAGCTGTTTTCAGTGAAGTCTGCAGCTTTGGAAGCATGGACCAGCCTGGCTCTGGGTTGCAGCAGACTGGTGTATCTGGCTCAACAAGGCAGGGTTCTGGAGTCCCAAGCTGGCAGGGAAAACGGGCTCAGAGGTAATTCCAGCATATCAGGTAACAGTCCCAAGGGGGTCTCTGGGACCGAACTCGTCACATGCACGCACTGAACTTCAAGCCCAGGCATGTTCTCACTGAAGTCAAGCACAGGTCTGTGTGTTTGTTGGTTCAGGGCCATAGACATTCAAATGGGTAACACAGCCAGTGGCTTAGCTGCTGCTAGATCAGAATCACAAACTTTATAGAAGGCGTCCAAGTAGCAACTTACTTGGTGTTTTCCCCGCTTTGTTAATGCAAAAACGGAGAATTTGATCAGAAAATAGTACAACAGAAGGTGCTTAAGTCTCTCCTGAAAACGATACTCCCTGGGAATTCCCTAGGGAAGAAAATCCTCTGAGCACACAGTTCACATCTGCTCTCTCTCAGGCTTCCCCTGTGTAACCAGCTTCACCCAAAGATGCACAGAGGCTGCTGTGTGTAGCAGGGTTGGCGGCTTGGGCTGGAGTGAAAGAGGCCAGAGGAAACCCCACTACCAGGCCGGCTCTGGGCTGGAGGGCTGACCCATAGCTGGTGTCAGAGGACCTGGATTCTATCCCAGAATCTGCCCTTTGCTTGCTGTGTGACCTTGGGCAAGTAACACTCGGTGCCTGTGCTTGACGACCCTGGGAATGCAATGGGGATACTCATATTTACACTGGTCTAGAAAGCACTTTGAGAGCTAGAGTGAACATAGTAAGTGTCAGGAAATAGAAAGGTGCATGTTTTCACATCTGAGCCCAAATCCAAGGGAGCCTTGGGGAACTGGGACACAAAGGGAAGGATAGAAATGTCCAGCTGGAAGGGACCTCAGGTCATCTAGTCCACCCCCTCCCTGGGAGGCAGGATCAAAGCAATGTAGTCCATTCCTGACCGGAGCTTCTTAAAAACTACCAGTGAGCGTGATTCCACAGCCCTCCTTGGGAGCCTGTTCCAGACTTTGACTACCCTTAGAGTTGGAAAGTGTTTCCTAATATCTAACCTGAATCTCCCTTGCTGCAACTATGTTGAGTCCTTGTTCTGTTCTGGGTGAACATAGCAAACAGCTGATCCCTGTCCTCAGTATAGCTCTTTTAATGAACTTATTCTGTACATTATATGTTGCATGATCCTGTTATGAAAGGCCCCAAGATGCTATACTGCAGGAGGGGGAGAAGTTAAGTGTGTTCATTCTCTGATAACTCATCTTGTAAAATAGTTTCCTGGCCTGAGAGCAAGAATTGGCAGGGGAGCAGGATTCTGCCAGCCGGGGAGAATTATTGAATTCCCCCGACTCATGATGCAGCACTAGGACACACTCTGGAGAGCAGGGGCTGAGGCAGGATCTTGAAGGCCAGGGCTGGAGCTGAGAGGGAGACACTGTTTTTCATCTTCCTCTTTGGCACGGGCTGTGGGGAGGTTACTTTGCCCTGGGCTTTGGCTGAGTAAAGATCTTTGTGTCTGACTCCCACAGGGGCAAGCATGCTAGACTTTTAACTTTACTCTACAGCACTCCACAAAGGGGTTTCAATGCCACCTAAGCATGCAGAATCCATCTCCGCTCCCAATAGCCTGTGCTGCAAAGGCAAGAGGAGCTGTGTAATGAGCTGGTTTTTCTCCTCCTCAGCTTGTGGACTATCGTGTAGAGTTCAGTAAATGGTGGGTGAATGAATTTAAAACCATCAAGTTTCCATCTCAGGGGACGATTTTTGACTATTACATCGATCCAGAAAGTAAGAAATTCATGCTTTGGAATGATAAAGTGCCAACATTTGAGCTGGACCCCGACATTCCTTTACAGGTAATTCCTAAAAATGATTGTGGATTCTTTCTTTTTACTTTACTTACTAATGTATCGTCCCCTCCACACTGGAGTACAGGACGTCTTGCCAAATGATGCAAGCTCTTGCTTACAATATCACAATAAGGTACAAGAACTAGAAGGCCTACAAATGGGCTATTTTATTTCCATTACTAAACCTCTGTGGCTATGCAAGTTAAGCCAGTGATATAGGTAATTCCGTCTGTTATTTAGGATGCAAGATGATAATGTGTAGTGCCTGGAAACGGGTGTTTCCCTATGGAGAGTGTTGGCTCGGGGCATTGTGGGAGGGGACTGGTTTCCTTAAAGTACTGGTCTAGTCACTGCCACAAAAACAGGCCCATACTCTGTCTACCCTGGGCAAGTCCTATGGCTATTGCTCACTTCATACACCTCTCACTGCTGTGTATTGTGCTCTCAAACCTCTCTTTAAACACCTGGTTCCAGACATGGGACATATGGGAATTATGGATGCTCAAACAGGAGGGAGACTTGAGCATCTCCCGAGTGCCTATTGGATCCAGACTATTAACTCTCAGGCAATGAAGAAAGGTCCGATGGCAAATAGGGGCAATGCTCAAAGAAAGAGTTAATTTATTAATTAATGAAAGCAACTAGCAGGAGTGGAACTTCCCGATTCCGACTGTAGGCACCAGGGACGGAACCTTCCCGTTTGCACAAACCAGCCTTTGCTGTGTCTGAGTCGCACACTGCAGCGAGAGGTCTACAGAGCACAGCCCAAATAGATCACAAGCACAGCACCCCTGCCCATCATTCTATGAGCACTGGAGGAGGGAGCTGGACAGAATGCATGTCCAGTTGGCATGTTATGGGAGCGTAACGAGGTCCAAAGGACTACACATGTTAAGAGACAGTTCATACTCATGTGAGCTGTTCTACTGTCATCTCCTGGGCTGCTTACTGCAAGATGAAGCCTTCTGTGCTCCAATGCCAATGGCGGTCTTAGAGTCTCAGGAAATAGTTATCACCCGGATGCAACGTGCAGCGTTAGAAATTACGCCTTGGGTACATTTTCACAAACTATGCTCTGGCTTTGTACATGTTGAAAAACCCAAGTAAAGGGAGAGAGCCTGTCAGTGCATTGACTGACTGCAAAGCTGAGAAGACAAGGGTTGAGTTTTTAGGAAATGTTATTTGAAGCCTGTCCAGTTCTGTAACCGCAATCCCCCGTTGTAACTGCAGAACCTTTAGAATAATCCAGCTCCGGAGATGTTCACGCTCAAGCATTTCCACGTCTCACTGTAGGATACAATCTGTCATCAGACCCAGGCTGTCTAAACTTGAGTCAACTAGTTTATTTCATTGATGACTTTTCAACAGGCGTCTGTGGTCCACACAACAGAAACCATCCGAATTCGCTATTTTATGGATTTGCTCATGGCAAAGAAGCGGCCTGTGATGTTAGTGGGGAATGCAGGTACAGGGAAGTCAGTCATGATGGGGGACAAACTGCAGTCTCTGAACACCGATGACTACCTGTTGCAGGCTGTCCCCTTTAACTTCTACACGACTTCGGCCATGCTGCAGGGTAAGTGCTTAGCCGAAAACAGGCTTGTCGTACCGGGAAGCAATGACGGCACAAGTCATTGGATTGGTGTTGCTGTCGTCCTGCAGCTATTCTCGAGAAGCCCTTGGAGAAGAAATCCGGGAGAAACTTTGGTCCTCCAGGCACAAAGAAGCTTATTTACTTCATAGATGATATGAATATGCCTGAAGTGGACAAATATGGCACAGTAGCTCCTCATACACTGATCAGGCAGCATATGGACCATGGGCACTGGTAACTGTATAGCTAAACTCTTCAATTCTTTCAGCTATGTGTTGAATTCGTTTTGCCCAGATTATGCTACTGTGATGATGGGGTCTGTGTATCTGTCTAAGAGGAGTGTATCTGGCCCCATCACCAGAGTATCTGAGTGCCTGATAATCTTTAGTGTATTTATCCTGACAAGGCCTAGCAGGGCATGCTATTATCCCCAGATGGGAACAGAGGCACCAAGAGACTGAGGGAGTTGGCTAAGGTCACACAGGCAGTCTGTGGCAGAGCAAGGAATTGGAACTGAGGCTTCTGAGCCCTAGGTAAGCACATTATAAATACAGAAAGAGAATGATCCATAATATAGCAGTTCTGGATCATGAGCTCTCTAGAGAATTGCCAATAGCGAACCCAGTGTGAGCCCTGCTGCTAGAAATGCTGCCCAGTGCCATTGGAGCAGTAGGTCCATTTCACTGACCTTTCCTGCTTTTATTCTTAGGCCAGATCTACACTATAAACTGATATCGGTACAACCACAGTGCTCAGAGATGTGAAAAATCCAACCCCTGAGTGAAGCAGTCATATTGACCTAACCCTGGTGTAGACAGCACTACACTGACTGCCTCTCACAGGGGTGGATTAACTATGCTGATGGAAGGAGCTCTCCCATTGGCCTGTTAGTGTCTTCATTGAAGTGCTACAGCAGTGCAGCTGTGCCGCTGCCGTGTTGTAAGTGTGGACCTGCCCTGAGTTGTAACTATTTTCTGGACAGCAAAAAATGTCTTTTCCTCTGCCATAGATGTTAAGCTCAGCAAGAGAGGAAACCGTGGGCAGACGCTCATCTCCCCAGATCATCTTGGTAAAGGCGTCTGGGAGGGATCAGTGTGTGTGAAAGTTGTTTGGGGCCCGGTTCATACTACGGGAGGGACAGGTCCATTAGTCTCCAGAGCATACAGGCACATACAATCCTTCTCCTTCCCCTGCTGTTTAGGTATGACAGAAACAAGCTGACATTGAAGGACGTTCACAACTGTCAGTATGTAGCCTGCATGAATCCAACATCTGGATCCTTTACCATTGACTCCAGACTGCAGGTATGCAAGGGAGGAATGATTGGGTTGGGCTTCTCTTAGCTTCAGTCTCGGTGGTAGCCACCCACTTTGCCAGCACATTGGCTCTCTTTAGATTTTACCTCCTCTCCCCTCTTCTGGGTCCCTTGACACTAGTGGAAGGCTGGAGTGTCTGGTTTGTGGGGTCTGTGTCTGCCATCCGCCATCTCCCTTGCTGTGGTGGGTTTGTTTCCAGGCAAGCTGTGTCCTGGCAAGTGGGAGCATGGGGGTTTTGATGGAGGTCATACCCTCTCCTGACCCCTTTGGTTTTAAATTGCTTTGTTTTAGCGACACTTTTGTGTGTTTGCTGTGAGTTTTCCTGGCCAAGAAGCCCTTGTGACCATTTACAGCACCATCCTGGCCCAGCACATGGCAATCCGTAACATCCCGGTTCTCGTTCAGAAGATCCTGTCCCCGCTCATCGCGGGAGTGCTGGGTAAGCAGCAAGAACACAATAGTGGTTAGAAAGGGAGATCTCGACCCTGCCTGGTGTACAGGCTTTGTAAACTGCACCCTGTCGGAAAGAGATGTCCAATAGCCACCTCCCGGAAAACCCTGGGCAGTGGGTTCTGTCCCTGTCCACGTGGAAGGGTGAGAATTTCACAGCACTGGGCATCGCCCCGTCTCTGTTCCCACCAAATCCAATGGACGTTTTACCGCTGACTTAAAGGAAGCAGAGTTAGGCCACTTCTGAGCCCTTGTGAAGATCCCCCATGAATGTTCCGAGCGGGAGTGCCTGGTCGGACTGCGCCCACCAGTACGGCAGCTCCCTTCTGCACGTCTTCATTGGCACCCAGCCTTGGGAGGGGGCAGCAGAGAGAGGCCTGTGGATTGGAGAGGGGACTTTGGCCCTCCTTGCACCATGCTAGTGGGAGGCATTCCCGAGCACTGCAGAGCCTTGTGCAGTGCGGGGTGCTGCTTTGCCCCATGGCTGGGATTTGGGGGAGGCAGTCTGGAGGTGGACTAGGAATCACAGCGCCATGTATCCCAGGACCACTGACTACCCATGACAAGTGTCCGTCTAGTTGCTTAACATGCCTCTCGGAAGAGCCCAGATGCTCTGGGGAGGAGGATGGGAAAAGAGCCTGGATAGACCAGAATGGACCAGGCTTCTTCCCTGTGTACAGTACTTATGGGACAGCCGCAGGCTGCTGCTTCATGGGCTGGGGAGCTGAATCCTTTCCCCAGAAACCAGCCCCATGTCCCCGGCTCATTGCAGCCTCCAGCGTCTAGTGTCCTGTTTCTCTTGCTGTGTGTGTATATTTTACCACTGGATGTCTAGAGTTACACACACAGATCCCTATCTATGCCACTGCCAGCACCTGCCACTTCATGGGAGTCAGTAGGATCTTTGGTTACCCAGCACCTTGGAAATGAGGCCTCTTCTTAGGTGCTTAAATATGGATTTAGCGCTTATCTGTTGAGCCCCACATTTGGGAAATGTTGGCCATCTTGTTCATGCTGCTGCTGTACACGATACGCTCTTTTTACTGGCTTCAGGATGAGTAGCTGTAAAACAAAGTTTGTACAGTAAATGGTCTGTGAAATTCTACCCTCCACTTCCATTTTAAATAAGATCACTATACTGTGTATGAAACTTGTGAGTGCATCACGAGGATTTCTTTGTATTACACACATTTTTAAAGCTCCCCTGACAGTACCATGAATGATACAATACTCTTCTGAAAATGATCTGGTTTAATTCTAATTCTCTCTAGGTTCTTTAACACATATACTGGTTTCAAGAAACCTCTTATTGCATTGTTCTTCTGTGTTTTTTGCAGTGTCTTTAATTCAGGTCAAGTTTCAGCTTCCTCTCCACCTTCCTATTTTGTGTCTCACAACCTGATGAATACATTCTTTTTGGGGTGAAATAGTCCAAGCGTAGTCTCAATGAAAAAATGATTCTGTTTGAAAGTTTCAGCAGAATTTATTCTGTTGTTTAGGGTTTGAGTGAGTGTAGAAAAAATCCACTTTTCTCATCTTTGCATTGAAATTGCACAGTAATTTCACTGAAGAATGATGAAGCTAAAATTTAAATTTTTGTTTACTTGATAAACTTCAGAGAGGAAGAAAACTTGAGCCATGTTTGAAAAAAAATAATTCCATACTTTAAAATTTGTACTCTTTGGGTATCTGGCTGCTCTCATATAGTGTGTTTTCCCATACACAGCCTTACATCAGAAAATTACATCAACATTTCTGCCTACAGCCATCAAATTTCACTATGTCTTCAACCTCCGGGACCTCTCTAACATATTTCAGGTAGGGTGCATTTTATTTCAGTTATTTCATTTTAATTTATGTCTGTCTTATCTCTCTGCCACTTTCACATGTATCGTGCCCCTGCTGTCTTTTGCTGTTAGCTTTCTCCAGAGCTGGCTCTTCCATTTTGAGCAGTGATCAAGAAACTAGGACTGACAGATTTGTATGTTTGGCAGGGACTGTTGTTCTCCACTGCTGAATGCCTTAAAACTCCTATTGACCTAGTCCGGCTCTGGCTCCACGAAGCTGAGAGGGTGTATGGAGATAAACTCATTGACGAGAAAGATAAAGAAAGCTTTGGAAGAGTTCTAGCAGCCACCTGTAAAAAATACTTTGACGTAAGCCATGTTTTGAAATACTATGAGCTTTTCTATTTAAGGGGTGCTGAATCTGTGACGGTGACAGCGCTGGGTTCAGTGGTGATGTTCACATCATTTAACTTGCACCTTCCAGCTGCTTGGAGTGTAAATTAGTACCAGTTTAGACCTGCTTACCAATGTGTAATTTTTGCCTCAGACATATTGCCTCTGGAGTTGATCCATAATCTGATTTTCAAGTTGGGAATTAGAGTGCATCTCAAATATTTCCTAAGGTGCGAGTGTAGAGCTCCTGGCAAGCATAGCTCCCCGTTAGTCACAGCACTCTACGGAAGGGGTCTCAGGACAGTTAACACTGTACTCTCCCCGAGAGTATTTCCAGACCTGCCTCTCGTCACATGAATGAGGACAATCGACCTTTGTGAATGGGCTGCCAGCACTTGCTGGCCCGTGCCTGGAGTGTATGTCATTTCATGTCCAGAATGGCAGGTTTGACAGGTGCTGCTTAAGACTCCCTGGCCCTTGCCTGTCTGTGTCCAGTTCAGGACTGGAGGGCACGGGAGACAAAAACAAAGTGACAGGACGTAGCCTCAGCCCAGATGGCGGGTTGCGGCCCGGCAAGGAGCTGGAGGTGACAGCCTGGATAGCAATCAAGATGGAGGACTCCTCAGCAGTGGTGGAGAAGGGAGGGAGGGAAGAGCTTGTTCCTCTTTGAACTTCTGGCTGGACATCCAGCACGATGCGTGGGACTGAGAGGTCAGGAGGAAAGGGAGTGTTGAGGGTTAGTGGCAGAAGCCATAATGGGCTATGAGAGCATCTGTGGTCCTTCGGCATTGGGGTGCAGGGCCTGCTCCTGAGTGTGTGCATGGTCATCTCTGTGCTCACAGAGTGCCTCATTGACTTCCCTGGGGCTCGGGACACCCCAGAGTCTGTGTAATCTGCTGCAAGATGGAGGCCGTGCCCTCGAAACTGGGTGTTTCTTAGGTGTGCTGTGGAGTAAAAGGGTCCCCTGGCTGGAGGGGTCGAGTCCTACATTTCCCCACAGCCAGCCCCTGTGCTTGTGAAAGGACTGCAGAGTTGGGATAGCAGATACAGTCAGTCTGGGGGCACAGTCATGGAAAGTGAGGGTGGCCAGTCGCTGTGGAATATCCTTGTTGTCTGTGTTTCTCTCTAGGAACTCGGTGAGAGTCTGCTGTTTGCAAAGCCCAACATTTTCTGTCACTTTGCCCAGGGCATTGGAGAGCCCAAGTACCTCCCTGTGTCAGACTCTGGGTATCTGAACAAGATGCTAGTGGAAGCCCTGGAGACGTACAATGAGGTCAATGCCGTGATGAGTTTGGTGGGTGAAATCTGACTTTTTTACACCTGTGTTCTCTCTGCTTCATGTGCTTTTCATTTGGATGTAGTGGAGTTTGTTGGAAGCTCTTCTGGTGGTTGAGCCTAGCAAAGGCCTCTCCTGTGTGCTCTGTTCAGGTGCTGTTTGAAGATGCTGTGTCTCACATTTGCAGAATCAATCGGATATTGGAGTCTCCCCGAGGGAATGCCTTGTTGGTGGGAGTAGGAGGGAGCGGAAAGCAAAGTCTTTCCCGACTAGCAGCCTATATCAGTGCTCTGGATGTATTTCAGATTACACTGAAGAAAGGCTATGGAATTCCTGACCTCAAGGTTAGCACTGGCTTTTCTTCACCCTTTGCTGGGAAAACCCCATCTGTTCCCAGAAAGACGACATGATAAATGGTGCTACACGCCTGCTAGGCAAGCCCCTCCCATTGATCTTATGGTCAAAAAGAGGCTTGTAAAGGCTTCCTGGTCTGTTCTGTTCTCAGGTATTTGTGCTGCCATCCCCTCTGGGCAAGGCAGACCCCAAACCTCCGGAAGGAATCCCTGGTCTGAGGAGACCCACAGACAGACTCGCACTCTGTCTCACACCTAAGGGATGCCCTGGTGTGAGACAGACGTTCAGCCTGTCTCACACCAGGGCATCCCTTAGGTACCTTTATCTCCAACAGACGCCCTGTGCAGGCGGACTAGGGCCCCGGACCCAGTGCCCGTGCACAGAGCAGTTTGCAGAGTCAGACCCATTTCACGCTTCCAAGTTACTTTTGGCAATAGAAGTAAAGGAACAGGCACGTTTCCCCCCATGCTGCAGGGCTTTCTCTACTCTGAGAAGTTGTTTCAGATGCGTTTGTGCAGGGGAAGTGATGCGTTAGTGACCAGGGGACCATTACTCGCTGTTCTGTCTTCTCTGTGCACATGTAACCGCGTAGGCTTCACCACGAGCAGCTATGCAGAGAAGATGCTCAGAAAAAAATTACAGCCAAGTCCGAACTCTGCCTGCCCCACGCTGGATGTGGACAGAGCAGTTCTGGACTGTCCTGATCTCAAGAAGGGCACATGTGCCAACCCTAGGGCTGTAGCTGGTGAGTCTCACCATTGCCCCCAGCTGAGGCTGTGGCTTCTTAAGCGTGAGACCCTGGCTTTCCCCTGAACAAGAGACTCATTATTCCCTCCTGGCTCACTCAGTCTTGTCATGTTCCCACCCTACCCTAGACTAAGGTGCTTAGTGTAGGAGAACTAATCACTATAAGGTGATTCATAAGCCAAGTTTCTGTGTGACAGAGGTATAATGGTTTCTGTCTTTTGCACTAGCTGGATCTGGCCTCTCAGTATATCAAAGCAGCTGTGAAGAATACACCCACTGTGTTCCTCATGACAGATTCGCAGGTTGCTGAGGAGCAGTTCCTGGTCTTGATCAATGATCTCCTAGCCTCTGGAGAGATCCCAGGACTCTTTCAGGATGATGAAGTGGAAAATATTATTGGTGCCATGAGGCCACAAGTGAAATCTGTTGGAATGCAAGATACAAGGGAAAACTGCTGGAAATTCTTTATTGACAAAGTCAGGCGGCAGTTAAAGGTAGGAGTGAGTCTGTTGAAAATGTCCCTGGGCTCCCAGCCTGTCGGACTTTGGCTTAACCCCAGATCTGTTTGGAACCAGTGCCCAGGCACTGAGATCTGCCTCTTAGAGTTATACTGGGATAACTTTTGGTGGAACCCATTTTCAGAGTAACCTCAGCTCAGCCCCTAAATGTAAACGTCCAAGATTGGGAGGGTGCAGTTTTTGCCTCATCTCAGAACCGTGCATGTGTAAATAAACTCTGCGCGCTCCCAGCCAGGATGGACTTTCAAAGAGTTCATCTCCAGCAGCTCCCGCTCAAGCCCAGAGTGGGAGCTGGTGTGTGAAAGCTCTGGTCCCACAGCGAGTGCCCTCGGCCTTCAGGGTGTGGGTCTGGCCTTTAGAGGGACAGGCCATTTGGGATAAATTGGTGGTGGGGTGCTGTAGTTCACCACTCTGCGCAGTGGAAAAGAGCCACGTCCGAGTTAATGTTCCAGCCACCCTGCGAACCTGAGGCTGTCACGTTCCATTCCCAGGAGCGTATCTTGACTGTCATGCCCAAATGTGCGTCTCTCCATTGCGAGTGGCTGGTATACGTGTGGGACCAGCTCTCTGGCTGCCCGCAGGTCTCGCTCAGTGCAGCAGAGGGGCCGAGTCGCCTGATTTTCTGCCTCGCCTGGGGGGCTGTGAGTCAGTGGAGATAGCTGGAGATCAGTATGCTCCACCCACCCAACATGCCCCTGGGCCAAGGGCTGCAGGAGTGGGGTCAGAGCTGATCACACTGACTTTACCAGGGACCCCCCCACACCCGATGAGCGAGAGCTCAGATCCTGTGGTAATGGGCAGCAGTATAAAACCCTAATCCAGTCGGCCAGGTTCCATCCCCCGGGGCCTTCCGAGCAGCATGGCAGCGAGCCTGGCCAGCGATCCTTGCACCCAGGAAAGTGACTCTGCACCGGGTTATGCTTAGTTCACGTGAGGTGATAAACACCAGCAGAGAATGGGCCCCAGATTCTCTCCCGCGCCAGCAGCACAGAAGGGCTGGACACTGGCCGGGTGTTTCCAGCTGAGCTGGGCGCTGGCTTTAAGGAGTCCCCAGCAGCCCTGGCGGAGAGTGCGAAGGGACCTGTGGCCATCCCCAGCTCCATGGAGGATACAGGCAGCTGGCGTTGGTTAGAGCCAGCGCAGAACCAGCTGCAAGGTCCGGCAGCCACCAAGGAGCCCCCCCAAGCTGTGCTGAACAGGCGCTGGGTGCAGCAGGACATCTGGCCCCGTGTTCCTCTTTCTGTTTTGATGCCAGCTTGTCACATGTGCTGTGGTCCCAGGTCATCCTGTGCTTCTCTCCGGTGGGTTCTATGCTGCGGGTGCGTGCAAGGAAATTCCCTGCTGTGGTCAACTGCACGGCCATAGACTGGTTCCATGAATGGCCCGAAGATGCTCTGGTGTCCGTCAGTGGCAGATTCTTGGAGGAAACGGAGGGAATTGAGGTGAGCAGTTGCCTGTTTGGCCTAGTGAAGTGCTGGGGTCCCTAGCAGCCGGTGTCATGAACCAGTCTGATGGGCAACGAGTGAGCCAGCAGCCCATCTCCGTGCACTGGCTGCTTTGCCCTCCTCATGCCAACAGCCAACACGAGAACCCTTGGAAAGCTCCATTGCTGGTTTTCTGATTCATTTTAGCTGAATTCAAAGGTGTTCCGGTGCTGTAGAAACCTCAGGCTGTGAGTTTGTACTCAGCATTCACAGCATGAAGGAAAGGAACAGCTGCAGCCTTCTCGCCCAGCACAGATGCTGGATAAACCTTCTCTCTCTCTTTTCTCCTTTGTTTCCTGTCAAACACACACAGAGAATACCAGGGAAATCAAATATTTGAAAAAGCTAGGTCCTCTGCTAATGCACCAAAGGTTATCTGCAGAACATACAGAATTTGAGGAATGCAAAAGTTAAGGACCTGAGTAATATTAATTGTGATAACTCATGATGTGATAACCTCATATTTTTGATGATTATTCTGCTATTTAATGTACAGCAATGCTGGGGGCAAGCTGGTGTTATTTTGCCTGCCCTGGCTGTTGGTATTTAAATAAGTAACTTTCACATGACAAGAAGGCAGGGTTTTGCATTGAATGTCTGTAATGATCCTGTATTTAGTAATGGGGTAACTGATTGCATGTGTGGGTCCTATTGCAGCCAGAAGTCAAGCTCTCCATCAGTCAATTTATGGCATATGTCCACAAAACTGTAAATGAGATGTCCAAAGTCTACCTAGCCACTGAGAGACGCTATAACTATACAACACCGAAAACCTTTCTGGAACAGATAAAACTTTACCAGAATCTG
The DNA here is from genome assembly GCA_007922305.1 of Dermatemys mawii. Taxonomy (NCBI): domain Eukaryota; kingdom Metazoa; phylum Chordata; order Testudines; family Dermatemydidae; genus Dermatemys; species Dermatemys mawii. The sequence continues at coordinate 24,623,014 of ML677373.1, forward strand.
CTCTCGAAAAAGAGGAGAGAGCTGATTGCAAAAATTGACAGGTTGGAGAATGGCTTAATGAAACTTCAGAGCACGGCTTCCCAGGTACGTGTGCCCCAGGACACCTTCCCCCCTCCATTCTGATCCCAAGTGCTTGGGGCTGCTAGTGAGATATGAGATGTTCTAGTTCTCTTCAGCTTGGCAGAGATCAAGGTCAGTTACAGCAAATGGGCACGGAACCCCTGTCTGGGATCCATCCCCATTCTGTGTGCTACTGCAAGTCCCAGGAGCTTTTGTTCTCTATATTGAAAACACTGGCTGAGCAGAGACATCGTTACTTGCTGCAAGTATCGGGGGTGGCCGTGTTAGTCTATATGCACAAAAACAAGGAGTCTGGTGGCACCTTAGAGACTAACGCATTTATTTAGGCATAAGCTTTCGTGGGTAAAATGCCTACTTCTTCAGATGCAACCACATTACTTGGGGTGACCCTGAGATCCCAATTCTGCCGGGGCAGAAACATGTCATGACGACTGTTCCTGCCCCAGAGGGTTCACAGTCTTCATGTGTGATGAGAGACAACAGACGCAGCAGGATGGGGAGGATGTGAAATGTTTGGTTAACTGAGCCGTGGTCCTGGTGTGCCCCTTGCCTATTTCTGTCTCCTTTTTTACTTGAACTCATCTTTGCTCCACCTAATTCAAAAGCAACCATAGATACCAGGTGTTGCCTTCCTATGCAAATGACCTAGCTGTTTTCCTGTGTCTGGGAGCAGAGTGTTCCTCTTGCTACTGTACCATGTGTAGGTGGAGGACCTAAAAGCCAAACTTGCTGTCCAAGAGCTGGAGCTGAAGCAGAAGAACGAGGATGCAGATAAACTGATCCAGGTGGTAGGTGTTGAGACTGAGAAGGTGAGCAAGGAGAAGATGATTGCTGACGAGGAGGAGCTGAAGGTTCAGGTCATCAACACGGTACGTTTACAGCTCCCAGGACAACAGTGCGTTTCGCTGAAGCTTCTGTCCTGCCAGGGCACCACGAGCCGCTCCGGGACCAGAGACATCAGCTCCTGACGAGCAGGGAAAGCGGCTCGGATGGGGCAGCCCACGTGTGAGTTTTGAAGGCACTTCAGCGCATCCCCACCGCCAGCTGCTGCATCGCAACAGGGGAAATCAATCGGGAGAGACACAACAACTTTTTTTTCCCAAAAGACCGTTCGTGACCAGGCCCCTGAAGCCTTGACTTGGTCCCCAGCCCCATGAGTGACATGCACGCAGCCCAGAATGGGGGGCTGAGGGTTTTTACACACCTCGCCCTTACAGCTCACATTCTTCCCTAGACACGTACCAAGAAGTGCTGGTTGTTACTGTCCTGGGGGAAGCTCCTAGGAGCAGACAGACAGACAGACAGGACAAGCCAGTCCCTGTCCCAGTGGTCTCCCTAGCCGAGAAGAGAGTGATGGTAGGGCAGGGGCTGGGAAGGAGACAGGATCACAGGAGCAGGAGCTCTGGTATTCTGGATTCACCCTGTGCCCAGATTCGAGAGTGTCTATGGTTGGGGTTATTTTTATTGGGGATCAGCAGCTGGGGAGCAGGAATCCCTGCAGGGCGCTGGCCTCGCCTCACCAGCCGCATCGAGCCCTGAGATGGGACTGGGCTGGCGAAGGAGGAAAGGACAGTGGGTGGGTGAGTTTGTGCCACATGTCAGGGCAGCACAGGAGAAAGCATGGCGATGCTGGGGAGAGAAAAGGACAAACTGGCATCCTTGAATAAACTGCCATTCACTGTTTGCCTTGCCCACCGTGCAGCCCTGCATTCACTGTTTGCATTGCCCCCCATGCACCCCTGCATTCACTGTTTGCATTGCCCCCCCATGCAGCCCTGCATTCACTGTTTGCCTTGCCCCCCCATGCAGCCCTGCATTCACTGTTTGCCTTTTCCCCCCATGCAGCCCTGCATTCACTGTTTGCATTGCCCCCCACATGCAGCCC
>ML677373.1:24624989-24683110 GCA_007922305.1 Dermatemys mawii
ACTGTTTGCATTGCCCCCCCACATGCAGCCCTGCATTCACTGTTTGCCTTGCTCCATCAGAATGTAACCGAAAAACAAAGAGCCTGTGAGACTGACCTGGCTAAAGCGGAACCTGCTCTGTTAGCCGCACAGGAAGCTCTAGACACTCTCAATAAGGTAACTACTTGCCTGGGTGGGGAGGAAATTATTTCCCTGGTTGGTTTCTATCTTTTGGCTGGTAGGCAGGGGCATGCGCAATGGGGGGTGCAAGCAGGGCACAAGCCCCCCCTCCCCCAGTAATCAGCGAGGGACACAGTATTCCCCCTGCCCTGGGGGTAGGGGTGGGGAGAGCGCCACAGTCTCAGAGCAGGGGGCCAGGGGCAGTAAACTCCTCGGGCGGGGCTGGAGTGAGCGGGGGGGGGGCAGCAAGCTCCTCCAAGGGGCCGGGTTAAGTTGCGGAGGAGAGTGCATTTCTGTGCATCCCGCCTCCAAAAGGGGTGAAGTTTAAATTCTTGTGTGTGTCCCTTCTGGTGGGAACCAGACTAGGTGGATGCAAAGCTTTGGTGCAAAGCTAATCGTATTACGTTCACTTTTCAGTACCCTCCACCCTGTGCAAAACTGCTCATCAATCTTTCTGATCTCCTTAGAACAACCTGACAGAGCTGAAGTCTTTCGGCTCGCCTCCCGAAGCAGTGGTCAATGTCACAGCCGCTGTGATGATCCTGACAGCTCCAGGGGGCAAGATCCCAAAGGACAAAAGCTGGAAGGCAGCTAAAATCATGATGGGGAAAGTAGATTCTTTCCTGGATTCCTTAAAGAAGTTTGATAAAGAGCACATTGCGGAACCCTGCCTGAAAGCATTCAAGTGAGTGACACCTGCTAGAGCCCCCGAGGCAGGGATGGAATGAAAACGGGGTGTGTGTGTCACATGTATTTGTCCCTGAATGTTTGTCAGTGCGGGCTCCGTGCGTGGCTACACCGCCGGCTATGCAGCTGTCCACACAGAGCCGTGCTCCATCACTGGGATCTCTCGGTCAGGAGGCAGTTCTGGGACCAGAGCCAAAGGCATGAATGAAACCAGCCCCTTGGTGGGTTAAACTGGGCACCCTAAATCAGTGACTACTTTTGAAAGGGTGGCTGGACGTGACCTGTCCACGGCCCCAGAGGAGAATCCGCGTCATAGCCCAGATTAGCCAACATCGTCTCCTCTGATGCTACCTCGACTGGTTGTTCTCTCTTCAGGCCCTATCAGTCAGATCCAACGTTTGACCCCGAGTTCATCCTCTCCAAGTCAACAGCTGCCGCAGGTCTGTGCTCCTGGTGTCTAAATATCGTTCGCTTCTATGAAGTGTACTGTGATGTCGCACCCAAGAGGCAGGCGCTGGAGGAGGCTAATGCAGAACTGGCCGAGGCACAAGAGAAACTCGGTCACATTAAAAACAAGATTGCAGTAAGTGCCTGTTATTCTCACTGGCAAATAATCCAACCCCACACTGGCCACCTGAGTTCATATAGTGGACTCGCGATTATCCGGGATGACAGGGAAAAAAATAATCCCGGATAATCAAGAGTCTACTGGGGGGGGTGCACTGGTCACCCTGCGCCTTGCGGGGGAGAGAGTGCTGCGCCAATGCTTTGGGGTTTCCCCGCAGGCTCCTGCCAGCCGGGGTCTCGCCGCCTGCCCCAATCAGTTCCCGCTGCCAGCCTGGGTGCAGGGAACCCCGGCTGGCAGCGAGAGTTGAGACCCCGGCTGGCAGCGGGAGCTGAGACCCCGGCTGGCAGCGGGAGCTGGGGTTTCCCTCCAGGCTCCTGCCAGACGGGGTCTCAGCCGCTGCCAGCCCGGTTGTTACCCGCACAAATTCCTCTATCCCTTTCACACTATAGGGACACTCACCTTTACCCAGTTCCTAGGACTCAAGGTGCAACCCTGTTAATTTATACAGCCCCCCTTACCCAATTCCTAGGGCTCAGGGCACATCTTCCTGCGGGTTGGCAGGATCTTTAGCCACTGAAAGAGCCTCACCCAGTAATATTCTTATCCTCTATTGATTGACAATTCCCAAACAAGCAGAATACTCAAGCTAAGCACACAGTGTCATTCTCCCCAATCCTGGGACAGGCAGGCAGGCTTCCCCTGTTGGCCAGGCAAGGTCAGTCTTTGGATCTTAGCTGCTGCACCTCACGGTTGTGCAGAAAAGTCCTGGCAGCTCTTATCTTAGGCTGGGTCTTGGAGGTGAGTTCTTTTCCTCAGGGGTTCCTTGTCTCCTTTGGTCTTCTTCCAGCGCTTTTCTTCCTTCCTCCTGCTTCTGAGCTTCTTTCTCTCCTCAGCTCCTTCTTGGACCCCAGTTCTTATATTGAAATTTGAGTCTTGCTTACCTTAACCAATTATCTTAGTATAATTTTACTAACCAATCCTAACAAAATTACCTAACCAATCATACCCCACCACCTTAACTGATTTACACCTAGTACAATTAATTATACAGCAGACAGACACAATTACAAACCAGACAGAGATCACAGTGTCAAACAATAGGAAAGTGTAATGACAATGCTTCATCTGGTGACAGTGGGAACTATTAGGGCGAGTCCCCTCCTCCCAGCCTGTGAATCTTTTAAATACATTTAGATGGAATGTGAGTATGTGACTCCAGGCTGACAGCTAATGGCTGCTGCTTCTTCAGTCTGGCTGCAGAAAGTGGCTTTGGTTCAGGCCTTCCAGCATGGCTACAGAAAAGCCGTATAGTTACAGGGTTTCCTGAGACCCCGGCTGGCAAGGGGCCAGCGGGGGAAACCCCAAAGCGGCAGCAGGCTGAGCGCTCAGCCTGCCGCCGCTTTGGGGCTTCTCCTGCCGACCCCTGTTTTAGATGTCCCTGTTAATCCGCAGCCCGGTCAACCCGAGCCCGGATAATCGGGAGTCTACTGTATCTCTGTTTCCATTGGTTGCCTTCCATTGATAATAAATGTGGATCAGCAAATGAAGCCGAAGGTAAGTGAGACCGATTCCTAGAAGTCTGTGAAGTCCAGGGAGGAGAGGCTTGCTTTGTAACTGATCCCATGCAGAGCTTTCTCCCCCACTCTGTGTATCGTGTGGCACTCACAGGTTCCATATTTAATAGATAATTGAAAACATCTTGTTTTTAAAGGACCTAAATGCCAACTTGGCAACTCTAACAGCAGAATTTGAAAAGGCAACGGCTGAAAAGATCAAATGCCAACAAGAGGCTGATGCTACTAACAGAGTCATCACCTTAGCAAACAGGTACCGTGCCACTGTCAACACCTAGCTCGTAACGCTCTGCCCTGGCTCTGGCCAGGACTGTTCAACCACGGATCTTCAATGTCAGCTGTTTAATTATCAGAGCTGACAGTCTCGAACATTCCCTCCTGGGGGAAGAATCTCATTTGAATGGTATGAAAGACAACGAAGAACGCACTGAAAAATCCCTGAGATGGGCATCATTTCAGTTGCCTCATTTTGGAACTGAAAGTTACGTATTCCCAGTCACTTGACGGGAATACGTAACTTTAGTAATTCGTTCAGTAGAATTAAAGTTTGTCAGTAGAATATTCAACATTTTCAGTCAGTAATGTTCTTCCCCTCAAGAGCTTTCTTTGTCTCGCTGTCTGTTCCGCAGGCCTTGGAAATAATCTCCCCCTGTTATGCCATAATTACTCAGACTTCGAACAGTGGCAGTGCACAATTAGTCGTGAATATTTGTATTTATCTGTCTAAGAATATCAGTCACTGGAAAGCTCCATAAGCCACTGAGCCCTCTGGAGACTGCAGCTGTGCGATCTTTCTCTAGCTTCTTGGAGCTGCAACCCCAAAAATGTTTTTGGGAAGCTCACAAGAAAATGGACAAATATGCAGAATTTATTGATATGACCAGCCTCTGCAGTTACTCCTAGGAGACGTTGTAAATTCTCCAGGCTAGGGCAGGACTTTGTGTCTACCTGAGTCTGTGCAGGGCCGCAGGGCGCCACATAATAATCTTTTCTCTTTTGAAACGTCACTGCAGGCTTGTTGGAGGATTGGCATCGGAAAATGTTCGCTGGGCTGAGTCTGTGGAGAACTTCAGAGAGCAGGAGAAGACGTTGTGTGGAGATGTCCTATTGATTTCAGCCTTTGTGTCGTATGTTGGCTATTTTACTAAGAAATATAGGACTGAGCTGATGGACAAGTACTGGATACCCTACTTAAATGAGCTGAAGGTAAATCAGCCCATGGCGGTTGTTTCATGCCACTGGGAAAAGCAATGTAGGCGGAGCATGGGGCTGGTACACCCAAGTTGTTCACTCTGTCACAGATACAACGTAAAGATCCCACAAGGGGTTGTGATTTAGCCTGTACCCTCTGATGGACTCGGTTACGGTGGGAATTCATTCCAGTGCATTTTCAAATAGCCTCCAGCTGACATGGGGCACAGCTGCTGGCTCTCTGAATGGTCTCCGTGTTTTAGATCTTTGGCCTTTACTCTGGTAAATAATTTAGTGCTCAATAGTTTGAGATGAGCTAAGGAGAGCCTCACTGCCACCCTAGAGCAGCAGGTGCTTCAGAGAGAGGTTTTGTGTTGCAGGTGCCAATTCCTGTTACACCAGGCTTGGACCCTTTGAGCCTTCTGACTGACGATGCAGATATCGCTACTTGGAATAACCAAGGGCTGCCCAGTGACCGCGTGTCTACAGAAAACGCCACAATTCTGTGCAACACGGAGCGCTGGCCACTCATCGTGGATGCCCAGTTACAAGGGGTCAAATGGATTAAAAACAAATACGGTGGAGATCTGAAAGCAATCCGCCTGGGCCAGAGGAGGTTCGTTTGGGCACGTGGGTTCTTTACAAGCTGTCCGATCATTTGCCCTCTCGATACTCCGCAGAGCCGCTGCCAGAAAGACATGCCTTAAGGATGAGATCAAACCGGCAGTGTCCAGTCTAGCAGAAGTCTTGCCTGTGACCTTATTTATGCAAGGAGACCCCTCACTGGGTTTATTCTGAGACTCTTCAATGCTTGTTCTATGTGTCAATTACTGTCCTCTGCAGAGCCCCACAGATAGCACGTGGGGCGATGTCTCTGCTGTTCCACCACTCCAGAACCAAGGGCCTCCTTGGCCCCCTGCCCCTCACTTCCTGAGCAGAGGTGGAGCCAGGAGCGGAGCCTCGCCACAGAGCTTCTCCCAGCCTGGGTGTTTGGCCCATTGGCCTGTGTGTCTAGAGGCCAGATCCTCAGCGCTCGGGAGCACTCTGGATAGCAAGAGACGGAAGTGTAGGGAAACTAGGCCACTAGTGCACTCAGCCTGCTGCCTTGGGTCAGAGGGTTTTGTGTTGATAAGGGGCTGAGATGCTCAGTCCTGTGTCAGGAGCTGTGCACTGACCGTGCTGGGCCTGCCTAGTCACCGTACTCTGAATTATTCACTGGATCCTGGGTGTGCAGGTGCCTTTGGCTCCTCTAGTTGAACAGGCCCTGGGCTTCAGTGCTCTGTAGAGCTCTGCAGAGCACCAAGGTGACTGTGACAAGCCCCCTGGAGGGTAAGGGTGTGCAGAGGGCTGGTGCTCCTCCCCCTTCACTTAGAGCTGCCCGGTGCCAAGGTGTGTGTGGGGCTAAGGCTCTTCTCGAATGTGCTGCAGCTATCTGGATATCATTGAGCAAGCCATTTCCGACGGCCACACCCTGCTGATTGAGAACATCGGCGAGACGGTGGAGCCTGTGCTGGACCCTCTGCTAGGCAGAAACACCATCAAAAAGGGAAAGTGAGTGTATTCCCACCCCTCGTGACCAAGGAGTCGGAGCGTCAGTCATGGAATCAAAGGGTTAGAAAGGACCGTGCGCCTCATCGAGCGTGACCCCCACCAAGATGCAGCATTTGCTGTGTGTAAACCATCCGAGACAGGGGGCTAGCCAGCCTCTCTGAAAATCCTCTGCTCTGAGCAGTGCACTTGTCAACCCCCAGATTGGGACCAGCCCTTTCTGGGCAGAGAGGTGACTCTGGCCAGTTTTCCCTCCCTATCCTCGGGGGATTTTCACAGTCCCTCTTACTGTATTTTACCACAAAGGCTAATTTTCTGGGCCGCTGTGTCACGGCTGGGTAACGATTCGAGAGCAGACGCCTTCGCAGGTGCTGGGGCTGCACAATAAAGTGACAGAAACAACAAGATTTTTGTTGTTTTTACACGCAATGGCAGATGCAGTTACAGCTCCAGCAGCGCGGCTTTCCTTGAGAACTACCCCAGGGACCGGCCTCCTGGGGGCCTTCTCCCATGCCCGCTGCTGTGCCCCTCTCCAGGCCTTTCCACCGCTCCGTGCAGTGCTCTCTGAAAACTCCCTCCTGCGGTGGGACGCTGTTGGGGGCGGGGGGAATTATTGACTAAGGGGGTGGGTCTCACAACCCGTTGACAGGTGCAGGAATTTTCCCAGTGACCTCAGTCAGGGTCGCTGCTTGATGGGATGATTGTCCCCCTGCCCGTTTCTGGCCCTCTCTTTGCTGGACTTTGTTTGAATGGCATTTGCAAAGGAGTCTCAGGGAGCTAAGTGCTCAAACTTAGGTGCAGTCCAATGGGAGTTGGGCACCCAACTGCCTCCAGCTGCCGGGACAATCCTAGTCCGTGCTCTGCTGCAGCGCTGTGTATTTGCATGTGCTCTCATAAAGTGGGGCTCAAAGTAACGAATCTCTCCTAATTAGCAGTAGGGCATTGGGAGGAGGGGTAGTGTTTGTGTTTGTTTAATGCCAAATGGTTTAACGCTTACAAAAAGTCACGTTTAATTAACTAAATAGATACATTAAGATAGGCGACAAAGAAGTGGAATACCATCCGGACTTCCGGCTGATTCTGCACACCAAATACTTCAACCCCCATTACAAGCCAGAGATGCAGGCTCAGTGCACTTTAATTAACTTCCTGGTCACCAGAGACGGACTGGAGGATCAGCTGTTGGCGGCAGTGGTTGCAAAAGAGAGACCAGATCTAGAGCAACTGAAGGTATGGATGCTATTACCGGAGAGAGACGGTACCATGGTAGAGCGGCTGTAGCTTTACTTACCGATAGTGAAACGCACCGGCTAGTCCAGCCAGACCTACACTGTTCGCAGAAAATGACTGAACCCTAATTGGGACTCCCTGTCATCTATGCTGGGTGCTTTCTCCCAGCTCTCCAGTGTCAGTAAGAGGGATAATGTTCTGCTGGATTTGCTGCTTACATTATAAATATTGTTATGGGTGACAGACAGCACATGGTCCACTACAAATTGTATCAAATAACTCAACCTCTTTGGGAAACAGGAAGCAGCATCAGGTCCATTCCACCTCAGCAATCCACACGTGATGGTGGGATACGATCATTTCTATTTGGATGCATTACACTGACATCACTCTGGAGTAGCCATAATAGGACAGGAGTGTCATTGCCTGTCTGGTTCTCTATGAAGGTTAGGATTTGTCAGAGTGGTGGGTTTTAAATATGAAGGGCCTGATGCTCCTTTGCATGGCACCAGTTACGATAGTGTTTTTGTGGCATTCTTAAGCCATGGGGCAGTTAGCAGGCCCAGCTAATCTATTTTAAACAAATGTGTAGCGTACACTCTGCGAGAAACGGTAGGTGAGGTAATATCTTTTACCCTTTCCTATCCTAGGACCAGCATGACTACAGCAATGCTGTAAACAGAGAAAACATTCAGTCATTTCTTCAGTGACATAGACAGCTCATCACTACATTATAAACTAAACTGATATGCAAAAGAACATAAAACAAGCAATAGCACCTGCTAACTGGTGCATTATCTCATTGTGCCTGTCAAGGGTCCTTAGGTTAAATCACTCCAAACTGATGCTATGAAAGCTTTAGTTGTAAATCCCTTGCTAACTAAGTTTCCTCTTTTGTGCATTGATGCTGTAGGCAAATCTCACAAAAAGTCAAAATGAATTTAAGATTTTCTTGAAAGAGCTGGAGGATTCTTTGCTTGCCCGCCTCTCTGCTGCATCAGGAAACTTCCTGGGAGACACTGCATTGGTGGAGAATCTAGAGACGACAAAGCAAACAGCCAATGAAATAGAGGAAAAAGTAAGAAAGCTGCCCCAAGGCTCCTGCGGGTTACATTGAGGAACTCTGTAGAGTTTCTTTTAGCAAATGAATGTGGTGTCCTACTCTGTCAAAGCAGGGAGAGGACTGGGAGACGTGTTGTTTTCCAGGACATGCAAAGCTGCTGTAGTAATATTGTTTGTTTTTTAAGGTGAGAGAAGCTAAAATTACAGAAATTAAAATTAATGAAGCTAGAGAAAACTACAGGCCAGCTGCAGAAAGGGCATCCTTGTTGTATTTTATACTGAATGACCTCAACAAAATTGACCCCATCTACCAGTTCTCATTAAAGGTAACTAACAACTTTGGGGCAGACAGTTATATGTCACTGAATAGATTTTCAAAGAAGTCACAATTGCTACAGTTCCAAGTACTTTATTGAAAACAACAACTGAGTCACTGATCTCTAACCATTTCTGGCTAGGCATTCAACGTAGTCTTTGAGAAGGCCATCCAGCGAACTGCTCCAGCTGAAGATGTGAAGCACCGAGTGATAAACCTAACAGACGAGATCACCTACTCGGTCTTCATGTACACTGCACGGGGACTCTTTGAGAGAGACAAACTCATTTTCATGGCCCAAGTGGCCTTTCAGGTAATGTGGAGAAACACACTAGAGCAGTTAAAATGAGTAGCTAATACAACTGTTCCAATATGTAATACATGGTGGGCTCTTATTTCTGGGGCAAAGCATGTGTCCCCCATATTAGCCTTAGTTATGATGAATATGATTTTTCATGCAAACATTTATGTCAGAGCTGCAGGGAAAAGACTCCCAGTCAAAGAAGAGTCCTGGCCTGTGGGGAAGGGTTTTGGAGTGCGAGCCCTCCTGCCTTGGCAGTTCCTGTCCCGCAAGGTTGAGGCCAGCACCTCACTCTGGGTGTTGCGACCTCCATGCACTAGGGCACCACATCAATCAAATTTGGCCCATCCGCACCCCCCCATGCAAAACTCCAGTGGATTGTGACCACATGGCCCATCTCCCCAGTCCTAGGGCAGAGAGCCAGGCCCACAGGAACCATCATTGCAAGGGTCACGGACGTTATTAACATTCCCATTGCCGTGAGCTCCTGGCCAAAACTGTAGCCTTAATAATCATCTTCTGGGTGTTGTGTAAATGCTTTACAGTCATGCTCTCACCCAAGGAATTTACATCCTAAAGTTTGAGCCAAACCCCACTGAAGTCAGTGGAAGATTCTCCCAGACTTCAGGCCCTACGGCCGTATCCACTAGGATGGCTGAGAATGTGCTCAACTGCATCCAGCCCAGTTGGTGAGGGCAGAAGGGGCCATTAGGATGGAGCCACTTGCACAGCACAGAATCTGACCCAGTGACTCCTGCATCAAGCCCTCGTGTGAGGGGCTACTGACTTCAGTGGGGCTAGAGTGTCACCCCAAGGGATGCTCAGTAGTGGAGTAATCCCACTGCTTAGTCTGGTAAGTGAGTGCTGAGCCCCGTTGTCAGGATTGGGCCCATTCCCCTCAGTGGGACAGAGTCGAGATGCTGCGGGAGAACACAAGGTAGCAGCTATTCCTGGGAGCAGTGAGTTGGAGGTGGAGAGCGGTTTGGCGGGTGTGCATGTGGGTGCAGCAAAGAGAAGACTGGGGCAGGTGGGAGGCGGCTGTTGGGTGACCCTTATGGCGGCACTGGGTAGAGTAGGGGGGCAGAAGCAGGAAGGTGACAGACCCAGCCCGGCAGTAATGATCCCAGTGGAATGCTACTGCAGACAAAGCCCCAGGGCTTCCTCCCTGCCTCGTGGGTCCATCGTTGGTCCCAATGGGTTTGTCTTGGCGGGCAAAGAGCTGCTGCTGGTCTGCATTTTATAACAGTTCCAGTGGCGTGGCACCGAGAGGCCAGCCAGGGCCCTTCCCATCGTGCGAGACTCTGTACAAACCATGGCCCTGCTCCCAAAGAGTTCCAGCGCCAGAGCCCAAGGGGTCCAGTCAATTCCCCAGGGAGCCCAAGTGTCTGCACCACTCTGCAATGTCCATTTCCCAGGGCTTGTGACAGAGCAGTTTTGCTAACGACTCGTCAGGTGACCGTGTGCAAGAGGTGTCATCTCTGCTTTCTCGTCAGGTTTTGTTAATGAAGAAAGAAGTGAACCTGGTTGAACTGGACTTTCTTTTGCGCTTTCCATTCAAGGCTGGACTGACGTCCCCTGTGGATTTCTTACAGTCTCAAGGATGGGGAGGAATTAAGGTGGGTCTGAAGAATGTAACACTTTGTCCAAATTCTGTTGTGAACACTCCACAGAATAGACTAAGACACTGCACCGTGGAAGTCAGTAAACCAGGCCATGCTATTGCAAGGCCAGAAATAAGCAGGTTGAAACAGAAGATAGGCTAAGTTTGATAATGCTGGAGATTATTGGTTAAACTAACCCCCTTGGGAGTTGTAGTTCTTAAAAATTCTCAAAACCAGTCATGTTACTGGAATAGTTTTCTAAAACCATGATGATCAGCTGATTATTTCATTGGCGGTTCTCTAGTCACCAAAGTTCCAACCACAGCAGAAGGTGGCAGAAGAAGCAGTCAATTAGCAGCACTGTGTAATCCCACGTCACTTGGAAAGGCATCTTGGAGTGGGTATCAGTTTAAAGTGAAGAAGCCAGGCTCTCAGGTGTTACCGAGCAGCGGCTAACGTCATCGTTCATGTTTGTTTGACTGGCACCTGAGTTACGGATGTTGCCCACTACATACACACAGCCACGAGGCAGCTCTCCGCTGCTCTATGTCTTCTCCAGACCGGACCTCCCATTGGCAGGTGCGGTAGAGAGCCACACTGTCACCCCTAGAGAATAAGGCAAATCCGAGTCAGCAAATGGACTAAGATCTAGAGGGAGAACATCAAAAATACTGATCCTGTCGAGAGTTTTCAAATGATACTTTCAACACAAATATAATCTGTCCCTTTCTTGGGCCGACACTGCCTTCCTGGCAGGACCAGCACAACCAGCTACACCAGGTCTGTAGTTTAGACACCTCTCCTTCAATGCTTCAGACACGTCTCCTGCATGTGCCACTATTAGCCTGTCTCCAGCAATGGTCTCTGGCTGGAGGGAAGGTGATCATGGATCACCGTTATCACAGCAGACCCTTCATGTACCTCTCATTTCTTGCATAATTGAACGGCCTAAATTGTTAGCATAGTTTGGGTGCATCACAAAAGCTCCACCTGCTCCCTAAGAACCTCCAAGCCCCCGCAACAGGAATCCCAGGCTAACCACATCTTACCTTCATTTTCTCAGACGTCAGCAAATCTCTTGATTTTGTCCGTGTTCAACAGAGTATCTGAGTAGTTTTATACTGAACGCTCACAGCTAGGTGTAATGCCATAGAAGGCTGTAGCCAGTGCTTTTACACTACATCACTTAAATACAATTAAGAGGCTACAGGCATTGTGCTACAGTTTGTAAGAAACACTCAGCACGTGAGTCTGCTCCCAGCCACGCCTGTGAAAAGCCACCATGTCTCCAGCAACCAACCCCACTGGGGCTGCAGCGCAGGGGGAGGCATTAGAACCCCTGAGCAGCTGGCCTGTTTCTCATGTGTTTGAAGGTCCTCTCAGATATGGATGAGTTCAAGAATTTAGATGGCGATATTGAAGGTTCGGCAAAGCGATGGAAAAAGTTTGTTGAGTCGGAGGCGCCGGAGAAGGAAGTGTTCCCGAAGGAGTGGAAGAACAAAACGGCTCTGCAGAAGTTGTGTATGATGAGGTGCATGAGGCCGGACAGAATGACCTACGCAGTCAGGTATTCTTGTGCGCCTGCAGGGCCCCGCGCCGGCTGTGCCCGGAAGGGTCTTGGCATGCTTGTGCTGCGTGATGCTGGAGAGGCATTTCGTAGTGGTGCAGTAGAAATGGGACACGGCGCAGCGTGCAGCTGTGCAGTAACTGCACCTGCCTGCAGCATGGGGATGAGGCATAGCGCTGACGGCATGCAGCCTGTCGCATGGTAATATGCTGCCAAAGGGGCGTTTTAAAAGGGGGGTTATGGTTGTTAGTCACCTTGCGAGGAGCCAGCGTGTTCTGAGTATCTCCTCCTGTGGGACGTGTGCCAAGACCTCCAGGCCACACCAGCGCCCTGTGGTGGTCCTGAGTATGTGGCACCAAGGCTACAAGGGCCACGTACCTCAGCTTCATCATATGAACATAAGAAAGGCCGGACTGGGTCAGACCAAAGGTCCATCCGGACCAGTATCCTGTCCACCGACAGTGGCCAATGCCAGGTGCCCCGGAGTGAGTGAACCTAACAGGTAAAGATCAAGTGATCTCTCTCCTGCCATCCATCACCCCCCTCTGACAAACAGAGCCTAGGGACACCATTCCTTACCCATCCTGGCTAATGGCCATTAATGGACTTAACCTCCACCTTTCTGCAGCCAGTTCTAACTGCAGAGACTTCCTCTATGCCCACTGCAATTGCTAGGGCTTCCTACCCCCACCCCTCCTTACTGCAGGTGGTGTTCAGCTCTCCTGGGGTGAAGCTGCCTGTTTGTCCCAGGCTACCCGTCATCTCTGCCCTGGCAGCTGATGGGGCACACTGAAGAGATGGATAAAGCCAGTGGAGAGCAGAAGTACTGCTTTTTGTGGTGGGAACACTCTTGCCTGTGCAAGTGTAACACTGACAGACCCTGGTTGTCGGCAGGTGGCATCAAACCTTGGGCCTCTGGAGCTTAGTGCATGAGCCTCTGTATTGTGAGCTAAAAGCCACATTGCTCTTAGCTCAGGCTGTAGAGCAGACTCATTCATCTCTCTCTCTGCGTGTCTTGGTGCCACCTGACAAGACAGAGCACACCCAGGAGGTGTGTGGGTTACACAAACTACAGGTTCAAGGTGACAAGGGTGTGGATCTGGCCCCAGATACTTTCCTTCAAAGTGCTCCAGGCACGCTGTGTGATCCAGTTTTTCTGTTATCGGCTCTTCCCTGGGATTTCCTTGCTCAGATTAAATTGTCATGCATTATTTTGGTTTGCAGCTCCACTCTCTGCCCTTAACACCTACTGAGCCTTTGTAGGAATATTTTCAGTTTTCATACAGAACTTAAAACTTAGGCCCTGATCTGCCTAACTGTAGAAACACATGGCCTAGCCCTGAAAGTTATTTGTAATAAATCAGATAAAAAGTCTGGGACTAATTTTGCATCAACTTCTTTTTCTCAGAAACTTTGTGGAAGAGAAGATGGGAAGTAAGTTTGTAGAAGGCAGAAGTGTGGAATTTTCTAAATCATATGAAGAGAGCAGCCCATCCACTGCGATATTCTTTATCCTCTCTCCTGGGGTCGACCCACTGAAAGACGTGGAAGCCCTGGGTAAGTCAGTATTTCTCTTCACTAACAGTAGGGTCTGTAGCATGGTAGTCATGGGAGAAGTAATCAGTAAAGAGCAGACATTGCAGTCGTGGGATTTTCAGATTTTTTGTTTGAATTGTGATGTAGTTCTGTGGATTTCTCCCTCCCCTGCCCGCCAGGAAGAAAGCTTGGCTTTACCATCGACAATGGGAAAATCCACAATGTGTCTCTCGGGCAAGGCCAGGAAGTCGTGGCAGAAAATGCTCTGGATGTAGCTGCTGTTGAAGGACACTGGGTCATTCTTCAGGTATCAAAAGCACCACTGCATTGTGGGGTCTCGGGTGTGCATGTGTTGTGTCTATAGTAATCTAACAGTATTTAGAACAGCCCATTATACAGGCAGAAATTCTCAATGGCAGTGCAAAGAGTTCTCCATAACGCCCATGTTCATTCAAAATTCCTGCCTCTCCTCTCAAGGCGAACTCTTCTTCCCTAAACACATTACCTTGCGTTTGTCTGTATTGAATGCCTTTAGCTATCACATTACCCAGCTTCCTGGTTAGAATTCTGGAGTACATCACCTTTCTACCACATCACCTGCCACCCAGCATGACTTGCTGCATCTGATCTTTAACTCCCATGGGCCAACAGAAGCTAAGACTACTGTGGAGGTAGGCCGTGCATTCAGGATAGCCAGCTGATATAGCAGCACAGTGCTGGGTGAAGCAGGTACTGTATATCATTTAGTAAAGGACTTCTAATGTTTCAGGGAAGAACACTGTCGAATACGCCATCATTTGGGAAGCTTTCAACCAAGCTTGATTTCTTTCTAAAGACGTGCGCTACATCAGCGGTTCTCAACCAGGGGTATACGTATCCCTGAGGGTACACAGAGGTCTTCCGGGGTACATTTACTCATCTAGCTATTTGTCTAGTTTTACGCCAGGCTACACAAAAAAGCACTAGCAAAGTCAGTACTAACTAAAAATTCATATAGACAACAACTTGCATATACTGTTCTGTGTACTGTACACTGAAATGTAAGTATAGTATTTATATTCCAATTGACTTAGTTTATAATTATATGGTAAAAAGGAGAAAATAAGCATTTTTTCAGTAATTGTGCGCTGTGGCACTTTGTATTTTTGTAAGTGAGTAGTTTTGAAGTAAGGTGTGACTTGGGCTATACAGGACAAATTAGATTCCCAAAATGGGGACAGTTGTCCAGAAAGGTTGAGAGCCACGGCTCTACCTCGACCAGAAGTTGGGGCCTATATTATGCAGGACAACAGACTGGATGCCGCTAATGGTCTCTTCTGGCCTTCCAGTCTATTAGTCCAAATGTTAAAAGATGATAATGATGGGTACAAATCATAGGCCACTGACGACAGTATTTGGTGGGCAGCTTCCACTGATCTGCGTCAAATCTTAACAGGTGACTAAGCCACCAGGGGAAGCATGGGGCCTTGTCAGTGTATCACATCCCAATGAAACACCATTGAACAACTCAGGGCTGCTAAGCCTAAGAGGTATGAATAGCATCATCTCCCCCACCACAGCACTGTGAGGGACTTCAGCTGTACGGGATTAACATCTGGGAGCAAGAAGTAAAGTCACACTGTGTCTGTTGCAGAATATCCACCTGGTTGCAAAGTGGCTGAGCACACTGGATAAGAAGGTGGAGAGGTACAGCATCGGCAGCCACAATGATTACAGGGTCTATATGAGTGCGGAACCTGCTCCCACGCCAGATGCTCATATTATTCCTCAAGGACTCTTGGAAAATGCCATTAAAATTACCAATGAGCCACCGACTGGGATGCATGCGAACTTGCACAAAGCACTGGATCTCTTTACTCAGGTATTCAGATGACAGGCTTGAGATTTTTATTTTTAAGCTGGTTGGCTTTTTCTTGTTGTTTTATACCTTTCTTTCTTTCTTTCCCTCTCCCCCCTTTCTTTATTAGACATTGTAAGGCCGCTCTCTTTTTTGGCTTTTCTCCCCAGGAGAGTGACTGCAGCCTGCCTAGGAAATGGATTTCTTAGAGTTTAGATTCATAGTTTACCCCTAAATCATCTAGTCTGACTCCCCTTAGCTCTGTTCTTTTCACTGCACTAGTTCATACTGATGCCCTTCATAAAGGCATTTTTGCCACATTGGCATTAATTATAGGGCTTTTTCAAAGGTTTTTGCATGTTTTCTGCATTGTAGTGGGAAAAGGCACCTGGGTGATGTCCGGATATTCCTGTCAGTGTCCCAATAACATACAGTTTTGCTCGGGACAGAAGGAATTTGTAATCTTTACAGTCCTGTTCAGCAATATTAAAAAAAAAAATTAAATTTAAAACTGCTAGTGATGGGGATGTGAAGAGGTAGGGTCATGCCAAGCTTGGCTGATTATAGAAGCCCTCTACTGCAGCTGCGTGTTTTGACTGGCTGCACATTTCTATTTGTTGGCTGATATAAACAGAGGCTAATATACCATAGTCTGTCATTGCAAGAGTCATTTCTTCTCTGTAAATAACGGAAAATCCCAGCATGCTATGGTGTGTCCCTTAGAATGTTCCACCATCAGTTCCAGAGACACGCTCCAGAACTGATCGAATCTTTCCAACACATGAACCTTTTAGAGGCCCTTCTGCCCGTGGCCCTCAAAGAAACAGACACTAAGTGCAGGTATTTTGCTTACTGGTGTTCTCCAAACCTATCTGAACTGGATTCACACTACATGATACAGTGTAAGCTAGGTACTTGCTAGGAGAGCTGAGGAATAACTAGGTAACTTGGACTTGCTTAGAAGAAAACATGGCAGGGTTTATACTTATGCTTTTTCCTACATGTGAGCGTTGTTTGGCCTGGGGCAAAAGATGATTCTAGAACTTTACCCTAAGCTTCTGAAATTGAGAATTGTAGGTCACTCTGGTGTCCATAAGTATCACCGGTGACTTCAGAGACAATATAGATAATACAATGCTAGGAAGAAGCCTGATCAAAATACGCCTCTATTGCCTGCTTCTGAAGCACCACAGCTAACCTTTTACAGAGCCGAGTGACCAGTAGCTGTAGTAGCAATTCCTATTAGTGATATTTTGGGTTATTTTCAACTCAATAATTGAGTGCCAGAGTTTAAAAGGAGCGGACAGGTAGAATTAAGAGGTCATTTCTCATCAGATTATAAACACATCAGGCCCGGAGTTTCTGTCTCACACATTTTAATGTACGATGAGTAAATTCTGTGCAAGCAGCAATGAATGTTGCTGAGAGTACACGTGAGCTACTGGGGGCGTGCTTACACTGAAACACCAACATGCACGTTGTGGTAAAGAGAGTTCAGCTCCGTCTTTGCTGGCTAGTTGTGAGAAGTTGTTTTTAATATTCAGACGCCGTTGGAGACATTTCCTCTTCTACATGTAAGCACGTTCTTTTCCTCTTTCTTCGGCTTTAGGATACTTTAGAGATGTGCACCAAAGAAATTGAATTCAAGTGCATCTTGTTTGCTCTCTGCTACTTTCATGCAGTGGTAGCTGAAAGGCGTAAATTTGGTGCGCAGGGCTGGAATAGGTCTTATCCTTTCAACAATGGAGACCTGACTATATCCATCAACGTGCTGTATAATTACCTGGAGGCTAATGTCAAGGTTAGAACATGCATGTTTAACATCAGCAAGTCACAGTGATTGTCCTCAGGTTCCAAAAAGCAGCACTACAGGGGAAATGCAGGGCGCTGCTGTTAGACCTCCCCTTCGTGGCCCCTTCTCAGCCTCCTTCCTGGGCGGGGGGGCACTATGGAAGCACAGGGACTGAAGAAGGCTCTGCCGGGAGCTCCAGAGGGTTGGGGGAGGCTCAGCAGCTGGCTGATGTGTGAGCTGTAGATCCCTGGACTGGGGCATAGCAAAACCAGGGGAACCTTTAAAGGTGAACTGCAGCTCCCCTCAGTGAGTAGCGTGGGGCAGCCTTTGTCTGAACCCAGAGATCTAACACGGTCCTGAGCCTGCAGGCGCAGTGTGCTGGGTTGGCAGCCAGCCGTGTGCGAGTCCAGCGAGGGGCCCTAGGCGGGTGGAAGACGGACATTTAGCAAATCCGCTGAGGCAGAAGCAGGGTGGGTGTAGGTTGTCCAGCCCTCTTGCTTTTCAGAGTTCTCATTTGAAACATGAGAACCTCCAGCTGGAAGGCAAAACCCCCGCCAGCAATGAAACCACAGCTCCCAGACCAGGGAAGGAGCACGCACCTTGCTCCAGGCCTTATGAAGGTGGCAAAACCTTCATTCAATTCAGCTGGGATGGAGAGAGGCCTGATCCAGAAGCCAGGCTCATCTGCCACTCTGGGGGCTGTCTTTGTGCTGGGGAAGGGGTGAAATCCCCAGTGAACATGGTCAAAGGAGTGACGGGCTCCATGCTGCTCTTCCCACTCTCACCCCATGGTGATGCTGAGCTGCTCATGAGCAACTGACTCCAAGGACTCGCTCCTTGCATGGGGAGGGCATAGCAAAGCTAACTTGACATGTGACGCTTCCTGCTGCTGTCTAGAACTTTTCAGAACTTTGCATTGAGTCGGCCTCTTGTCTAGGTTCCATGGGATGATCTCCGCTATCTCTTTGGTGAAATTATGTATGGGGGACACATCACAGACGACTGGGATCGCAGGCTGTGTAGAACTTACCTGGGCGAATACATCCGGGTGGAGATGCTGGAGGGAGAAATGACCTTGGCTCCAGGGTTTTTAGTTCCACCCAACTCAGATTACAAGGTGAGGAAAGGCTCTTCTCGTCTATGGTGGGAGAGCTCCACAGTTCTCTGCAGCTGTCAAATGGCTGTGGCTCTCCTGGGGATGTATGTGTGATAAGAGCAGCACCTTACAAAACCTGGAAAGAACCCCACCACGATGACACTGGGCAAAGTCCATGGAAACCTGGAGAAAAACAGTAGAGTGATTCCCAGGGGGAGAGGGGCAGGACAAGGACAAGCAGTTCAGTAATAAACCAGGACAAAGCCGAGGAAGGACGTGCATCAAATCGTCTTGGTGAGGGAGGGCAGTAGGTCTATGGCTCTCTCACTAGGAAAGTGTAAGATGGTTTAGGTGTTTTTCTAGGCCGGAGTACCGAAGAATCCTATTCCCTAAGAACATAAGACTGGCCATACTGGGTCAGACCAAAGGTCCATCCGGACCAGTATCCTGTCTACCCACAGTGGCCAATGCCAGGTGCCCCGGAGTGAGTGAACCTAACAGGTGATGATCAAGTGATCTCTCTCCTACCATCCATCACCCCCCTCTGACAAACAGAGGCTAGGGACACCATTCCTTACCCAGCCTGTCTAATAGCCATTAATGGACTTAACCTCCATGAATTTATCCACTTCTCTTTTAAACCCTGTTATAAAAGAGACCTATTCCATGATGGAGTAGGCCGGATGAGCCCAAAGATCTTAAAAGCCTTGTCTCGGAATATGGATCTAGTCACTCGGTGTGTGCTCCCTGTCCTGTTTTTTCAGGGTTATCATGAATACATTGATGAGAACCTCCCCCCAGAGAGCCCGTACCTTTACGGGCTCCATCCCAATGCTGAAATTGGCTTCCTCACTGTCACTTCTGAAAAGCTTTTCCGTACAGTTCTGGAAATGCAGCCCAAGGAGTCTGATGCTGGAGGAGGGACAGGTGTGTCCCGCGAGGAAAAGGTAGGAAACATTTCTGTCCTTTGGTACCAACCAGGAATTAATCTGCTACAGCAACTGGTTTGTTCTTGAAGAAACAAACACACCAAACAAGAGGAGGTTCCGTGTTGTAATAGCTCCATCTCCTGCCAGTGAAAGAACCTCACACAGTCTCTTAAGCACACTTGTGCCCCACTGCTCCTGACCAAGCTCTCCTTCCCAGCGCTACCACAGACTAACACAGGCACTGAACAGGGACACTCCTGATTAGGGCTTTAGCAGGTTGCAGTCTCCTGCATTATTCAAGGCGCAGGAGAGCGGGGAAATGGTTAATCTCTCTGGCTTCCCTTTCTCAAAGCTACATCTCCTCCTGCAGCTGCACTGTCTGGTAGTCACCTCCCAGCGCCTCAAGTCCTGCACCCAGCTTTGCATGAGCCCTAAGGCACCTGGAAGCTGCTCATCCCCACAGCCAGGGGGTAAAGAGACAGTGAGACCAAAGCCCATTATCCACCCTGCCACTTGGGCATATCAAGTGGGGTCCTGCAGGGGACAGAGCTGGGTCTGGTTTTGTTCAATGTCTTCATCAATGATTTAGATAATGGCATAGAGCAGGGGTCTCGAACGCAGCCCGCAAAGACCCCCCACCCCCAGAGTTATATTCTGCAGCCACCAAGCTACCCTCACTGGCCATCCCCTTTCCCCACAGTGCACTGCAGCCCCACTCCTCTGCCTACCTCCAGGTGCTACCTGCTGTCCAACAGCTGTTTGGGGGCACTTAGCACTTTCCAGGAGGACGTGGGGGGAACAGCAGGGAGCTGCGTGCTCAGGGGAGGAGGTGGAGAAGGGGGCGGGGATTTGAGGAAGGGGTTGGAGTAGAGGCAGGGAGGGGACGGGGTTGGGGTGGGGACTTTGGGGAAGGGGTTGGAATGGGGGCAGGGCAGGGGTGGGAAGAGGTGGGGGGAGGAGCGGAGTGGGGAGGGCAGGTCCAGAGGCAGAAGGGGAGCTTTTGTATCTTTGTATGGAAAGGTGTCAGTGATGCGGACGTCGGGCCAATGTCCTGGTCGTCGTGGTGATTTGCGATCCCTGGCATAGCGAGTACACTTACAAAGTTTGTGGACGATACACAGCTGGGAGGGGTTGCAAGTGCTTTGGAGGACAGAATTAAAATTCAAAATGATCTGCACTAACTGGAGAAATGGTCTGAAGTAAATAGGATGAAATTCAATCACGACAAATGCAAAGTACTCCACAGAGGGAGGAACAATCAGTTGCACACGTACAAAATGGGAAATGCCTGCGTAGGAAGGAGTACTATCGAAGGGGATCTGGGAGTCATAGATAGTGGATGGATCACAAGCTAAATATGAGTCAGTAGTGTAATACCATTGCAAAAAACCCCAAACATCCTTCTGGGATGTATTAGCAGGAGTGTTGTAAGCAAGACAAGTAGTAATTCTTACACTCCACTCTGTGCCGATTAGGCCTCAAGTGGAATATTGTGTCCAGTTCTGGGCACATGTCAAGAAAAATGTGGACAAATTGGACAAAGTCCAGAAAAGAGCAACAACAATGATTAAAGGGTTTAGACAGCATGACCTCTGAGGGACGAGTGAAAAAATTGGGTTTGTTTAGTCTGGAGAAGAGATGACCTAGGGGCTGGGGGTGGGGGCCTGATAACAGTTTTCAAATACATAAAAAGTTGTTACAAAGAGGAGAGAGAAAAATTGTTCTTAACCTCTCAGGCTAGGACAAGAAGCAATGGGCTTAAATTGTAGCAGAGAAGGTTTAGGTTGGACATTAGGAAAAACTTCCTGTCAGGGTGGTTAAACACTGGAATAAATTTCCCAGGAACATTGTGGATTCCATCTCTGGAGACTTTTAAGAGCAGGTTGGACAAACACCTGTCAGGGATGGGCTAGCTAATACTTAGTCCTGCCTGGAGTGCAGGGATGGGAGTGGAAGGCCTCTCAAGGTCCATAGCTCATATCCTTTGGCTGCCACTAACTAGGTATGTGGGGTGTACAAGGCATGGGGTCACAGAGCAGGCTGTATGCTGCTCAGGCAGTGGGTACTGCAGCCATTCCCCTGGCTGAGCTGAAAGGCGTCTTCTGTGGGTTCTTGCTGCACCACGCCACTAATCCTCAGATGCATGAGAGCAGCACCAGCTTCGCTACAGGAGCCACTTGATGGTTTTTCAGAGCCAGCCTGTGCAGGGTCAAGTCCCATCTTGCCCACTTTGCACTCTCTTGAGTCTAAGGCTCCAGTGGACGTGATGGGCTATTAAACGTTCGTGATCAATTCTTCCAGGAGCCTGAAAAGGGTAAATCAATGGAAGAATGTTTAACATACCATGTCATAGTGCTGTACATGGGATTTGATCCCTTGCTAAAGACGATGGATGGTCTTACCTATTACAGGTCAAGCTAGTCCTAGATGAGATCCTTGACAAGCTACCCGAGCCATTTAATATGCTGGAAATCATGGCTAAGGCAGCAGAGAAGACCCCGTATGTCGTGGTGGCCTTTCAGGAATGTGAACGAATGAACATCTTGACAAATGAAATGCGGCGCTCTTTGAAAGAGTTAAATTTGGGGCTGAAGGTGTGTGACAGTGACACTGTTTTACCCCAGCATAGTAACATTGCTGGGTTCTGTGTGTGTTGGGGTTTTTCAATATCCCAGCCTTTCCCAATGATGTTAGTGGAAGGAAATGTTCAATTCAGGTCTGGTACCAAGTAATGTGAGCTGCTGGATTGGAGGCTCTCTCTTCATCTGCCTCCCACTCCAATGTACATTCTGACTACAGGGTCCTTGTGAGGCAGCCAGCACTATTCTTTCTTTCCTTCATTTTGAAGCCCGCAGGTTTGGTGCAGCCTAAAAGCTAAGAGAGAGAGAGAGAGAGATTGTGTGTGTACATGCCCAAAGGTATGAACACCTCCACCGAGGGCTACTGACCTGGATTGCAGAGGCAGATGATGGGGCAGTTGCTTCTGCCAATATAGCCCTTCTTACATGTGGTTTTTCAGTCCTGATCTCAGGTCTCAAAGGGTAGGTCCCAGTTGCCTGAACTGCTGGCTTGTTTTGAAAAGGCTGCTGCGGCCCTGCCAACACTTCTCAGGGGGCAAAGTCTCAAACAGGAATTTGAACTCCCTTAGACTTGCTGTAGAGCCCCAGGTGTAAGGGACGGGGCCCTCTCTGTTGGAAGACACTAAAGACAGAGCCGGGGATGATGGGAAATGCCCTATTTGTCAAAAATAGGCACAGTTCCCTATCAATAAACCAACCTATAATGTTCACAACACCAGAACCAGTCGCCGAGCCCCTTGGGACTGACAGGGCCAGGGCTTTGCTCTCAAAGGGGGCTCCAACCCAACAGGCCAGTCCTTGTTTAACTAAACCATGGTTCTTTTCCTTTCAAAGGGTGAGCTGACAATCACAACTGACATGGAGGAATTGTCTAATGCTCTCTTCTATGATAATGTGCCTGAATCCTGGACAAACCGGGCCTACCCCTCCTTACTTGGCTTGGGAGCCTGGTATGCTGACCTACTGCTTCGGGTCCGGGTGAGTCCGCTCACCTCCAGCCTCTCTTCATGGTACTTTGTGTATGCTCCTTGTGGGCCAAAGATCTCTCTTCAACCTATTGCTCATGGAACAACCAGTGCTGTCTGGCCAGGGCTGGGCATGGGAAGGTGCTTTGAATTTCTTGCAAGGATCTAAATTTATGTACCAAAAGTAGCATCAGAGGTCACACACTTCTCAAAAGCTCAGAAAATCAAGCTTGCTTTTCAAGTACCTTGCGTGCAGAGATCACCATGGCTTGAAAGCACAGTGCTGAATTGATAAGAACTAAGTGCACGGAGGAGCCAGGGCTACATCTTCATTCAGTGCCTGGAATTCAGGGATTTTGAATAAGCAGAGAAGGTGGAGGGTGGTTCTTTTCTCTTATATACACAGTTGTCATTACAAACTGGGTTGGTGTCATAGGAGAACCAGTCAACGTCCGTAAAGGGCAGGTACCCTCATTATAAATTTGCCCTGATTCCAGAATTTAATGCCCAACCACTTAATGGAGCTCTGTCAGTGCAAACCCCAAAAGGTAGTTCATGAAAACTGCACTTTGCACCAACGAAGTTTTTGCTTACAAAGCCTTACATAAAACAGGCATGAGCTTTTCTGGTGCAAAGCACACCCTTCTTCACCTGCACGTGAGGTTTGTAGTGGTGCAGTGGCCGATGCACAGACCCACTGAAGACAAAGACTTAGTTTTTCCAAAGAGTCTCAGGGTGGTGCCCTTCCCCCTAGTGACTACCCTGCCCACCTGCAGCACCGCAGACCCAAGAGGGGCTCTGCTGAGATAGGGTTATTGTATGGAGACCTATGCCAGATATTTCTCTCTGTGCCACATGCAATTACTTTCACAACATGTCCCTCCTGAGATCACAATCTGCTGAAGACTGAGGGCTTAAATCCGAGGGGCTGTAAAGAGAGTTCTCCCCAAATGGATTACAGGGGTAAATGCAGGCACAAGTCCCATGTATCTCTCCACCCATCCAAGAGATGCCCCACAGCCTGCGTACTTGGCTTTAAACTGCTGCTGCTTTATTTTGCAGGAACTAGAAGCGTGGACAACTGACTTTGCACTTCCCACAACAGTGTGGCTGGCAGGCTTCTTTAATCCCCAGTCTTTTCTCACCGCTATCATGCAGTCTATGGCCAGAAAGAATGAATGGCCACTTGACAAGATGTGTCTTTCAGTGGAAGTAACCAAGAAAAACCGAGAGGATATGACAGCTCCACCCCGAGAAGGCTCCTATGTTCATGGGTTGTTCATGGAAGGTACAGGACCATCTCTTTGGGGCAGAGCCAAGTTCAATCCTGAACAATTAGCATTTGCCTTCCAGGACCATTTTTGAACATTGAATGTTCATCTCCAGCACCCTGCTACCATGTTCTGATTTTCTCCACGCCCATCCTACCATCCCCACCTTTGCTGTCCTGCCCTACAGTGAGCGATCCAGGCCCTTGCCCCTCACTCCTGAACTGGCTTGGTTTGAGGCAGCAGTTTCAGTCTGGGGAAGCAGTTTAATTGCCAAGCCCTGCTCTGTCCCTGTACTTTTCTGCTGCAACAATGATTCCACCCCACCTGTGATCTTTATTCAGAGCTTCCACTTCACCTGACCACGTGCTAGCTCAGTGCTGCAGCAAGACCTGATTTTTCCTGCAGCCTAACAGCCAGTGTGTCCCTGCTAAATTTGAAGGCACCTACAGCTATAGTTACCTCCTTCGTGCTTATGCCCTCATTACTGTACTAAGTAGCAATGAGTCTTCCCCAAGCAGTAGTTCAGGAATAACTGATGCTTGTCAGCACTGCAAGAGTGGAGTGTGAACAGGAGCCAGCTCATTTATTTTGCAATAAACAGAATCCATTAGTAGAGCAGCCAGGTTGAGTTTGGGTAGCAGCTGCCTTTATTGTGCATCACTGTCAGAAACATGCCAGTAGAGGGCAGCCCTCTTCTAACAGAGGAACAATGACCATTAGTGTGTATTTTAAGAGAGCAACAAGTGAACCTGCAAGCAGAGACAGTTGATGTTACTTAGGTCACACACATAAATACAGATTTTTCCTTAAATAATGTAGCTATGACTGGACTCAGGAAGTCTAGGGGAGACTGGAACGTTCTCTCCCTTTAGTTTGAGGTCCCTTACAGCTAATCAACACAGAGAGAGGAGACCCTGGTGGGATCACTGGATGGTCAAGCTTAAGACCATGCCCAGCAGACTATAAGGGAGAGTTTCCATATTTCTCATTCTTCCCTAGTGTGCAGTTCCTCCCTGCCATGGATGCTGGAGAACTGACCCCTGTGGTGAGAGATCTTATCCCTAGTAATATTGTTCATCACTCTGAAATGTCAGTTATGTGCCAGGGCTGATTAAGCCCAGGCTACTTCAGTACAGCCCTTTGGTCCTCCAGCTGCTCCTTAGCCATGCTTCTAGGACAACTCTCCCCCACCCCACAGCAGATACAGCAAATAGACCCCATGGCAGCTGGCATACTGAGTGAGCCATAACATTGCAGGTGCTCGGTGGGACATTCCTAGCGGTGTCATCACAGACGCTCGGCTGAAGGAGTTAACGCCCTCGATGCCAGTCATCTTCATCAGAGCCATCCCCGTGGACCGGATGGACACCAAGAACGTCTACGAGTGCCCTGTCTACAAGACTCGCATGCGAGGCCCCACCTACGTCTGGACCTTCAATCTGAAGACAAAAGAGAAGCCAGCTAAGTGGATTCTTGCTGCTGTTGCTTTGCTCTTACAGGTTTAAACTTTTACTGCCTGAGCAAAGCACTTACCCAGCAACACTCATCCATTAGTCAGACACTCTACCCATCTTTTTGTCTGCCCCAAAGGATTGTAACCAAGTGACAATAAACATGAAAGGATGGTGTTAGTGGAGAAAACAATTGGCCCCCTGTGGATTGGTGTCACAATACACATCCAAGCTGTGCCAGTGTTGGGTACTCCACAAGGCAGGCTACAGCAAAGCACTAAGGGCATGTCTAGGTGCCAAAAACTGCCTTTTGGCAACAAAACAGTGAGAGCATACCCACTTTTGTCACAAAAAACAGCCAGTTTTGGTGACCAAAAACACTTCCACCTCTACAAGATCCTTTAGTCTATTCCCCTCCCTTTATTGTCTGTGTAGACAGTGCTGATTGTTTTGTCTGCCAGTGGCCCACAATGCCTGTCCTGAGTGTTCTGCTCAGTGTTTTGAGCTCTGCTGCCCTGCAGGCATGCACCCCTCCTAGGGAGACCAGATGTGAATAATCCGGACAGGGGGTGGAGGGTAATAGGAGCCTATATAAGAAAAAGCCTCCAAATATCAGGATTATCCCTATAAAATCAGGACATCTGGTCACCCTAGCGCCCCGCCCTTCAAAGCTCCGGGAAGGATCTGTGTGCTGCTCCATTTGGGGAACAAAGAGCAAATCACTGGAATGCTCCTGTTCTGCCCAGCACTAGGAACACAGCAGCAGGCAGATGGCTGCTGCAGGAGGAGGAGGGGGACAGACAGCTGTGCTGCTTTGCCATTCCTCAGCACAGAGAGCTCACAGAGCTGCTCGTGGTGCAGCTCTCGGCAGTTGAGGGGGCTGTTGGAGACTAGGAGAGAATCCCAAGATGCACAGTGATCAGCTCTTCCCTTGGGATACAGCTCACAGTGCATTGCATTGCTCACCCTGTCGATGGCGGGGTCCCCATGGGGACATGAGCTGATTTTTGTTTCTCAGCATAAGTTTTGTCAACAAAACTTAGACAAGCCCTGAGTGCCAGCACTGAGGAGAATAAGGAAGCCAAAGTAAAGGCCTTGTCTAAGCTGCCACTTTCCAGCACTGAAACTTTCTCACTCCGGGGTGTGAAAAAACACAAAACCCTCAGCACTGCAAGTTTTGGCAGTGTAAACAGTGTCCCAGCACTGGGAGCTGCATTCCCAGCATGGGCAGCTGGGCCTCTCATGGAGGTGGTTTTTTTACAGTGCTCTCAGCACTGGTGCTGCGTCTACAGCAGGCCTGCACAACATGCGGCCCGGGGGCCACATGCGGCCTGCAGAGAGTGAGTAGGGGTGGGGCAAGCCAAGTGATGGGGTGGGGGGAAGCGGATGGGGGCAGGGCTTTTTGGCCCACAGCTGGGTTTTTTGCAGTAATATGGCCCTCGCTGCTTTCCAAGTTGTGCAGGCCTGGTCTACAGAGTGGCAGCCCTTTAATGTTAGTAATGAAGACAGATCCAAAGTTTGCATGTGGCCACCTGGATTCCTCAGAGCTCACAGCCTTTAAGCATCTGCTACGAAGCCTTCCAGCACCTGCACCACAGGGCTGCATACTGAATACACTGTGTCCATGCTCCTTGTTTACTACCCATTTTGCTAGCTGAGTGGGAAGTCAGTCAGGAAGCACGTCCTGTTTCTAGGGTGTGATATCTTTCTGCCTCTGGGCTCCCAGCAGTGCAGGTGTGTCAGACAAGGCCACACACTTCCAGCCGCCCTTTGAAATACAGCCAGGGTTGGTTTTTAGAGGAGACTCGTGAGAAATGAGTGAAAACTGGTGCTCTCCAAGGCACTAGGCGTGGCAAGCCGTTTGTGGACTCAGGCCGGTCACCAGTGGCTAGGAGGCCCCAATGGCTGGTACTGTCTGCAGGGACCATGAAAACTCACTCCCCTCTCACCCCCGAGGGGAACCATTGCAGGAGAAGCAGCAAGCTCCCATGGTGTGGCTGTTTGGAGCATAAAGGATTTTGGTTCGTCTTCACGCCACTGCATCCAGAACCAGGGAACCTCTGCTCAGCACTGAGGGTTGGGGCTGACCACCAAGCCGCCCTCTCCCTGTCGTATGGACCCCTGCTAGCAGCGCCCAACTACCTGAAGACAAAACGAGACAACCCCAGTGCTTTAGCAGCTTCTATTTTAAGTGCCAGCCCTGACTTTATCCATGAGAGGAGAGCCGTGAAGAAATGCACATGGCTGCTTGTGGTCCAGGGCTGACCTGGCCATTTAGGAGGCCTCAGTGGCGCTAGTTCTTCAATCCCTAGATAGGGAGGAAGTTTAGAACCAGTTACCCGGATGTGGCAGGTGGCTGGCACTTACCCACAGCAAGCAATCTGGGCTCCCAGACCCAGAGGGTTGAGGGAAGGTAAAGGACCAGAAAACACATACACGTGCTCCTGCATTAAGGCTCTTGGGAATGAAAACTGGTGAAAGCTAAAGTCTGAGTCAGCATTTTCACCGGGATTAACTGAGGTGAGGCCACTGCCATAGGAGACAAGCCAGCAAATGGCCTTGTGTCAGCCAACATTCATGTGATAAAGGCATTTCAGAGGAGACCTTATCCTTACAAAGCAAAAGCCAGGAGGTTATGCTGGCTTTAATCCCAGCTCAGGCCGGAGAGCATAGAGCAGCTGAGATTTTCCCACAATGTCTCCCATTGGCTGGCCAGGGTAAAATCCAGGGCGGAATCCTCATCGCAAGAGATTCAATCCATCAGTGCATGGGAATAACTTGGACTCCACCCTCCTCCTTCCTCAAAAGGATCCTTAGTTACTGCTAGACTACGACATGCACTGGAGACATAACCCACTCGCATGGAAAGAGCTTCACACTGCCCTGAAAACCTTCCCCATGCAAGGGAAGCCATGGGCTGATTCTTCCTCCTTATAAAGGACAGGGTTGCATTACTAATGCAATCAACTCAGTATCGTTTCCTAGAGCAAAACAATTTCAAACTTACCCAGAGGGGGATCCTTTCAAAAGAAGTTCTTAATCAGAGGCGTTACCAGCTTCACCCACCGCTTTACGTAGCGGGTTGGTTGTTCAAATGTAGACGACGACACGATGCCTGACTTGAGGTAAAGCTGCTCCTGCTCCTAAAAGACAAAATTCCAAAAGCCAGTTTCAGCATCACCCCCTCCTATCATGAACCACCCTCGCCAGATCTGGTGCACCTGCATCAGCTTTTGCCTGGCAGAGGGGCACGTCTCCCTTCTCTCACAGGGCTGAACACATCAGGGGCTAAGAACCCAGCCTGCCCCTCCTTGTGATGTGAGCTATAGACATGTACCCAGCCCCTGAGCTGTAAGCATGGGAAACGTCACATGGCACCTGCCCCTGAAGGGTGCCTGCTGCAGCAACGTTCGGGGGCTTGACAGCTGCATTCTGAGGAGCCACAGTCACATCTTATTTTGGAGGAACGTACCCAGAACCTGAATATTTGAACTCAAAGGGCCCCCGGTGGGTGGCTTTGCGGGATCAGGCCCCCCCAGCCATTCCTAATTACTTAACTAAACTACAGTTATAGGAATAACGTAAGTCAAACCCCTAGCTGTAATCGCCTGAAAAGGAAACCTGACTTTAATCTCAAGAGACTGGTTTGTAGAATTCACCCTAGACACAGCTCCAGTGTTGTGTTTTCAAATGAATATGCAGTCATGATTTCAATTAAATTACCAGAAATGCTTAAGTGCCTTTAAAGTATAAACAATACGACTGAAAGAGGAAGTGAACCATCTCTGTTACAATAGACATTTCACATAGCACATGAAAAGCGGTGGTTTGATCAAAGGCAGAAGTGGCTCGTTCTGCAAAACTAGCAAGGTTTCTGGTTTTACTCTACATGCAAACAAGAAGCAGACCTTTTATCAGATGTAGCAAAATACCTCAATTTCTACTCCACAGATTACAGAAATCTTTCCCTGTGAGGGAGCCCGTAAGCACACATCAGGAAAGGAATCACAAATTAGGGGAAATAAACACAAAGGGCTGAATGTAAAAGATTCTGGCAGTAATGAGCCTGCTCTTCAAAATGAAGTGTGTGGCAAATCCAACTATAAACCCTCTGTTAGAGGCAGGGCGTCAGTCACTTAACACCTATAGAGTAGCTTCAGTTCAGTTATTTGTACTGAGACTCAAAACTTGCAACTTTGGTTCACTGACTACGGCAGCCAGAAAGCCACGTGGGACTGCTCAGCATCTTCTCCAGCATTCCTTTTTGAAGTGGAAGTTAGACTCCAATATGGACTAACCCCTGTCCTTGTTTTGTTTGAAAAACATGGCCAGAGAGAAGTTGGTCTGAAAAGTGACAGCTGCATATGTTCTAGTTCATGCTCTCAATTATTACAACACAGGTGTAGAGTGGTTATTAAAATGAATCACCAAGTTCCTTCAGCCTGGAGGAATCTGCACTGGAAGCATCTCAAACGATACAATTTATAAGACTGCAGTAATGAAAGGACTGGGTAGTCACACTGAGTCACCGAGTTCCACAGCAGCCCCCATCCTACTGTACTCGAAGGTCAGTCGTTTGAGGAGTGTACAGTTTTCAGGCATTTGCATCACCAGCCCCTGTGCTAACAGGAGAATGTGTGTCTAATGTGTTATTTGACAACTCAGCAGCAAAGGAAACAAACTATAAGTGACAAAGGTTCCAAGTAAAACCAGAATGAAGCCTGCTGCTTTCCCCCCATTGCAGGGGTGTCAGAACAGGGAGTGAACCCATGTTGCAGTGGGAGTAAAAAAGGCAGACGAAGACTGGCAGAGCCACTTGGAGGGAAGAGAAGGGATTCAGAAACCTCATAAAAATCTGTAATACAATACTATGCAGTCCCAGAGGCTGTGCTTTTTCTGTTAGCCTTATGTATAGATAGGACTACAAGATCTTAGTTACTGTATGTGAGATGCATGATTTATCTCCCATAATGCAACTAAATGGGCCTCCCCACATCGCACCAGGGCAGATGATAGAAATGATTCACATTGGACAGGAGTTTCACAAATGAAGAACAGTACGGCCAGATCACAATACTTGTTTCTCTTAAAGCTTCACCTTGGAATTGGCAAAATCTCAGCTTTTGTTTAAAAAAATAAGTTTCTGCCCTCTTTGTTGTGAAGAAAAGCATGAAAATGTGAACCTTAAAGACTCAAAGAAGAGAAGGTGATTCGGGGGAGATTCAGACTTAGCTAAAACGCTTTGTTAGATCATTGCAGTCATTGTTCTCACTTTACACAAATCCTTTGTTACAAAAATATTTTCACTGATTTTTCTCATTACAGATAAAAACAAATACAGTGAAACATTCCTGTGACTCTTCCAGTAAGACACAGAGAACCCTGCTGGATTAGATAGGAGGCTGACTCACTGGGCCAAATTCAGCTCTTCGGGAAGAGATGCAATCCCCATTGATTTTTAAGGAGGCTGAGCCTTCTTCTGCTAGGCCTGAGTTTTATCCAATATGAGTTTTGCAAAGCTTCAAATGAAACATACACTGATCCAATTTGCTTCACTGCTGAACACTTTGGTATCACAGGAATTACTCAGGGTGATGCCAATTCCAAGACTAGATTGAAAAGCAGGACAGTTGCAGAAAACAATCTAAGAGAAGAGACAAGAAGATACCAAACAACCCAAGCTACCCACCCCTTTACAGCCATGATGCCAAGGAGAGACTATACACTCAGCTTGAACACTGGTCTTTAAATCACTGAAAGAGCATACGGTCAAGGTTAAAAACAGGACCATGCTTCTTCCTGAGAGGACAGAAATTCTCTTACTGTTAAGGAGAAGCTGAGTGCAGATCCCCTTCCCTTCTCCTGCCCCCAAATCCTGTGAAAAGGGAAGTCATCCAAGAGCAGCCAGGGTGGGATTTACATGGGGTTAGACACTTTTGGTTGCAAGTAGATTGATAAAAACAATTACGATCCAAAGCACTTTACAGGTGAGAGATCAGCAACTCAGTGAACCTGAATTCCACTTCCACAAGCTCAGCTGCCCAGACCATGGAGATAAGACATGAATATGCAGCATATATGAGAATAAGTAGTTTTACTCTGAATGGCCCATCTGTGTTTGGCTAGTCTCCAGGGCCAAGTTCAGCTGTCCATGCTCATCATGGCCTCTAATTCCCAGAAGTGGGCACCTGTAGCCCACAGCTCACCAACAGACACTTACCTGACAGTTCCTCGAGCTCTTCTACAATAGGGAAGGTTTGAAGTTAGAGTAGCTGAAGATTTTTAAAGCAATCATCTCACCAACACTCCCCCACCCTATGAAACCTCCTCACATTTCCCACCAACCTGATGGAGCTGCTGCTGCAGGTCACGATTTTCTGTCACTATTGCAACCTGAGCTTCCAGGTCCCGGTGAACCGACCTGTACCCAAAATTAGGAGAGCCAATCAGAGTCAGGCAGGGCAGACTGCTTCCTGCCAGGTACAGCCAGAGGCCTGCAGGAAAAGAGGGGGAAGGAAATATGGCAGACAAAGGAAGTGACCATGGTAGCCTCCAACTCTTGCTCTTATTTAATGTTTTTCACTTCTTTTAAACGCTTTATCAGATTTACAGGAATTGTAAGTGTCATGACACAAAGCAAGCTGTCAGGAAACAGATGCTTCTTTATCGATAACTCAGCATGCCTTTCAGAGCCCGGCCCAGTCCTCTGCTACACCTGGCTCTAGCTCTCTAACTTGCTACTCTGTGTGCCCTGGGGGACAAAGCAGCTTTGGCACCCTGGGGTGAATCATCAGTGACACTCCCAAGGGTAACCACTGTCATTTTTAAAGCCTAATAAACTGTACACTGCAGCTCTACCAGTGAAGACTCCAAACATGACCCCCAAATGGCTAGTACCCAGTAAAGAAAAGCCACACAGCAAATCCCTTGGAGAAATGTGTCTGCAGCATTTTCTTCAGTGACTGGAAAGAGCTCTTGATCCCCTGGGCCCTGGAGATCTGCACAGCAATGCTGACTCCGTTTCCATTCCCCCACCACCTCCCCCAAACACAGAGAGAGATTCTGGAAACATGGCTATTGTAATGCTCCCCTAGAGCAAGGGTGGGCAAACTACGGCCCGCGAGACCGTCCCATCCAGCCCCCTGGCTGGAGAGGTTGCCCCCAGTCCCTCCCCTGGAGCCGCTCCAGGGGCAGAGAGCTGCGCGCTCTCTCCCTGCCCTGGAGCCGCACTGCGCAAGCACTGCTGTAGGGCCAGGACTGCGTGCGCACCCCTCCCCCGGAGCCACACTGTGTGGACAGCGCTCGGGGGCCAGGGCTGCATGCTTCCCCTTCTCTCCCAGAGCTGCACTGAGCAGCTATGGTGGTGTGGATAAGGGAGGAGAATTGGGGTTGGGGTTCCAGGGTGGTGGTTGAGGGGGGGCTCTGGAGTGGGCAGTCAGGGAGCAGGGTGGGTTGGATAGGGGTTGGGGTTCCAGGGTGGTGGTTAGGGGGCGGGAGGGTGGAGAGGGGTCGGGGCAGTCAGGGGACAGGGAAACTGGGTAGGGGGTGGGGTCCTGGGGGTGGTTAGGAGTCTCTGGAAGGGGCAGTCAGGGGACAAGGTTGGAAAGTGGTGATTTGATCAAAGGCAGATAGGATGGGTCAGGGATTCAGAGGGGGCAGTCAGGGGGTGGGAAGGACCAGATTGGGGGCGGGGCCTTCCCTACTGGCCTTCCATATAATTTTGCAAACCAGATGTGGCCCTTGGGCCAAAAACTTTGCCCACCCCTGCCCTAGAGAGACCACATCTGCACAGCAACATGCAACCCCAAATCTGTCCATCTACAGAACAATCATCCTGAATGCTGCCCCTCCCACCTTCTAGCAGATCTGCCCTCTTGAAACACACATGCTGTGATATTCTGCGCTATGAGCTGTTCCTCTCTGCGTGAAGCCAAAGACCCACTCCACTGGCAGCAACAGGACTAAGCCATTCTGGACCTCACCCTGTTATTTTTACACTTCAGTTTCTCCTTACTATAGGTGGGAGTGAGCAGCTCCCTTTCCGTGTCTCTCAACTGCAGGCAGCTTGTGAGTGCAAGGGAAATTGGCTGAGTGCATCACTATCTAAATGTAACATTGTGCACTGTGGAAACCAGCTCACTGGTGTCAGCTGTTATGAAAGGGTTTGAACAACTTCCCTCCAATTTCTCCAAGTCTTTGTGTTGTTTTAAGTAACCAGCAGACACCCTAGCAAAGAATACCCTCATCTTTAGCAAGAGCACTTTTCCCTCTCAGACTTTTCCCTGCTTGTTGTGGCTGGTTGGGAAGTTCTGTAACTTTTTCATTTGAGTTCTCCACAAACTTTGAATGGAATCAGTGTATGTGCAGACAGCTTTGCCTTTTCTCTGCAGCTTATAATGGCTTTCAGACCTTCTTCACCAAGCAAGAAAAAAAACATACCATAGCGGGGGCACAAGCCCAACTTTCCCCCCCAGCAGGTTACCTCTAAAAAGGACTGAGAGCTGGTAAGTTATTACCCAGTCCCGAGGGCAGAGTCTGCAAGAGATGGCACCATGCAGACTCTGAACAATGGCACTGACTGGCTCTGGCCAGTGAATTCTTAGAAGATAGTTACCAATAGGGCAGGTACAAATAATCACACCCACTTGTTCCCTGGAACATCCCCAGGGGGTAAACTCAAACTGCTCCGATTTCTAGCACGGTGCAATCCAATTTCCTGGGACTCCCAGTCCCCAAACAAAGATCCTGGAGAGCTCCTCTTCATTCTTTCAACTCTAGTCACAAGAGAAAGCCACCCCCTGCCAGATGTAACCGGAATTAGGGTTTGGTGTCATGCAACCAGGGAGGTAGTTCACAAGCCCAGGACTGGTTCTCAGGCAGATGAAGGGTGGAAGAACCGCCCAGAGGTACTAGGGAGCTCCGGCTGAGGGAAGCCTGACAGGCCATTCGCTGGACAGAGGCTGATGTACAGGAGTTGCTTGCTCTCTGCTAAGCTGGGCACATGTGAGTCCTGGGCGTGTCCCTCACAACAAATGCATTTTCCCAGCCCACAAGTCACACACAGAACACAGTAGAGAAGCTATAGCTTAAAAACCACCTAGTCCCTGAATAGATGCAGGTTTCCTAATTCAGACCAAGAGCACTTCCAAGAATGCCTTGAGTAAGAGGCTGCCGATTCACCGCCTGTTACTGTAACATGCTCCCCACCCCCACAGCACCACAAAGCCAGCAGCCTCCCCCGTGCCACTTTCAGTTACACCTTCCAGTTCAAGAATAGCAGCCGCCCATACCACAGCCTGATGAGAGGCTGCTCCCCAAGCCCACCACACCCACTGGGCCCAATAGGAATTTCTGGACACTGTCCACACAGGGAACCCCTGAAACCCACAAAGAAACACATGAGCTGTGCAGAGATTCAGCACTTCCCACAATCACTTTTGATTTACTAGAGCAGATTCCCAGATAAGGCCAGTCTGGTAGCAGCAGATATGGCATCTAGAGCTGCGGCTGGGGCAAGAAATTGATGGCAGGAACCCACCTGCCAAGAAGGGGTAGTGACTAAGGGGAGAATATGGTCACCTCCCTCTCTCACGTAGCCAAGGGAGGGAACCCTGCAGCCCTTGTTGCGGCCTTGGCTTTGTGACTGTGCCAGGAGGAGTTTGCTCACACAGTGACTCACTTTTCCAGGAGGGGAAAGGCAGTTTCCCAATCCTTATTCGGTGGCAATAAAGCATCGTCATCTGGGTCCCAAAGGGCACCCACCTGGCACCCAATCTCCTGACACTGGAGCAAGACACAACAGCTCCTCATCTCACTAGATCAGGAACTGCCACCACTGCGAGTTTGCTGTCAAACACGGGCCATGGACATCTCCTTAGGTACAAAATGGACGTTTCCCAGGCACACTGGTGCTGCAACTGTGCAAGACTTAAGAGCACTTAGCCTTACTCGGGGCAATGTCAGTCACACCAGCAGTGGGAAAACTTGTGAGGTACTTTCTGTAGGGGCACGTGTTTAACGGGGGCTTGCACAACCAAACACGATAGCATAGGAGAGCCAGGTCCTATAAGAGATTAAAGGGTGCCTTGCTCTGAAGGCTGACGAAGTAAGATACAGAGCGGCTGCAGAGAAGCAGGACAAATTGGGGTTAATCCCACATCTGTTCCAAGACTCAAACTCTAAGCATGATTATTTCAAACACTGTCTCTGAGGTCCCTTCCTGCTTCCCCCCGTTTTTAGCCCAGTCTCAGTCCTGAGCCTCATTCTGCTGCCTAGGGCCACAGAAGAACAAGTCAGGTGAATCACACATCAGCCAAAGGGCAAACCATACCAGAAATGAGGACTGCTGACAGCCCCTCTAGCGCTCAGAAGGGAAAAGAAGATCTAAATGGCTGACACGCCACATTTCTTTGTATTTACATTTTCCCCAGCATTGATCCTGCTAAAGCTCAGGAGGCTCCTTTGCTCCTGCACATATGATAACATAACAAATCACGCTCTCAGCCTAGGGGCATGGAAAGGCTTTGGCGTCTCTCTAAAAGGATAAATCCCACATGGTAAAGAACTGCTCCCCAGGAACACTGGAGCAGCAATGCATGCATTCCTTCCTAACTCACTTTATGCCTGCCCAGGGGAATCCCACACCTGAGCATGTAATTCCTGGAAACCAAAACACACATCACTTCCCCGTCAAGCAGGCTCAGGTTCTTCTGAACCGGTGCATCTACTCTCAGATCATTTGCAAGCATTCTCCTGTACAGGTACTACAAGCAGCGCGAGCTGTGGCATAGGTATCGCATACACAGGTTAGAGGACATGCTGACAGAAACGTCTGCAGCTGTCTCCATTAATGCTCTCACCACTGGTAGCACAGATGTGGAAAACACACACAATTCTTAGTCAAGGGAAGGCCTTAGTCAGCAGCTTCCTCTCCCACCACCTTTGAACCCTCTTCCCAGCAGCCCTGCAGGAACCAGGGTAGTTAGAGGCATTTCCACAATCATTAAGAGCCAGCGTCTTCAGACAGGCAGACATTCTCCAAAAACTGCAGGGCATGGCCTTTGGGACCTGCTGTTACTGGCTCAAAGGACTAGCTGCATGGTTCCGCTATTCTAATTGGGTTTATGCTGCGGACAATGAGCAGGCCCCTCAGCAGAGTGCAAAGCTGACTCTGGAAACAAACATTAACACCAGACTAGATCTTCCATGCAATGACCCTGTAGTTGTCTCCAGGGGAAAGTGTCCCACCACATGACCTGGCAAAATTGCCAGCTTTGCTTGCGGAGGACGGGAACAGCAGCGGGTGCTGTGGCTTGGGGTTGATGGCCATCAGCAGAGTAAAACCAAGGCCTTGAATAGCAGGGATATCGAAGATTTCATGTATGACAGTGGCTTAATCTCTCTGGGCCTATATTCCCCATGTGCAAGATGGGTATACTACTTTTCTACATCACAGGGATGCTTCAAGGATAAGTCATGAATAGTTGTGAGGGGGTCAGATGCTATGGAACACAGCTGTATAACAATCTGGAGAGAGAAAAGCTGTTTTCAAAGAGGTGAGCTCAACTCCACACACAGCAGTCTTCTGTACGAAAGCACACAACAATTAAACAGACTTCCTACCAACACTCAGCTATGAAAACCACTCATGAATCACAAACAATTTACAACTACGTATCTACAACTCCTTGGAGAGCAGATGAGCATGGGTCTCACTGCTCTGGAAGACTACAGAGGAGCTAAAGAAATGGGGGGGAATTTATGCCCATCTGAGTAGTGTTGGACTTGGGGGAATTGGCCATGCCTGCAGCTACCAACTACTGCTCAGAAAGGTTCTGTGGCCACACAGGTTGGCATGTGACTCCTCGCAGGGACTCTGCACTCCAATCCCTTTCACATCCTTACAACGGGACTAATTACATCACTTCCTGTTCTGGAAATGGGTTAGATCAATGCAACAGGAAACTGAGAAACTATGAATCAGAACTGCTACCACTGTCATGAGTAGAACCAGATGCCTCTTCTCCCCCACCAAGTGTAAGTCTGAACCATCCTCCCTGCCCCCCACCCACGTCTGTGAGAAGTAAAGTAATTTTGTAATTTAATACAGTGCACAATTTCCCTGTACCATGATTCCTCGACTCTAAACTTCTCTGAAGAGGCCAGCTCAGGGGAGCGAGGAGCTTAGCTCATCCTTGACTTTCACCTTCTGCTTACTTAAGAACTGTTAAATAATAATTGCTTCTAGTCACTACTAACTTGGGACTGGACCTGAACCAGAATCATAGAGATGAGACACCAATTCCCATCCTCAGCCCCCTGAACCATCCAGATTTATGCCTGTTTTGGACCTAGTATGTTTGACAAGGACATATGGCTTAGAACTGGGCGAAGCACCCACCCAGCCCTCTCACTGGCCTGATGTTCTGTATCTATGCTAACCTTCAATCTCTCCACAGAAGGCCTCCGAAGGACAGGCTGTCTCACCTTTCGCATGGAAAGTCCATCCATTCCTCGAGTACTCCTGCAGCTGAACCCTGTCTTGCTGGCCAAAGCAGCACACCTCGCTGTAAAACTGATGCTCAATGTAAGCATAGGCAGCAGGAATGGCACCTGCCACCCCTTTGGCACCAAAGAACCCGTTCACCTCCGGTGAGGCCAGTAGAATCTGATACTCTGCTCTGGTGCCCAGAACGAGATCCATGTAGGCTTGCGTGAGGTTGAAGTAGCCAGTGGTAAGGTATATTCTGGCACCTTGCTCTGCCTCTGTCAGCAACGTCTCTGTGACTCTCTCATCGATTTGAATCCCAAAGGGTTTCATTTGAATTAGTGGATAAATCCAGGTGTCCGGTTCTGTTTTTTGGTCCCCTTCTGCATTAGGGTCTTGGTGGGGCAATAACGAATCTCCTTCTGATCTCCTTCTATGAAAAGTCTGCATGTGGAGTTCTTGTCGTGTCCTGGCAGCGTTGATCACTTCCATTACCCTCCGATTTGCCACTTCACAGTATGCCATCTTGTCTCCTGAGTGAAAACAAGGAATAGAAGATACAGAGCTGCGACACTCACCACCAGTGGCTCTTGAATGGGTCTCCATTAGTTCTTTGCAGCACATGATACTAAATCACTGTGTGATTTCATTATTAACCAATCAGGATGCTTTTACTATGTTATTAACCAATTGTAAATGATAAAACAACAATGCTTGGTTGGTCATTTTGCTGTGAGAATAATATATAGAATATTAAAACTAACTAGTTCCCTGGCATGCTGTTTCAATATGACTGCCCAGCTCTATGGTAAATGAAGCAATGAATTCACACTCCTGGGGCTTTTGGGTAATGTTGTTTTTTAGTTTGGCTCCTGAACAACTGAGGTCTGGGTAACACTGATATGGAGCTATGTAGTAGCCATTGCCTAGTAGGGAAACTACACATAGACAGGACCACAGTGGAAGCAACCCAAAGAGGCCACCGCCATGGAGACTGAATAATCTGCTGCCTCTCCAAGACAGAAATGTGGACGTTAGCACAGCTAAGGCAGCCGTGACAGAGAGAGTAGTCAGCCTTCATAGAGGGAAGGCTTGAACATGGGCAG
Organism: Dermatemys mawii; assembly: GCA_007922305.1. NCBI lineage: Eukaryota > Metazoa > Chordata > Testudines > Dermatemydidae > Dermatemys > Dermatemys mawii. The sequence goes on from ML677373.1 coordinate 24,663,843, forward strand.
CAGCAGAAGTGAAAAGGCTACGAGTAGGGCTGGGGCAGAATGGTTGTCCTTGAAAGCCAGGCACCAAAACTGTCCTCTGAAGAGGACTGGATTGTGCCAAAGGCAGCCTCTATTTACACAGTCTAGCCATATGCACAGGTGCTTCAGTGGGGGACCTTTTGGGGGAAGAAGAAAAAAAAAGCCCTCAGAAACCAAGTGCCACCGGAATTTCCAGACGGGGATTTTAGGCATATGCCAGAGGGAACTAAGAGCCACTCATTTACTTTTGTAAAAAAGTACTCTATCGCCTGCCCCATCTGGCCCCACAGGACAGTCCTCAATTGATGCCACCCTGTTCTGTTCAGGTTCTTACACTGCACCCCTCACTGTGGCATTTGAGTGCCTCGAAAGTGCTGTTTCCCCAAGAGTGCAGGATCCTGGCACACCTGATACACCACCCGCAACTTCATTGAGGAGCAGAACAATCCCTTCGGTATCCGACGGGGCCTTTTCTTGGGGACTGAAATTTGCTCCACTCAACTTTCTCTGTACGTTATAATAAAGGGATCTCCATCTCTTCTGCTGGGACTAGAACTGGGAAAACACACACGTGCAGCCTCAACAAGCCTACGGTGGATCAGTGAATCTCATCGCAATTTGAAATGTGGGTTAGTGAAAAGACACCTTTGTTCCACCTTCCTCTCCTGCTGAATCCCATTATCTAGAGCCAATGATTTGACTCGGCAAGTTTACCTGCCCTGTGAGGAAATGCACTGGACAGCACTGTCACCCATTACACACGCTCACACCCAGAGGCACAACCACATCTTGTCGTATGGACGGAGCCTGACTACAGTATTTCAGCACGACTCAATTCAAAGAGTCTCCCCTTGAGTTCACTCAGTTCCCTGCGTCTGATATTCCCATGTAGTGCCACAGAACAACATGCCCCTACACAGAAAGTAGTTCCTCCATATCCATGGGCTGGGGAAGAAACATTAAACAGCTCCAGACATGGAGCTCTCTCAAGGGGAGGGTGACCCTTAGGTCACTTTCAGGGACTCCTACTGCCCAGTTGAGGGACAGCAACAATAAGCACTAATAGATGGCCTATCAAGCCATTTTGGAAGATAAGAGGGAGCTACAAAGTAAGGAGATGTGCATCCTCCATTCCAGAGACACATTTCCTTTGGTAGGTTTGGCCCATCTCCTACGTCATAGTGGGCAGGATGAGCTGAAAGCACCCTTTGCTACCACCATTCTGGGAGCGACACACTACGTTTAATATAACCCTTTAGCACTAACTACCCACTGAAGAATGCTTAGGCTTCTCTCATGGGCTTAAAGATTAGTCCCAGACTCCTAGCAGAGACCAACCTATAAAGCAAGCTGAAGGAGGCTGGCAGGGTCCGGAACGTGTATACTTGCTCCTAACAACTAGAAAGGACTGAATCAAACTAGCTCAAGTACTAAAGTAATTTATACCCATTGGAAGCAAGTGTAAAAGAGCTGTGTCTAGGCAACTAGTCAGTGGCACCTTAGGCCTATGAATGATAAACACACAAAGGAGACTTACTGCAAAAGACTATTCATCTGATTAGACGCTGCAAACAAGTATTTGCATGCTAAATACAAGCTCCCAGCTAAAAACCTGAGAAGGGCTCGTTTCTTTATCAGGCATGTTTGCCTCCAGGATTATCCCACACAGAATCAGCCTGCCAGAGGGTTGTCATTGCTCACTGGATCCACCTACTTCTATTACATTTAGCTTTGGAAGCACCACATTGGAATATTACAGACATTTAAGACACCTACTGCCAGGAAGAAGCTTTGCTAGTTGGCAGTTCTTGAACTAGGCTTCTCCATGGAAGATAGCAACAGTTCTGTGTGCCTTGTACTTGAGACCGACTTATGTTTAGTACTGCTTCCATAAGACACAGGGGTCCAATGCCCTGGACAACGCACTATGCAATATGTATTTCTGCCCACAGCATAGGCTTTACCTACACACACACACACACCCTATTACCAGAGTACCAAATGCCATCTGAAATATTCTCCCCTCCTGTCTGCCCATTCTTCCACCACAGGGTCCCTGCCTCCTTCCAGTTGGGCACTTATCTGAAAGCCAAGAACACATTCGATCACAAAATACTATTCACTGAAAACAGACTGGAGTCTCACACACCCTCAAGATATTTAGAGGGAACTTTATTAATATAGCTAAAAGTCTTGGAAAGGATACAATCCCTCTTGCTTCAGGGCCTAAATCAATTACTAACTAGAGAGGTTAGGAAGAAATGCACCCTAAGGGCTGGTTATTCTTTAATTGACTTCTCCTTGCATCCTTGTTCTGGCTGCTGTCAGAGACAAGATACTGGGCTACACACACCTCTGGGCAGATCCAGTCTGGCAGTTCCTTGGTTTTGCAACAGGTGGGATGGAAGGGAATTCCCCACATCCAGCTGACCAACATTAAACCCTCAGTGATCCCTAAAGTATTTGGAGTCAGACCCACCCCGACCCATCCCTTCCTATTGTTACTCCCTCCTTCACCTGGACCAGACCACCTCATATTACAGGTCAGACGACTTCATCATACCTTGGTAAGGATGCACCATCCCTGCCATCATCTGGACTGTATCATCTGGCTGTAACTGCAGCGACACATCTCCAATTGCATCCACTAGTTCAGTGAAGAAATCTGCGATCTCGCGAGAGTCTTGTAGGAACACATAGCGGTCCTGCCGATTGGTGAAGTACGAGTCACTCAAGTTTGCACTGGCGGAAGAGAGGAGGGTAAGAATGCCAAGCTAAAGAGTACAACTACATGATTCTCATCACATATCTCATTGCACAGGCCTAGATACAGCTGCAGAATTACAATACAAAATGCCCTGATTCACTTCTAAAGAACATTCCCCAGCAAGAGTGATCTTTATTTTTTGTATTATCCTAGCACCTAGAAGCCCTTCATTGATGTGGACACCATTGTGCTAAGCGGTGTACAAACACAGAACAAGCTTACAATGCAGCTCCCTAACTCTGTGCAGCTAATACGGAAGAGAGCCACAAAAGCAAGATGCAAAGAGGTTTCCCTCTGAATCCCGTGACAGTTTCAACACCATAGCGCTTACTAAGGTATAAGCAGGTTCCAAAGGACAAGAATGCTCTCAGAATGTATCTCGAGACAGTAATATGCATTCTTCACTTTAACAGTGCTGCTTCTTTACCACATCCCTGGCTGGACCTCTCTCTGTAACTCTAGTCGGGATGACAGGAAGTCCATTCCCCTTCTCCCAAATGCGGCACAGAATACTCATAAAGGATGGAGAGAGGCAGGACTCACCCACTCAGGATCACGTTATCATCAAAGAGGTAAACCTTGATGTGCTGCAGCCCGATGGTCTCATTGAAACGCTCAGGGATTAAGCGTTTGAGAAGCCCACGCAGATTTGGAGTGTGGAAGAGGGATACACGGACTTGCTCTGGAAACCTTCTCAGCAGTGGAAGTAACATGGTTCGAGAGTTCTTCCTCCCTGGGAGACAGATGGGAATAGTTATACATGGAGCCACTTTTCTATCACACCACCAGATCTGCCAGCCAGGACTCCAACAAGATGGCAAAACAGATCCCTCTCCCCCAAAGCTGGAAGCTGCCTTCCCTAGGATCTCTTGCTTTATTTGCCTGACATTTTGAGAGGGTTTCTTGTTTTAAGGGAGGATTTATTTGCATTTTATATGAATGTTGTCATAATGTAACCAGCATTCCAAGGCCACTGGGGAGTGGGCTTTATGAAGTACCTAGCAAGATAGTCACATTCACACTTCTTCACCTGGCTGCATGTAACACTAACTGATCTGGAGTGAGGATTTACAACACCACAACTTCAGCCAACTCCAACCCTCCTTTACAAGGTGAAGGAGCACAAAAGATGGGGGTGGAGCAAATACCACTGACACAGGAAATGGAGTTGGTGAGGTTGCTTGGGTGTAACGGAGGGCAGGATTTGGCTCAGTTATTTTAATGTTCCCATAATTTATTTTCTGAAGTAATACTACCGTGTTGGAAAGTTACCTGAGAATACAAAGCTACTGTATTTGGATGACCTGTGGGTCATACAAAACAGAGCTGGTTTTAGAAGAGAGCAGATTTTAAACGTTTGGGCCTGATAAACTATTTTTTAGACCAAGGACCTCCAAGCTCATCCGATCAATCCAGTTTGCTTGCTGTAAACAAGCCTTTGAAGTGGACAGGAGGAGGGACACCCCATAATACCTACCTCGAGATCCCCTTGTGAAATCTAGGAGAATGGAAACTCTGAAGTCAGAGGGCCCACTTGCCTGCAGTGACCTCTCCAGTGTTTCTTCTATGCAATCCACCTGAGGGGAAAGAGTCACACTGCACGTTACCCAGAGTCAGTGAAACCCTACACTCTGGATTGTAGAACCCAGGGTGCCGGTTTCTGGGAAAGCCTGCATGCCTCTCTTGGAACCTTTTCCAGTGATCAATCTTTCTAATTTAGACCTAACCTCTTTGGAACAGTGACCGTGGCTCTTTTTTTTTAACATAGAGAGCACTAACAACGTCTGGGGCATCAAAAATAACGAGGGTATAGATTTTGTCTGCACACAAAGCCATGATTCAAGCCTCCGAACTCTAGTTATGCACAGCAGAAAGTCACCCAACCTCACTCCTAGATCAGATTTCCACTGCCACCCAAAAGGGGAGGGAGCAGTTCCCATGAGCTGCAGAGCCTATCTTGCTCCTATTATGAGCAGATTAAAGTCCTGTGTACAAGTCTTAAATCAGTTACAGAGGCGGCCAAATAAATCAGTATCCAAGATAATCTACCCACCTGCTGGACTTGTCCTCCTAGTGGAATTTGTATTTCAAGCTACAGAATAATTTCAGGGCTTGAGATTTCTGCTCAAAGCTCTTTGTAGAGAAAAGCCTTGTTTCCAGTGGGGAAAGGAAGAGAGCAGAGAATGTAAAGCAAAATGAGGCAAAACAGTGACCTCCCTCTCCTTACGACAGGCTGACAAGACATTATATGCACAGTCACACACTGCACCTGCATGCAGCACACAGGGGACATGATACAGACTACCACATTAGCACCACTAAAACTACTTCCACTCTTTTGAAGAGAAGTGCTAGTGTGTGGGTACCAGCAACCGCACAGTAGGAGAATATCTGCAGAAACTGTGCCAATAACTGTTAACCCCATTACCCATCCAGATTCATGGCATGTGTGACAGTTCCTTAGATCAGTAATAGGTTTACACCACACATTCCCTGAGCCTGTTCAAGGACCTCTTCTGCATGCCAAGCCCCATGTGCAGTCTGGAGTCATGTTGAGAGGATGGAAGCATACGGAAAGTCTGAGTCCAGGTGCTCAGATGGACACCCCACTCCAGCTAAAGCAAAGGTCAATGCCCAGGGCAGCTACCCAAGTAGGTATTTTTTCAAGCCTCCATCCATACTTACCAGCTCCTGTTCTAGAAGTCCTGTTCCGAGGTACAACGAAGCCACCACCACTCGCTGCTTGGCTGCCTTTATCTGTTCCTGAGGACAGTGGAAGAGGAAAACAAGGGCACGTTTACCGGCTGAGCTGTGATTTCATGAACACTCTTGGTTCCGCAGAGAACACCAGATCCTTTCGCAGCCCTGGCAGCTACAGAATAAAGCCACAGACAAGCAGCCAAGGTCCCTCATGGGACACATTTAACTTCAACCAGGTTAGAAGGGTTTGCCTTTCCCTCCTTCAGTGTTACTCAAGCATTGACTTTTATTCTCCAATTCATAAAGGCACCAAGTGGTAAGTGTCAAAGCAAGAATGTGTGAAGCATAGGCTCTTCCACCTGCAAACCTCAATCCCAAACTACCTCACTCAGGTGAAAGTCTGAGAAGGTCATCACAGGCTATGCCAGATGAACAGGAACATCCTAGCAAGGATATTATACACCACCTGCCCACAGACATCCATCTAGGACAGAAGTTCTCAAACTGTGGGTCAGGATCCATTCAAACGGGGTCCCCGGGGCTGGCGTTAGACTTCCTGGAGCCCAAGCCAAAGCCCGAGCCCCCACTCCCTGAAACTGAAGCCCATGAGCTCCTTTGGTTTCAGCCCTAGGTGATGGGCAAGGGGCCTGTAGCCTGAGTCCTAAGACTGAAGCCCCTGGACTTCAGCTTTGGTACCCGCTGCTCCCAGGGCAGCAGGGTCAGGATGGCCTCAGGGTTCAGTCTCCTCTTCTGGAGTCGTGTAGTAATTTTTGTCAGAAAGGAGTTGCATTGCAATGAAGTTTGAGAACCCCTGATCTAGGGACTCTTCAGGAAAGCCCCTGCTCAGTGCAGTGAGGAAATGCAAGGAGAAAGGCAGATCATGGACGGCCAGCATGCAAAATACATAGGGGCTTTATAGAGCAATTCCAGCACCTATCTACATTCACATCCAGAAATAAGTAGAAACTCAGTGTAGCCTGTGAAAAAGTGAGCAGCTTGTTCCCTGTAGCTATCACCACTAAGGACAGAGCCACATTCTGCACCACCTGAAACTTCGGAGAGTTTTTCCTTCTGGGATCATTTTTACTCCCTTGTTTCCTATCCTAATGCTTTGTTTCCGGCCAAGAGGGCTATCACAGGGGGGTGGGGGAGTCCCGTTCCCACACCCCCCACTTCCTGGGATTCACAGTGATTCTTAGCCAGCCAGGAGATCAGAAGGTTTATTTGAGATGCCAGGCACACAATCCAACTTAGAGCTGTCAGTACAAACAGGCCCCCTTGGCCCGGCCCTTCTGGGGGGGCAGGGAGATGAGACCCCGAATCCAGGCTCCCCACCTGCTTCCTTAGCCAGTGTCTAACCCCTTTTCAAAAAACTCCCACGTCTGCCTCCCCTTTGTTCCCTTGCCAGCCCCAAGGTGGCAACTCCCCTCCATCTCAGGTTACAGCTCCAGGTTTCCAGGTCCAAGCAGTTTAGCCTGAGGAGTCATGTCCACCCTTCTCCCTACTTGTCACAAGGGCAAACTTCATGCCTTCCCCAGGATTCAGTGATGTTACACTCCTTGGCCAGGACCAGCCAGTTCATCTTGATACTCCTGTCTCCTCCCTTTCAAGGGCTCAAGTTTCCATCCTGCCCAGCGACAGAGCCTCCATGCCTCTGGACATTAGAGTTTCTAATCTGCAGGGGAGTGCTTCTCCCTCCCGTCCCAGACCCAGCTTTGGCCAGGCCCTGCCCCCACTTGACTGCTTCCTTCAATGCCCCGCCCTACCCCTGCATCTTCCCACTCCACCTCTTCCCACCCAGTTCTGCCCCTCTCCTGAGCATGCTCTGCCCAGGTTCCCCAATCCCCCTTAGCACCTCCTGATGCCAGGAAAACAGCTGATCTGTGGGAAGCACTGGGAGGGGGACATGCTGATCCATGAGGCTGCAGGTGGGCGGGAGGTGCTGGGGGGAACGAGAGGCGTTGATAGGGGGGCTCCTGGTGAGTGCTGAGCAACCACTGTTTTTTTTCCCCATGGATGCTCCAGCCCCAGAGCACCAAAGGAGTCACAGCCTATATCTCTGGATGCTTTCACCTTCCCCACTAGTCCCACACAGAGGTTAAGTGTGGCCTTTGCCAGTAGCCTCTCTCCTCCAGCACTGACTTTACAAAGGAAGGCCTGTCTGTGGAAGTTCCTGGAGGTCCTACTGACTCATTCATTGGTACCTCTGGTCTGGCCAATCCTGTTCCCAATAGACATAAGGCAATCTTAACACTGTCATTTTAAGGATAGGTCTTCACTACCCACCGGATCGGCTGGTAGCGATCGATCTTTTAGCGATCAATTTATCGCGTCTTAACGCGGCGCCCCCATCGACTCCGTAACTCCAGCTCGCCGCAAGGCACAAGCTGGAGTCGATGGGGGAGCACGCCGCCAACCGCCGCTGCCATGAGGATGGCAGGTAAGTCGGCTGAAGGTACGCTGACTTCAGCTACGTTATTCACGTAGCTTAAGTTGCGTACCTTCAGCCAATCCCCACCACCGCCCCGGTGAAGACCAGCCCTAAGAACGCCAGAGCCCTACATTCAAACATTTCTGAAATGCAGGATTGCTCATTTTAACTGCAACAAGAGCCAAACAATCAAACTGAACGAGGAAATTCTCAGAGCAGCCCTTTTCCCTGTCTGAGGAGAGAAACATCATGGAACCTGCACACCAGCCACATTAATGACTGCCACCACTTCCCCACATGCATGCTGGAAACACACAACTCACCTTCATAAGCTCATAGAATTCAGTCGGGGATGAGAGCACCTGGATGTGAGAGCTGGAGACACCAAACTCTGGAACCAGGTTCCTGATCCACTGGAACCTGTGCGCCCCCTCAGGACAAATGCAGAACGATGGGGCTGTGACCTGAGGAACCACAGGAGTGAGCAATGGGGCCAGCAGCAGCCATGATGATCTGGCAAAGGAAAGACAGACTGAGGAATTCTATATGATGGAAATGCAGTTTCCTACAAACACCATCCGGGTTCATGAGCAAAGAGTGCTTCAGGTGAGGTATTTCCAGTAGAGATAGGGAAGCACTAGTGCTTTTATACATAGCACCGGTGAGACCTCATCTGGAAGACTGCATGCAGTTCTGGTCCCAGGGATTAATAATGATTCATTCAAACTGCAACAGGTGCAGAGAAGGACTACTAGAGTGATCCGAGGAATGGAAAACCTACCTTAGGAGAGAAGACTCAAAGAGCTTACTTAGCTTGTTTAGCCTAAACAAACAAAGGCTATGGGGAGATCTGACTGCTCTCTATAAATACATCAGGGAGGAAGATGAGTTACTCAAGTTAAACGCCAGTGTGGACACAAGAACAAATGGATAGAAACTGGCCATCAACAAGTTCAGGCTTGAAATTAGATGAAGGTTTCTAACCATCAGAGGAGTGAGCGCTGGAACAGCCTTCCAAGAGGAGCAGTACAGGCAAAAGATCTATCTGGTTCCAAGCTTGAAAATGTATGAAGAGGATGGTATGATAAGACTAGCTACAATAGCATATAGTCAATCTGCTATTGCTAGCAGAAAATATCCCCAAAGGCTGGTGAAGGGACACTAGATGGGGAGGACTCTGAGTTACTACAGAGAATTCTCTCTCAGGGGTACGGTTGGCTGGCCTTGCCCACATGCTCAGGGTTTAACTGATCGCCATATTTGGAGTCAGGAAGGAATTTCCTCTCGGATCAGATTGGCAGAGACCCTCAGGGGTTTTCACCTTCCATTGCAGGTTTAAACTAGTGTAAATGGTGGATTCTCTGTAACTTGAAGTCTTTAAATTATGATTTGAGGATTTCAGTAACTCAACTAAAGGCTAGTGTTCTATTACAGGAGAACAAATAAACAAGCCAGGCTCTTTGTTGGGGGCACAGCCTTCCCTATCCGGCCCTCCATACAGTTTCGGAACCCTGACGCGGCTCTCAAGCCAAAAGGTTTGCTCACCCCTGCGCTAGAGTAACAAATGATAACGCCTAGGATCCCCCATTCTAACACAGCTTTAAAGGCTGTCAACTCTGGGATAAATCACTCCTCAACACTGCCTTTACTACATAAACATCAGCTTCATTGTGGCCAAACGTTGTTTTCAATTCTGTTATAGCAGAGATGGGCAAACTACAGCCCGCGGGCCACATGTGGCACGCCGGCCATTTTTATCCGGCCTGCGAAGGGCTGGGGAGCAGGGCTAGTGGCCCGGCCCAGGGGCCGGTGAGCGCTGCGAGCTGCGGGCCTCTAGGCCCGCGGTCCCAGGCAGGGGGCTGAGCCGAGAGCCCTGAGGCCCCGCGCTCCCCGCCCCTGGGCTGAGCAGCGGGGAGCCGCGGGGCCCTGCACTCCCGGCCCCTGGGGGCCGGGCCGAGCAGTGGAGAGCCACGGCGCCCCGCACTCCTTGCCCCGGGTGTAGGGCTCAGCAGCGGGGAGCTGTGGGGTCGTTCCTGCCCAGGGGACAGCCGAGTGCTGGGGCCCGCCCGGCAAGCAAGAACTGGGGATGGGGGGTGGCTTAGATGGTGAGGTCCTGGGGATGGTGGTTAGGGTGGGAAGGTCTTGGGGGAGTGCAGTCAGGGAACAAAGAGCAGGGGGGCTTAGATAGGATGGGGTGCCGGGGGTGGTGGTTAGTGCGGCTGGGTGTTGGGAGAGGGCAGTCAGGGAAGAAAGAGCAGGGGGGCTTAAAGTGGGATCCCTGCAGGTGGTGGTTAGGATGGGTGGGTCTCAGGAGGGGGCATTAAGGGAACAAAAAGCAGGGGGGCTTAAATACAGGATGGAGCCCTGGGGGGTGGGTTGAGGGTTCTGAGGGGGGTAGTCAGGGGGCAGGAAGTGGGTGGGGGTCAGATAGGCTCTTTGGGGCATCACAGCTTTCCCTACTCGGCCCTCCGCACAATTTTGCACCCCCAACGTGGCCCTCGGGCCAAAAAGTTTGCCCACCTCTGTGTTATAGCCACTCTGCTTTGTGTTTCCACCCCCGCCCCACACACACGTCTTATAATCCAATCCAAGAGCTTTATAACAGCTTTCAGAACAGTGTGTGATCTTTAAGACACATTTTTAAAAAACCAAATACTTCAGGACTGATCCAGAACAAAATGTAGAACACACAAAACACCCAACACCAGTCCTAGCAAAGCCACTGAATGCATAATGCTGTAAGCCAGAAACACCACAATCCAGGAACTCCCCGCACTGAAAAACCCAGGGAAAGCTGCCAAGTGCTGAAGTATGCCTCAGATAAAATATAGGATCTGAAAACTGAATGGAAAGAAACTGCAGCTAACATCCAGCGTGACGCAGAGCAGAAGAGATTGGAAGGAGGAAGTCAAGGTTTCACTCACTGAAGCTGCAAAGTGTAACTGGAAAATGGAGTTGCAGGAAACATTTTTACAAAAAAAGAGTCTCCAAGAACACTTCAAAGTTCCTCCGCTTGAGAGCCATTTAGGAGAAGGCCCATTGCTCAGAGCTGTGGGTTTGTTTTTGGTTTTGGGGTACGGGGGGGAAGATAATTGGCATGGAGGTTAGTGAACTATCCTTCCCCCTTTTGAGACCTAGAGTGAAATTCTGAATGAACCACAGGCAGGTCACACACTGGCCCTTCATGGAAGTTTATCCATATCACCAAGCAACCACACAATTCAGCACAATTAGCAGTGGCATCCCAGGAGAGATCCAGGAATGGAAAAACAAGTCCCTGAACTTAATCTATGGAGCTGAGAGATGACTTCTCTAACCAAAACTATTAGTTCAAGGTACAGAAATAGGACATTTACACACAAGTAACCGTGCCTGCTCCTCCCAGGGCCAACATGCAACCCTGTAATTTTGATCTGCCCTGACACACACTGTCTTCTCATGCAAAAAAAATCCTCATGTATTACCAGAATTTTATGAGGAACTCTTCAATTTTACCACCATCCTAAGCCAAAATGACCACAGGTTCCAGGAAGATAAGATGATTTCACTTATTTACTTCATGATAAAACACTGAATCTTCACAAGGTTTGCAAAAGCCCTTACACAGAAGCCAGAGTTTGCAGCTGCATTTCCCAGAAAATCCAGCAGTTTGTCACTGGCTATTCATCGCAATGGAGTCAGCCTGTTCAAGAATTCCTAGCAGATCATGAGGACTGAACTTTAACTTAGCAACCATGAACTGCAGTAATTTGATCTTGAAGAGGAATGGAAACCTTCCCCAAAGAAAGACATTTTAAAGCACTTCCCTAGCCATTTCCAAAAGCAGCTACCTACGTGAAATGCATTTTTAAGGGTTGTTGGTTTTTTAAAGTTATTCACCTGTATCCTACAGGAGCTGGGCAGCACCGTGCAGGCACACAGAAGGTCTTTGCTTATTATGTCCTACAGTAGTGTTTCCCAAACTTACATTTGTGACATCTGTCTTACCAGCGTACCCCTTCTCCGGCGAAGACAATTTTTTGGGGGGAGCCACATTTTTATAAAACACTTCTATTTTATTTGTCATAATTATCACTAACATTCATATTTCCTTCATAATTTTCTTTTGTACGTTTCAAACTTCCTGTTTTTAGCCAGCGATCCATTGTAAATGGGTTTAACAAAAATAAAGAGAGAAATTTTGAATATTTGTAACCAGGGAATAGTCCTGCTATTGTGGGGAACTTTCCTGGCTTCTGCACTACCCCGGTGAAATGGGCTAGCTAGTGGAAGGATCTGAGTCCTCACTCGCACTTCCTTTACCTTTCCTTCCCTGCCCCTGACGACTCCCCTTGCACTTTCCTGTCTTGCAGAGTCCTTATAACCCCAACAAGTCTGGGCCCAGGATTCTTGGGGGGGCTTGACCCCCAACCTTGCTGCGGTCACCTAGATCAGGGGCAAGGGTGTCCCCAATCGGGGTACTCTCTCTGTACTGGATGGTTCCCTGACCCTCTGATCACTGCATACAATTTAAAGCAAATGCAAATTATTTAATCAAAAAATTAATTTAAAATGAATATGAAAAAATGGGAAAGGTTAAAGGAAACGCATCACCCTGCTCTGTGCCAGGGAACACCACAAACAGCATCTCTGCAATGTCAGGGCAATTCACAGTCTGTGCCTTGTAAGTCCCAGGCCCCTTCTCAGGCCCTGGCTGCGATGCAGGATGCTGTAGCTTGGACACTTCCTCTGGCGGTGGTCACACACACTCAGGCTCTGGACTGCTCCAGCTCCAGCTCCACCCTCTGTCTCAGCTCCACTCTGCCTCAGCACAGCTGCTGCTGCTGCTGCTCTGCCTCCAGCCCTAGAGATGCTGCCCTGGCCCCTCTGGCTGTTACAGCTCTGCTCCCAGCACAGGTCTGCTCTGCAAGCTGCTTCTGTTTTTCTGCTCCCAGCACTGACCTGCTTCATGGGCTGCTTTCCTGGCTGCTGCAACTCTGCTCCCAGCACAGAGTCTGTCTCTCTCTAGGGCTGTGCTCTGGCTTTGGGGCTGCAACTCTGCTCCCAGCACAGGGTCGGTTTCTCTGGACCCCTCTGCATCTGGCACAGCTCTGATCCCCAGTTCAGCTTGGGCCCCTGCTCTCTCCTTAGCTCGGCCCCACTCCATCTGATCCCGGCAATCCCAGCTCACACAGAGAACGGGACCCACCCTGTCCTCCTGACTCCTTGATTAGGCTACCTGCCCTGTCAGTCAGGCTGACCTGGAGTACTGGCCTCTCCCCATTCCCCCAGGGAACTGTCAGTCTCAGGGTCTTGATTTCCCATGGACCCTTCCCCTTTTGGTACTGGGAGCTAGCAACGAAAACACCCTCACTGAATGTTATGAAGGGGATAACAGTCTCCTTACATATTAATACACACCAAGGATGTACTTGCTATGATCTTTAGATTACTACGAGTAGTTATTCACTTTTATCTGTCAATACGACTTCTGCGCATGTCACAAAGGCAAGTGTATTGCCCGAACCGCGGTAACGCACATGCATGGTTTGCATCAGCTCTGCTAGTAGATGTTACTAAACGTGTTATCATATTAGTTACAACGTAAACCTGTGTGTATTTCTATTGTACAAGTGTACACCATTCTTATATATTAAATTTTAGTGAATTGTTTTCTGTGCTAAAAAAACCTATGATAAAGTAAAATAAAAAATTCTGCCGCGTACCCCTTGAAACCCTTTCGCATACCACCAGGGGTTCATGTACCCCACTTTGGGAAACACTGTCCTGCAGAGTGACCTACACAGATATAAGCTGAGCAGAGACGCATTGTGATGGCAACAGACCTCTCACTAAAAACAAAGAAATCCTTGTGGCACCTTAGAGACTAACAAATGTATTTGGGCATCAGCTTTCGTGGTCTAAAACCCACTTCATCAGATGCATAGAATGAAACATACAGTAGCAGATATATATACACAGTAGGTGAAAAGATGGGAGTTGCCTTTCTGAGGGAGGGGAGGGGGGGACAGTGCTAACCAGACAGTTCAATTAAAGTGGAAGTAGGCTATTCTCAACAGTAGAGAACCAAAGGAAGAAACAATCACTTCTGTAGTGGTAATGAGGGTGGCTCATTTCAAACAGTTGACAAGAAGGTGTGAGTAACACTAAGGGGAAATTAATATGGGGAAATTAGTTTTTGCAAACTGGACATCTGAATAAAGAGTGGGAGTGGATGGGTCATTACAAAAACTAATCTCACACCTTTTTCCGTGACATCACCGACTTCCTGAGAAAACTACAATGCATTGGTGATCTTCCAGAAAACACCATCCTAGCCACCATGGATGTAGATGCTCTCTACACAAACATCCCACACAGAGATGGAATACAAGCTGTCAGGAATAGTATCCCTGACGATGACAGCACAAGTGGTTGCTGAGCTCTGTGACTTTATCCTCACACACAATTATTTCAAATTTGGTGACAATATATACCTCCAGACCAGTGGCACCGCTATGGGCACCCGCATGGCCTCACAGTATGCCAACATCTTTATGGCTGACCTGGAACAACACTTCCTCAACTCTCGTTCACTCACGCCCCTTCTCTATCTACGCTACATTCATGACATCTTCATCATCTGGACCCATGGGAAAGAAACTCTGGAAAAATTTCACCATGATTTCAACAGCCTCCACCCCACCATCCACCTCAGCCTGGACCAGTCTACATGAGAGGTCCACTTCCTATACACCACGGTGCAAATTAACGACAGCCATATCAATACCACCCTATACCGAAAACCTACCGACAGCTACTCCTACCTTCATGCCACCAGCTTCCATCCTGGACACACCACACGATCCATTGTCTACAGCCAAGCACTGAGGTACAATCGTATTTGCTCCAACCCCTCAGACAGAGACCAACACCTCTCTCACTGTTCACACCTCCAGTTCAGCTGCTAGAGGAATACCTCACCCTCCCTGATTAGAGATAACAGCTGGTTCAGCCTCATTGGACCCACCCTGTTATCTTTAACCTGGTTCTTGCCTACCTATTTATACCTGCCCCTGGATTCTTCCACTGCATGCATCGGACGAAGTGGGTATTAGCCCACAAAAGCTTATGCTCTAATACTTTAGTTAGTCTTTAAGGTGCCACAGGACTCCTTGTCACTTCTGAAAATATACTGTTTCTTTACGCAGAGCTTTAGGGGGGTCAATGGCTGAGTCTGAAAATTGATTTTGTAGCTGAAACTCTGCTGCAGCCAACAAGCAGAGAAGCTTGAGAGCAACTTCTTTGAACTGCCAAGACCAAGCAGCAGTGCAATGCTAAACATATGGCCTGTTCTTTTCTTCCCAGACTCTTGCTTTCTCTGTTTTTAAGTCCATCGAGGAGAGGAACAAGCCACACTCTCACTGGAGTCTGTCTATAAGGTCATTTCAGCACTCACAGGTCAGGCTGCTACTCACCTCCCACCCACTAGAAAGTATCAGTAAAAGAAGATGCCAGGGGACCAGAGAGGGTAAAGCAGCTCACAGGCTGTAAAATGAAAAGAGTCATGTGTGCTTCGGCTCACACTGTAAAAGTTGTCCTATTAGAAAATGAAACACCACCATCACAATTTTATTAAGTGAAATCAAAGTTTCAATGATTCACAGGATAAGAAAGACGCCCCTCCCCAAACATAACTTATTATATTAAAAATACCAGGAATGAAGTAGACTAAATATAAGACAGAGCTCTGCACCCTTTTGCCCAGGAGACAACATGGGCAGCTAATACTGGAATTGATTTGCAAACCAGATTTAATGCATCCAACCACTTTTTCAGCAATTGGTTCTTCATGGAAATTGGCAAGAGAAATTGTGGCTTGGTTGCTACTTAATAAATCTAATAAAGTTTTAAGTATCACGAGATGACAAACGAGTTCCTTATCCAAAAGCTGCCCCCATCTCTCCGCCCCTCGGCCAAGAGGTGAGAGCAGCTTTTGAACAAGGAACTCATTGTTCGCCACTTCTTGATAATAAATCTTTAAGTTTTACTGTACCCATGTGAATTGGTGAGAACAGAACAGTCAGAACGTCCATGGAGACAAGGTCAAGTAGTTATGAGAATGTAACAAACTTCCTGTAATACAAGAAGCAGATGGTCTTTCCCAAATAACGCAAGACTCACAACTATCCAAGACAATTTAAAGACCTTAAAATTATTGTACATTGCAAGCAGGCGTCATCATTCAGCATCTTCTAAAAAGAGCCCCTATGGATTTAGTAGCAGTTATTACTAGTGTTGGCACTCAGCCTCCAACTGAATCGTACAGGTACCTAACAGAAATACACTGGTGGAAAAGTAGCCAACTCACCAGTCAGTACAAAATATGACACCACACCTTAGAAAGGAAGCAGCAGTCTTCAACAAGGTTCATCCTATCTGATGCCTCCATTTAGTGGATGGATGATAGAAATGTAGCCTTCTGTCATGTATCTCCCAAGGATGCCCACACATCTTGTGTAAGTGGCCAGCTGGCAAGTATTACTGTTTAAACATACAACTACTACACTCCTATTGTTCAAGTGCCAACATTTTTAGTAAAGAAAACAAGGAATACTTGTGGCACCTTTGAGGCTAACCAATTTTTAGTGAGGAGCTTTTCCTGCCCCTGATATGCTAACTGCAGAGCATTACCAGCAAGCAATTTCTGCTAAAGTCAAAGTTCATCTTTGAGAACTTGAGAATAGCACAATATATGGTATTCTACAATTCACGGCTGCAGAGCTTGGAATATCGGTATGCAATCTGCCCAGAGTAAAGGGCAGCATGTGGTCATCTTATGCTCCAACACACGAGAGCAAAGGGGTAGAGGATGAACCACAATATGGCTCTAATTTAGCAATCACGTCTTTATACTGAATTTAGATGCAAAAATGTTAAAGATACAGTCACAAAATGCTGAATCCAACTTCAGGGCAAATGAAGAAATTAAAGAAAACTGGACACCTCCCTTACAATTTGAGGATATAAGGAATGCTGATTTTTCTTAATATGAATGAGATTTGGAGTCTGTGCATGAAATTATCTCACAACAGAAGGCAGGGTAATAAGACACACATGGTGCCAGAAAAAAAGGTAATTGCTAAAGAGCTTTGTTTCAAAACTGTGAAATATACAGTCAAGCAGTTGGCCTGTGCTCTGTGAATGCTGCAATTACAATTCCTCTTAACAATAATTTTATCCTGAGACTTTGCATTCCTATGCGGGGGCAGGGAAGGGCTGTTGTTCATAACAGGAGGCTCCTCTGAAAACAACAAGATCTCAAGAGAGACTGTGACAACACAGAATCTAGCAGATTTGGGTTTGAATTGGCTGGAAGCTGTACAGTATTGCAACTTCTTTTACAACTAAATATTTGCTCAAGAATCCAAACAAGATTCCAACCAAAATCAGGCATAAGCTTTCCTAAATTCAATTTCTTTTTCTTGATCTCTCCAGAGAAAGTCGCCTTCCACAAGATCAAGCCAGTAGTTCTCAAATTGGGCTTCCTGGTGGTCTGCCAAAGAAAAGAATTTAACAACTGAGGGAATAGGCTGTTCCAAATGGAAGTCAAGTTCTACCAAGGAATCCACAGAATGAAAAAGAGTCGGAGATGCCATGGACTAGGCCAAACTTTAGAGTCCAAAGAGATCACTAAATTATTCTGTCCTACTCTAGAGGAACTTTTGCTGGCTATGCATAGATTTAGAAACTGAGACAATACTGAGTTTCGAAGCTCCAGAGATGAAGAACAGGAGCAGAAACACCAGATAAAATAAATAAAATAAACACTGATCTGTAAAACAAAACAATCAGATCCTTTTAGAATCTCAAAGAAAAGTCATTCTTTTCCAATCACCCATTAGTTTGCATAATCACTGGAGCTACACATTTCTGTTTATTACTAGGGACAGCAGGTATCAGTGTCACAACAAAGGTCTCATCAGGTTTCTGGACTACTCTGCACTCCAGAGGTTCAGCTAAGGCTTCAAATACACTTAGGCCAAGTCTACACATGATAAATCGATCCCCAAGTGCGCTCCCTGTCAACTCCGGAATTCCACTGCCACGAGAGGCGGAAGCAGAGTCGACAGGGGCACGGCAGCAGTCGACTCACCACTGCAAGGACATAGAGGTAGGTTGACCTAAGATACATCGACTTCAGTTACGCTATTCCCATAGCTGAAGGTGCGTATCTTAGGTAGACTCCCCCCGTCCCCAGTGTAGACCTAGCCTCAGTGTCTGCATTTCTTTCTATTCAGACACTTATAACCAAGGGTATGATTTTGACACAGAAATGTTTAGTAAATTTCACTGCAGAGTTGTGAGGAAGAAAAAGTCAAGCCACAGAAAGGGCAGTGTTGGGGAGCGAGACCACCGCCCAGAAGCAGCTCCTGTCCCTCAGGGCTGGGCTCTCCGCTCTGGGCGTTACAACCAGGCCCATGGGGTCACGGAGCCGCTCCGGAGTGGCTGGTTTCCCCTCGAGACACGGAGGCGGAAGGGTGGGCAAGGAAGCGCTGAGCGCCCGGCTGCACCGGGGCCAAGTCCCACGCGACTTCACAGCCAGCTCCAAGTCTTCACAGACTTCAAAGGCGCCATCCCCGTGGTGTCCGGGCCCCTCGGGCGCGGCCTGGCGGCAGGGAGGAGGCCCGGGGTGGCACGTTCCCCTCCCCGCATTGCCGACCCCTGCGCCACCTACTGCCTCCGCCCCAGGAGCCGGCGGGTGGCGCCCACGTTCCCGCCCCAGCGCCGGGCACTCGCCGGTTGGCGGGGCCGGCCCGGCGCGCTCCCCGGCCGAGCCCCGCGGCGATCACAGGGCGGGGGACGGGCCGCACTTACTTCCGGGACCGCCGGTCCAGGCCGAGGGACAGACGGTCCGAGAGGCGCCCGAGCAGCGCGGCCAGACCCAGCCTCCCCTGAGGAAACAGGCCCAGGAGCCGCCGCCACAACACGGTACCGCCGGCCGCCGCCATGGAGACTGCCCCACTTCCGCTTCCGGCCGCCGCCATGGAAACCTCGCTACTTCCGCTTCCGGCCGCCGCGGGACGAACGAGCCACCGCCTTCAAAAGCGAAAACTTTATTTGAGGCGCCAGGCGCGAACACTGGTCGGGGGGGTTGTGATCCCCCCCCCCGACTGCTGGGACATGGGGACACTTGGCCGGGGGGGGTGACCCCCCCCGACTGCTGGGACATGAGGACACTTGGCCGGGGGGAGGTGACCCCCCCACTGCTGGGACATGGGGACACTTGGCCGGGGGGGTGACCCCCACGACTGCTGGGACATGAGGACACTTGGCCGGGGGGGTGACCCCCACGACTGCTGGGACATGAGG